>CM055955.1:109324832-109651708 GCA_029490685.1 Schizonepeta tenuifolia
TAAATGGATAGGATTGTAGAGGATGAAAATACCTTAAGATTTAATGAAGGAAGTTATGGAATTGAATGGATGGATGGATGGTTTGTGTTAGTTCTTCAAGTTTTTGGTGAAGTCTTCAATGGTGGATTGAAGTGATGAAGAAGATGAAGTTGAGGGAGAGATGGAGAGAGTGGCCAAGAGAGAGAGAGTGGAGAGAGAGAGAAAGAATTGTTTTGTCTAAGTGTGAAATGATGAAGGATTTGAACATGCATAAAGGTAAATTAGGTGTCATTAGCTTAGGGAGTATTAACATGCATGTTAACACCTAAACATGGTGAGGTGGCGGCTGCCATGCAGATTTTTTTTGAGGTTTTACGGGTTTTTCCGGCGCGATCCGACGTTACGGAAAAACGAACGACGAAGACGTTGTTCGATACAAAAAATCGTCGTGATTCGATTTGACTTACAAATTCTAACGTATGAACTTAATTAGAAAATAAATTTCTAAAATTTATTTTGACAAAAACTCGGAACGACAAGTCCAAGTTTCGTCTGAAAAAACGTAAAAGCAAACTTTTTCGGCGTGTTCGTATTCGCGATTTGAAAACGTAAAATTAAACGGTTTCTCGCTCTAAGCTTACGAACTAAAAACTTTTCGTATGCGCTAACCTCTAATATGGTAGTCGTCTAGCCGACTTCTGTAAATTATTTTTTTTTTAGTAACGGATTCGACCGTTAGCTTTAGAATTAAAAATTCCAACTTAGGCGTGCAAAGCCACTAATTAATTAACTTAAAACTTCTTAGAACGTAAGGATTTTTACGGGGCATTACATCAGATGTCTATGTGCTTAGTTCTGAAATGGTGAACTGGATTCACCGTGATGACTATAGCACTAGAGTTGTCATAGAATATGGGTACTTGTCCTATCTGATATGAACCTCGACATGCAAACGGAAGACTTGAATGACAGATGGATGGATTATTCCAAAACCTCTTAATCTAACCCACAGAATGAAATAGGCGAATTGGAATTCCCTATAACCTAACGTGATATTGATACAACAACTCGAGGACGATGAATGACACACAACGAGGTTTGATTGACTCGTTGATCCGCCAATAGATGAACTCGTCTTGGAACAACCAACAAGAACTCGAAAACTCTTAAGAGAGAATAAAACTCACAAATATATTAATGATCAAAGTCTGATTTTTGTTCATAACAAGACTATATATAGAGTGTGCGAATCCTAACCCTACTAGGAAACTAAACATGGAAAATAACTCCTAATCTAATAAGGAAACATATCATGAGTCTAAATAAGGTATAAAACTTAAGGGTAGTGATATTCGAACACACTATGGCCGACCACACAAGCTAAAAATAGTAATGTAGGTTTTGAAAATGGAAATATACCCTAATTGGGAAGTATAAATCCTAAGGGAGAAATGTGATTATTTTCATTTTTACAGTTAACTTTTCTTTTTTTTTACCCATGTGGTTGGCCACAGTATGTCCGAATATCATTACCTTGTGATACCCCGAGCTTTTATACCTTTAGAAAGCGTTTAGTTAACCGAGTGAGTTAAAAGATGAGAATTTAGGAGTAAAATTTTTCTTTTCTAAACGAAGAGAAATGAGTAAAACGTTTAAATTGCTTTGTGAGTTTTGTGTAAATTTATCTGTTCTATTTATCTGAAATGATGATGATGTGATATGCTTGTTGAGTTGTTTATGTGAAAATGAGTATGAGAATAATTTTTTTAGAAAAATCCCGAAGAGTTTGCTTGATTGAGATAGCATAACGTTAATCGCCGAGAAATATATTTACGCCGATGAACTTAGAATAGAATTGAATTAGAATCTTCGAACTTAGAATTGCTTTTAAGATCACTGAGATAGGATAAGAACTTATCCGAGAATTGAGAAGAGTAATGAGGAGTTAATCTTTAAAGGATTAATAAACGGATTAATAAGCCAACTAAATTCCTTTAAGATTTAAAAGACTAAATGATCGAATCCCTTAATCTTTTAATTGAGATGTAAAATAGGATTGAGATGCTTAGTGTTAAAAGTGAGACGCGAAGAGGTTACACTCGTTTATAATATAAAAAGAAATTAATACGAATCATTTTATCCGGAAAACCTTTACGACCGGATATTTAACACCCGTAACGACACGACGAAGACACGTGTCGACTCACCTCTCTCCCTCTCACGCCACCTCACTCTTTCTCTCCCATCTCTCTCCAATTTCCAATGTTAATTATCATGATTATGTCTTCTACATGATCTTACCAAAATATTGCATGCAACTAACATCACATCAACTTTCAATCACTTTAACAATTTCAACTTCCAATGCTAATTACCATCATACCTTATTCTTTATGTTGGAAATTCAAATTGAATGCAAGCTATTCAAAAGAGAGAAGACTTCATTCTTCACTCCATCTCTCTCTCTCATTCGATCTCTCTCTCCCCAAGCAAGAAAGAAAAACAAGAAAATCCTCTCTACTCTCTCTACTCTCTCGGCAATCTCTCTCTCACACACATACATTCAATTTTTCTTACATGCAACCATGTATTCAAGCTCCTCATCCATGGAAATGAAGTAGAAAGTATCATCCTCCATTCATTCCATCCATATTCTCAAGAAAAGGTAAATATCTTTCAAGTTCTTGAAGTTAAATTCAACAATCATCCAACACTTTCTTCATTTTGATTCTTAAACCCTAAAAGGAATGGATGATTAATTCCATGTTATTCTTTTTTGAGGATTCAAGGAGACTTCCTTCTTCCCTTCAAGTCCAAGCTTTGAAGCTACAAATTCCATTCATTCCAATTCCAAGAGCCAAGGAGAAGAATTCCATTTAATTTAAAGTATGAAAATTCATTTGATTAGTTGTAAATGTGTATATCTCTAAGTCCTAAAAGAAAGAACTGTGCATGCATGCTATTTAAATTATGTTTAGGCAAACTTAAGATGTGCATGTGATAATCGAGTGAGAAGAAATCGTTAAGAGAATCGAACATTAGATATTAATCGGTGAATTAAGAGAAGAAAAAGAATTTAAAACCCTAAAAAAAATTGATAAATACCGAAAATTTTAGAAAAAAATAGGAAAGTGTGAATTCTTTGAGTTATTGTTATTTTGATGCTTGATTTGTTATTTTTATCAAGTTGAGAATGAGATTATATGCATGAAAAAATGAGAAATAAAATGCACAAGAATATGCATGTGTGCCGTGTATTTTTGAAGAAAAAGAAGAAATTATTTTGATGATTTTATTAATGAATTGAGTGATGTTTTGATCAATGAAATGATTGTATGTTATGTTAATATAATCATACATGTGTTAAGTTAAGAAAATGAGATTGCATGTTGAAGTTTTTAAAGAAGTTAAATGTGAAAAAAATAGAAAAGATTGAATGTTTAAGTGTTACAATGTGTATGTATGAATACTAGTTTAAGTTATGAATAAAGATAGAAGTTTTTGATAAAAGATTGAAGTTTAAAAGCTTTAATTGATTAAAAGATGAAAAATGCATAAAAGATATGTTAATAAATTTTCTTGTATTAATTTAAAGACTTGAATTTCTACTAAACTACAACAAAAAGATCTTTTATAATTTGACTAATAAAATGAACTAGTTAAAAAAAATGTTTATTAAAAGATAAAAGAATTTCTAAGTAAGAAATGGCTTAAAGATTAAAGACAAGAAAAGAAGAAATTTTTAAAAAGATAAGTAAGAATTGAGAAAACCGAGTTTTAAAAAAATTAATCGAGAAGAAATAAAAAGGAAGTTTAATCGAGTAAAGGAAAGATGCTAGACGAGTTAAGTTAGATACTCGTATAAGTTAATCAAGAAATTAATGATAGAATAAGATGTCGAGTAATAAGTTGAAAGAAGTTAATTAAATAATTAATTGAGTACGTTGCTTTCAACCAAACAAATTAAAAATAAACCGAGAAAAATTACCGAATTGAATAATTAGAAAAATAATAGTCGAGTTAAGAAAGGAGAATCGAATTAGAAATGAATAAGAAATTCTAATTTCATAAGAGTTTAATAAGAAAATTGTTAATGGAGTAAAGATTATAAAATACCTTATAAGATAACGAATGTAGAACAAAGTGTTGTCTATAAATAAGAAAGATAGAATAAATGGTTTGAGCCTTCATAAAAAGAAATGCATAATCGAGTTAGGTTTTAAGATCTAAATTAAAAATGATTGTTAATGTATCTTGAAGTATGATTGATTTATTTGAATTCCTTATATGATTAAATAAGTGTCTAAATGCATGATATTGGTTATGATGTGAAAGTTAATTGAATTATTTTGTATGCAAAATGGTTGAATGATTGATTGTGAAGTCGAGAATCAATTGAAATGTTTGAAAGAAAGCTCGAGTAATAGAATGTAGACAATGACGTTATTAATTAGAACGAGAAAAGTGTTAAGCCGTTGAGTAAGTAATGTTAACCAATTCAAGTAGAGTTAATGTTTTAAAAACGAGAACGCGAGATCCCTTAGAAAGGTTAAGCGAGGAGAGAATCGACTCAAATAGAAGTCCTTCAGTTAAGTCCAACGCCTTTGTATCCGTCATGTTACGTATCTTATTTTTTTTTTCCTATCGATGTCGAACTGTGAAGGATCAAGCCAGACGGATCATTAAGCGAGGACAAATAGCCCTAAACCACCTAGCTAGTTCTTCGGAAGTCAGGAGGGCTTTTCTAAACCAAAACTATCGATGAAAATTAGTTATGCTATTAAGTATTATGATATGTTTTCAAATGTGATTGACTTGTCGTTTTTATTGAAGTTTGGTATGTGTTATCATCTGTTTATGTGAAGATGTTATTATCCTGTGAAAGGCAGGAAACCCACGTGTGGTATATGTTGAGGTGACTGTGAGCCTTGCTTCAGTTAGGCCGGTCACAGTGCTCGAGAAGGAGACCTACTTCTCAGCACAGTGAAAATTGTTTGTGACAGATGATACATACTGTTATATTATATGATATTTGACTGCACAGTCTGTTTAAAAGAAAATGTTTTTAACATGCACAAGTAAAACTGTTTTTAAAACTGCTTATATACTTGTGATGTTCGGCAAGGCAAGTTCAATTGTTATAGCTTTAAGAAGCATCTTTATTCAAATGTTTTGGCTTGTGTTCATTGAGTACGAAGTACTCAGCCCTGCGTGTGTTTCTAAACATGCAGGTTGACTGGATGGCGATGGCATGGATATTTGGTTGTGTGGTTTGGTTCCTTTGGTTGAGTCTAGTTGGATATCAGACTGGCATTTGTACGTCTTCATACGTGCATATGTTGGGTATTGATGCAAGTTTCCGCTGCAACCCTTTTTAATTGATGTCTGTTGATGCTAATACTTTGATTCTCATGTTTTTGATTCCGAGCGTTGTGCTCGAAGACCTTTAATATTTGTTAACCTCTTAAACTACTCGACTTGTATTTCCGAGCGATGGGCTCGTTAACTTGAATTGTTGTTGAACTTGATCCTCTTAACATGGTCTATATATTTGTATGCATTCTCTTTTTGTTGAAATTCTATCCCCATTAGCATGAATTACTTATTTGTATTACTGTTGTAGGTGAAGTTAAGATGCTCGAATGATATTTCATTATGCTTTTGGAAACCTAATTCGATTGCCTTATCTCCCATCTTTGTTTTCCTCGAGCATGCTTCCTTTATGTGAGTTAGTTGTTAGTTGTTAGTTGTTTAGGTTTGTTGTTGTTCGTAAGTCGCGCCTCGAGAGTCGGGGTGTGACATACTTAAAACTTAAATCTGACTCAACTAAGGCTTAATTTCAGCCACCCTAACATAACCAACGAAAATAATAAAATAAAAACTAATAAAAGACTCGATTACATCAGCCCATATATGCAACGGAACTTGGGACTCCATGGATTGCATCATTCCCCTCCTCTTGAAAGGGATGTGTCCTCAAATCCATGTCGTCAAACGAAATGCCGGGATAAAAAACCAAATCCTCTCTCCTTGCAAGAAATGAATGTTGGACCAAATCTGTTCACCCTTGTCCTTCTTCTTCTTCTTTGATCCTAACTCCTCATGATCCTTATTATCATTGACATGGCAACTCACGAAGACCTTCTCTTGCTGCACCTCTTCAATGGGCTTAGCTTGTGTCGAAGCTTTTGCCTCCAAAGTAGTTCAATTAGATACTACAAGCACATCATCACATGAATTCTCCAATTACGGCTTCTCAGAATCAGCCTCATCATCTTTCACATCAACACGTACATCAACTTCGAGCACCAACTCCCTTGGACTTTCCTCATCTTTGGGATTAACCACGCCATCGAATTCAATCGACATCTCACTTTGATTCAGACAATGATTTCTCCGATTAATTGGAATTGGACATGTCTGCAGATATCTACTTTTGCGAGGACTGATTCTCTTCCACGATCCAATTATCTCACTTCCCTCCAAGATATGATTTATGGTCGTATATCTTTCGGATTGATGATATATTTTGCAACTTGATATCGGCATGATCACTTGCTCCACCCCGCCTTCGACTACTGCTACAAAATTGTCGATACGTTTTCTCGCAATCTTCCAAATAAGATTTTTTCTCTTCTTTTATCAAACTCATGTAAGGATGCCTATGTGGATGAAACAACTGATAAAACTCATGTAAGGATGCCTATGTGGATGAAGCAACTTCTGAGTTTCGCTTTTCTGAGATTTCTCTATTTGATCTAACCTTTCATAGAAAGGCTTAATCTCATTCTTTACAAATCTCCGCATCTGTTCCACCATATATGATGTCAAATTGAATCCATCCATACTCATAATGATTAATCAAAAGACAAACCACAATTAATTTTTGGATTTTCTTTTTATTTTTATTTTTTATTTACTCACGGGATGTAGATTCAGATATGCGAGATATGGATATAGGAGATATGGAAGATATGGAAAGGTATGAAAGATATATGAAAGATATGGACATATATGGAAGATATGGGAAGATATAGAAGATATGGTATGATATGATAAGATATGGAAGATATATGAAAGATATGGAAAAATATGGAAAATATGGAAATATATGGAAAGATATATTGCAGATATGGAAAGATATTGACGAGGCTGTCGTTCGCACTCTCAAAATGAATTTGTAGCCTATCCTCACAGCTATATAGTTAGCAAGTAAGTACAGGGTCAATCCATAAGGAGTTGATTGCCACTATCTCTTGAAACCTTCTCCACCTGTTCAGAAAAGTTGGGTTTTGCTATCTTCGTCACTAGGACTCTCTTGCCCAATTTGAGAACTCAAATAAACACTGAAAAGTAAACAAGTAACTTGATCAATAATAAAAAGGACTTGATCTGAACTAAGACATTGTTAAGTGAAAACCTTAGCTCGGTCAGTGGTGCAAATATATTCATCACATGCATGCATCGTTAGTTATAGGACTTGAATGCCGAGATCCCTTTTTACTCGTCATGCTTTCAACAAAACCTTCTCTTACCTATCCTTACTTAATTGACGACGCACCACCGACTCCCTACCTTGGGCAATACCTCTGTCGGAGTCATCGTTCAGTTTCTTGCCCAAGGAGCATTTATCTCTAGAAAGGCCCAACAAGGAATCATCACGTCCACCCCAATAGGGTAGACACCTTACTCTAATGTTAATCGATCTTAATCAAGAAGATGTTGGAAAACACTCCTACTTCCCAAATGATTGTCCTAAGTGATTAACGGCCTATTAACCTCTTATTCGTATTATCTCATACTGGAACAAGCTCATTAACATATTGGGAACACATGCATGCAATTATGTAGCACAAATTAGACCTCTCAAGCATAAGTTAACATCTAATTGTCTTGCCCAGACCAAGTATAAAAGCTTATCTAGACATAATCATAAAACAATGAACACAATAAATTAAGGAACTCATAAGAAGAACTATATTAAAACTTACTAAGTACGTGCAAAGTAAAACACGGCCAAAAGTGCCGATGAACAAAACACAAATTAAAGTATGCCCATAGGACTTGTTTTTCTCCTCACTATCGCTCAAAGGAATTACAAGGAATAAAGAATAAAAGATGGCGTATATGCACAGCAGCATGGCTTCGATATTTGTAGGTGAGTGCTTAGGGTTTGGGCCCCCTAGTCCTTAACATGGATGGAATCCACAAGCTACATTAGGATGCAAGTAATACTTGATAAGCTTGACCCCAACTTGGCAAGTCACGTCTATCTCCAGGAGATCCTTTGCGGATCCTAAATCTAGTCGGATAAGGAAAGATATTTAAGTTAGATCATCTTTTCGTTATCCTTCTCGACCTAGAAGAGAAACTCGCGTGCTCATCAAAACACTCCTCCTATCTGTCTTGACCAATATGGCTCTGCCTGACCTGCTTCCAGAAATGCTGCTTTCTTTCCCTGTATTACCTAGTTTCCACCTGCAAGGCAGCAAACACCCTCCTGCCCAAGATATGTCCTTCAAGGCACTAAAACTAGACAAAACACATACAAAGACTCGATTTCAACTACCTAAGACAGACACGAAAAAGACACAAAATATAGACTCATCATGCGCACACATTTAACCCACACTTGTCCTCAAGTGTGCACTAACAACTTGCCCAAGACATAGACAAAATAATAAAAGACTTAAAACATGATCAACACAGAAGAGTTAGTCAAGGCAACACAATAATCTTTCATGATAATCTGCAAGTGAATGGAAAAGAAAATGCCATGCTATCAAACAAGTCAAGATAGAATTGTGAACTTTTAGGATATCCTTTCCACACTCATCACTCATGTGTTTATGCTTTTTTTTTTTACTTCGGTATCACCTTAACTTCGGTATCACCATAGGCTTGTCTACCCATTAAATCTAAAGCTCTTACTTTAAATCTCAGAACTCATCATTAGGTCTTTTTAGGTTTTAAGCTTAAGGCAATAGGTAGAAAGTATTTAGATCTTGGCTAAGGTCAATTTAAACTCGTATTGGGCAACAGGGGTTCCCAACTTCTTCTCAATTCCTTGCCCTTAACTATTCCAGGCTCAAGCTTTAACCTTTTTTCTTGGGAACTTATAATTTTTTCTTTTTCTCTCTCTTTTTCCCCTTATTTCTTTCATTCTCTTTTTTTTTTTTTTCTTAATTGGGGCATAACCCAACTACCAACACAAAACTTCCTGCCCAGGATACACCTCTAAGCATTTCCTTCCTGCCCCTTCTTCTTTATACTGCCCAGGTTCCCACCAAATAAAAATCTTTTTAAAGGCAGTTTCTAAGTAATAGAAAAAATCAATTCGGCTCAAAAGGGTTATCAAAGGATAATGGTATCAGGTAGTCAGTTTAAGCTCAATGGACTAATGAAAGAATGACCTATATCATCTAAGTTCAGAGATCATAAACCAAAGTACAGGCAAGTTCTAGTTCCTCCTAATCAAGATGCCTTTAATCACATACAAGAATGAATTCAGTTAAGCTCAAAATCCTCACAAGGTATGTTCACAACTCAATCCATCATACAAGTCATCTTCTAGCATGCAAAAACTTAACATTTTTCAACAAGCAGCAGTTAAGCACACAAATCATCATATCATCTTGCCCAACAACTCTATGCTAATCACACATTTACTTAAAGAAAAACACACGGCACAGACACCCCACACACATACTTTTCTTATAGCAAAGTTTATCCATGGAGGCCTCAACCTTGGACTCAACACACTTTCTGAGAAACGCATGGCCTCCCTACGCACACACTTTGCTTATAGCAAAGTAATGGACGTAGAAAGGTCAAGACACTAACACTCAACAAACATGAGTTATTCGCCTATCTCACCACACATTTTGCAAGGCAAAATGTGGGTGAGGTATTCGATCACTCAACAGACACAAAACAAACACAACACTAATACACTAAACATAAATAGAAACACAAATAAAAACACAAAAAACTACAACTCAAACAAACAGGAGGATATAATCAAGCAGAAGGATCAGAAGCTGACCCTAATTTCAGGTGGTGGGCAAGGCCGTTGGGAGTAGCCTGCATAGTCAGTTGCCCAGTCAATAGCTCCTTGAGCAACTTCTCAGTCTTGCCCAGCCTCTCCAGTACTTCCTTCACCTGAGCAGAAGAAGATTCCATCTCCTCCTCATCTTCTTCTTCATCTTCCTCGATGGCAGACTTCTTAGCCAATTTGGCTGACTTCTTGGGCGGCAAACGGGCTGAAGCTGGTTGATCTTTCTCATGCTCCTCCAACAGGCGCCACCCCCTTTCCATGCTTCACCACCTCCTTCATCCTGCTCAACCTCTCCATGTTGAGCACGTCAGCCGGTGTCACATCAAACTCCTTCACCTCACATGGAGTTCCAGTCCCTCGATATAGGCCGTCACAAAGTACCCACATGAATACTTCTGGCTCGCCTTAGCCACTACTGCCCTCAACTGCTCCATCAAGAAGGCTGCAAAGTTCAGCCTCTTCCTGGTCAACATACAAAACAATATGTACACCTCCTTGTTGGCTAGGGCATCCCGCTATCTCTCTTGCCAAACATGTTGTAGGCAAGAATCCCATAGGCATTGCGGAGGGCTGGCGTCGTCAGATCAGAGGCCTTGTTATCTCCCGACTTGAACTCCATTCCCACACTGACCTCCTTCCACATCCGTATCCATTCTTCCTTGGGCAAATCAACTGGTACCTTCTTCCCTGCCCTTCTAAACTTCGGCTTCTGCAACTCCATCATTGTGGTGAACCCCAAAATTTGGTTTAAGTCATTCAACCCAGCCACATATAGCTGCCCATTTATCACAAACTCGATCGAGGCCGAGTTCTCTTCTCCATCCAGTATGAATTCCATTGATCCGTACACATCTCTCACCAAATCTTCATAGATGTGGCAGGGTAGCGTCAGAAATCTTCCCCAGCCATATCTTTCGTACAGAGCTCTCACATCCAAAGCTATGCCCAAAGCATCCATATCGCTAAAGGCTACCTCCCTGGGCACGAAAACCTTTCTAGTGGTCAAATCTTCCGCCTTCTTGGGTTTCTTCTTCCCTCGCGACTTGGATTTCTCCTTCTTGACCTTCCGAGCAGCGGACCTTGTTATCTTCTCCTTCATTATTTGAACATCATCGTCATCCTCCGACTCCACCACCCTTTGCCTTTTCCCTGGGTTCTTGAATGAAGGCGTGGTGGCCTTCTTCTCTTCTGTTGATGACTCTCCTCCTAGTGCCGAGGCGGCTTCAGACATGACAACCTTCGTCTTCTTCTTCTTCTTCTTCTTGGTCTCCTTCCCCTTCTCTTTCCTTTTCTTGGCATCCCGCTCCACTTCCTCACAGAGCTTGTCGAAGAAATCAGCGGATTCTTTCTTCTCTTGTTCTTCCTCTTCTTCTTTCTGTACCTCTATACCTCTATCTAGACGTCGTCTTCTGGTTGTACTCCTTTGTCCTCTGGTCCCTGTTCCATGCTTGCTAGTGTAGCTTCCTCATCAGTTTCCTCCGGCATGACAAAGGCCTCCTCCACCGGTGCAACAACTTTTTGTCGCACCTCCTCTGGTACCACCATCATTTCAGCAAGAGCTTTGCTGATAATCTCTTCCGCTTTGGCTATAAGAGTGTGTCACACCCCGACTCCCGAGGTGTGACTTACGAACACTAACACAACTTAACCATCTAACAAACATCTCAAATATGGAGAACATGCTCAGGGAAATGTTAACGAAAAGCAATAACACTCAAATAAAGCTAACAAAGACATAACGAAGCAATACCCAAGCATATTAATTTACATATCAACGAGAATACGATAAGTATATCAAGTCAACGAGAACAAGACTCAACAAATATTTAAAATCATCGAGCACATTGCTCGGAGACAAAACAAGTATCAAGTATATAATAACAGATTTCCATTTCAAAAGGGTTGCAGCGGAAACTCGACCCAAATCCCAACATTCACACGTATGAAGACGTGCAAATGCCAGTCTGACATTCGACTCGACTCAACCAAACAGACCACACCACCAAGCCCTCGTTGCCATCGCCATTCTGCTAACCTGCACGTTTAGAAATACATGCAGGGCTGAGTACTTTGTACTCAGTGAACACATGCCGAAAACATTTGGAAAAAGTTTCTCTTAGAGCTATATCAATTGAACTTGCCTTGCCGAAGCATCACAAGTATTTATGCGATTTAAAACGATTTTACTTGTGCATGCTAAAAACATTTTCATTGAAAATGGACTGCGCAGTCAAAGCATAATATATATATACTCAACAGTATGCATCATCCGTCATAAATTCTCTCACTGTGCCGAGAAGTAGGCCTCTTTCTCGAACACTATGACCGGCCCAACCGAAGTAAGGCTCACGGTCACCTCAATGATAAACATACCACACGTGGGTTTCCTGTCTTTCACAGGACAATAATAACTCAAACAAACAGATGATAACACATACCACACGTGGGTTTCCTGTCTTTCACAGGACAATAAAACGGCAAGTCAATTGAACTTTAAAATTCACATAATGGTACTCAAATATTATAATAGCATTCATCGATAGTTTTTTGTTTAGAAAAGCCCACCTGTCCTCCGACGTTCTAGCTAGGTGGCTTACGTGCTATTTGTCCTCGCTTATTTCTCCGTCCCGCTTGATCCTTAACAGTTTGACATCGATAAAGAAGATAAGATACTACGCAAAGACGGATATTAACGTTTGTCTCGGCTGAAGGACTTCTACTTGACTCGTTTCTCTCTATGTTATTCTTTTCTAAAAAAGTCTCGTTTCTCGATTCTCGTTCTCGTTTCTTACTCTACTCGCGCATTCTCTATCAAGTTTCATATTCTCGTCTCTAGGTTATTAACACTACTCGATAATCGGTTAATACTACTAACCAATGTCTTAATGCTTCTCACTTTATTTATGAAACGTTGTCTATCTAACTCTATTTTTAAAGTTTTCTTTTATATTCTTAATCGATTCTCAATTTAATTATCAATGCATTAACTCATTCATCTTGCATACAAAATGTAATACCCCAGATAATTTCTACTGTCTTAAAAATTTAAAGTTGTTAATAATTAAGGCTTTGCACGCCTAAGATCATGAATTTCAATTATAAGATTTGCGGTGAAATCCGTTTCCGAAAATAATTTCCAGAAATCGGACGAACGACTACTGTATTTAGGGTTTGCGCGTCCGATAGTTTTCTCGTCTGAAAGCTCAGAATTAAATTCTGTCAGAATTTACATTCACTTTTTCTTCGATACGAGTTCACCGAAGAAAGTTAGTTTTTATGATTTTTCGGAAAAATTTTGGACTGTGATGTCCCGAGTTTTTTCTCGGATTTTGAAAAACGAATTATGTTTTCCGAGTATGTGAATTATTTCCAACCTAACGGACGAATTAGATTTCATCGAATCCGTAACTATCTAGGAAAGTATTTCTCGACTTTTAAATCGACGTTTAAGAGCCGGAAATGAGATATTATCGTCAAACAATTCCTCGCCAAACGCATCCCTAACGAGTCACTATACTTTGTAGGATATTTCTTAAACTTTATGACTCACCATAATGAGTCATCCACCTCTCTTATTTCCACCCTCATTACCGCCACCCCCTCCCCCCCATCAAGCTCTATCTCTCATTTCTTCATTCCTCCATTGAAGAACATCAAGCTTTTGCAAGATCCAAGTTCATAGTTCATCAATCTTCCATCCGATTCCATTCTTCCTTCATTAAAATTCAAGGTAATCATCTTCTCTATTGTTCTATCCAATTCAAATTCCATTCTTTTCATTTTTCTTGAGGACTGAAAATGAAGATGATGATGTAGGAGTTGTTTTAAGTTTTAATATGCAATTAGATGTAAAAGGGAGTGATTCTATGGTTTAATTGAAGGAGGAAATCAAGAACCCTAATTTTCTATGTAGGACCGATTTTTAGGGCTTTTATGTAGGATGTTTTTATTCTTGAAATTGATTGTATAATTGAGCTTAGGAGTAGTTTAATTGAGGATTGATGTAAAAATAAATGAAATCCCCTAACAATTTGGAAGAGGATCGAATTAGGGCTTAGGGTTTGAGGCTTGGATTTCAATTTATGATGTAGTAATATTAATTCTTGAATAATACAAGTGGTAGAAGGATTAGAAATGGATTAATGGATTGAATTGAGGAAGAAAATCACTCCTCCCAATTAAATATGATTACCGAAATTTAATTAGGATTTAAGGGTTTGATGTAGTTTAATTCTATTACGGAGTTGATGATGAATTAGTACTCTAGTTGGTTATTAATGATTATATGAATTTAATTCGATTATTCTAAAAATAACAAGGAAATCATAAGAGGAAAAAGTTTGATAATAAATTGAGATTAATTAATGAGTTAAGTATATGGATCATATACTAATGAGTCTTGATAGATGTTGAATAACATTGTAGAAATTGAACGAAATCTGATGACGTTGGATATCTCGTAAGAGGCAAATAAATGAATATAAGTAATAATAGAAAAGTCGAACTAAGAAAGTGATTGGATATTAATGAATCTTATCATTAAGAGAACAAGTTTGTAGTTGATGACGTGTTAATCCGAGTAATGGAATGATAAATATGGTTTAAATTGAGAAGTTAGGAATTTAAACGACAACTTGATTTGGTATAGTAATTGTATAGTTTAAACGACAAGGTTTGATCGTCGTATTTATAGACGAGAAATAAAAGGGAGCTCTTCATGTATGGAAATACGTGTTGACTGCATTGAGGGTAAAATTTCGTGAGAGTTTAGGTACGAGAACATAAAACGAATCTAGAAAGCCGTGCGTCGGATTTTCCGATGTTTTAGGGTTAGCCTCGGCAGTTCTGCGACCCTTCACGAAAACTGTCATATCTTTTAGCTCGTTTATCGGAATTGAGATCCGTAAATTGGAGAGTAAACTAGACACCCATACCTTTCTTTTGGTATAAGATTCGTCCCCTGTTTCGTTATTTCCTTTTCTGTACAAACCTACTGATCTGAACAATAATTTCCAAAACATAAATTCTTAAGTTGAATTCTTTTCGACTTGTTTCCTCTTGATCTTATAAGTCGTTGTAAGCTATCGACTTTAGTTTTACCGACATAAGTGTCGAGTAAGGAACCAGATGAGTTCTAAATGAGATGTGTTCGAGTCTCGTTCCCGTTTAACTAAAAGAATTTAGTTTAGCATGCAAATGCCTAAAAAGTTTAAAAGACTAAAACTTAACTCGACTTTTCGTATTCGTTTATCATTTGCGACCGAGATTTAAAGTATGATTTTTATGATGAAGGAGGAAGTCGACACCAAGAATAGGACGGAAGATCAGAAGACAGAAGCACGTGTCTTAAGTTTTGTATTTAATCAAGGTGGGCTTTTATATATGAAACAAAACGAATAATGCTCGAAAACCTTTTCTTTATCGCTTTGATATCCGTATTTTCAAAGTGATAATTATGGCATGAACTGTTTTGTGTTTTATGTGAGTTCTCTTATGAGTTAACCATTAGGTGTTAACTAAACGATCGGACTTTGAGACTAGCTATCCAAAGTTAGTGCATTTGTAGCCTGTGGTGTATGTGGTATCCTGTTGAGGGGTAGCCAGCCATGGCGAATTATGACTGGTCAAGATTTGAACGTAAAATTTATGAAAAGTGCTTGATCAAGCTAATTTATCAAAATGAGAAAGAAAATGTTTAGTAGACACGGGAATTTAACGAAAAATCCTGATGTGCTACTATAATGAAAATGTCTGATTATTTATACTTATGATTATTTTTTCGGCAACATGCCCACTAAGTACTATTGTACTTAGCCCTGCATATATTTTCTAAATCTGCAGGTTGAAGCGACGGAAGCGGCGACGGTTGAGTTAGAGTGAATAGAGTTAAGGAAGACTTTTGTATATAGTTCACAAATCCGCTGCTAGACTCTAAACTCTTTTGATGTTATGTATAATAATCACTGTGGTCTACATTCTGTAATATAACTTAGAAGCTTTTGAAGTACTTTGTCTAGTGATCTTTCAAGATCAACTCTTTCTTTCGTTAATGAAGTATTGTTCTTAGAAATTATGCCGTCACTTATGTATGTTTATTCTTTCATCCCCTTTCTTCCCCGCTTCTTTAAATCAACCCCAGTTGCACCCCAGCTTCTGCCGTCCCTCGGGATTTGGGGCTGTGACACAAAACATACTCAATAAGCATTTATATCATCATCGAATGATAACGTTCACTCAAGCACATTAATTTAATCACAAAACATTTCAAAATAATTCAAACACATTGTCTCAAATTCAATCACATTTCAAGACACATTAACAATGACTCGTCTTTTATTTTAGAAATTACTCACTCTTATTATTGGAAATAAATTCAAATAAAAATTCCTCTTTAATTTAAAAACTCAAAAAATTAATTTATCTTTCTCGACTGGATATACGACACCATTCCAAAACTCGTCGTCTATGAATACGTACTCACATACATGTACTCTTATGAAATAGGAATTTCATTTCTATTTTTAACCCAACTCTTATACTCGACTCAAATTAATATTTTTAAATTATTATCTCAACAACTCTTCTCGGTTTATTTTTAATCTAAACGGTTTGAAAAACAACTTACTTAATTAATTTAATTAATTAGTCTCAAAATCATTACTCGATATCTCACTCGTATTTTATTCTATTATATTCTCGATTCGATTAAGCATTCTTACAAGAACTTATCTCTTTTAATTACTTAATCTTATTTAATTCTTTAAACTCGACTCACTTAATATCCTCATAATTAATCATTTCTTGGTTAATAATGAAATCATTTCTTATTTCTCTATATTTCTCAATTAAACTATACGAGTATTTAAACTTAACTCGACTAAGACTTTTCATCAACTCGATTAAACTTTTAATCTCAATTGATTTAACTTGATTTATTTAACTCGATTATCTCGACTCTACTTATTTAACTAAGGAAATTTCTTTTCCTCTTTTATTTACTAATTTAAGACTCATTTCTTAATTAATAAACTTTCTCCTTTATTTTCCATTTAACTTTTTTTTACTTCAACAAATATCTAGATTTATTTTATTAATTTAATTACTAATTTCTTTTTGACTTAATTTAATTAGAACTCAAATCTTCAAGTCCTTACTCAAGAGCACCTAGAACACCAAGAACACCTACTTGATGTTCTTCCTCATATTTTCGATTTTTCTTTTCTTTTAACTTAAAAACTTCACTCTTTTTAATTCTTACCTCCTAATATCATCTAGGTTTTAAATTAACACTCAAACATATACTCAATATCATCACATCAAAATACCAAAATCATCTATAATTATCCATAATCATTTTTCCTCAAAATTTCTCACATAAGGCTCGATTTTCACATAATTATGTACATGAAAAATTAAATCATCACATTAAATATAATCTCAAGCTCAACATATCAATAAATTCATCACAAAATTCAACAAAATATTCTCTCCTTCTTGGCTCAAAACTCACGGCAATTTTAGAGCTTTTAGGGCAATCGGTTTTTCAAATTTTCAAGCATATAACTCCATCCTCAACATAATAAAAATCATAAATCAAGTATCAAGTCATCAATAATTCAAGAAATTCAAATTTCCTAATTCTTGCCTAAATTTTCAGTCCTAGTCAAATTTTTAGGGCTTTTAATTTCTTTTTCTCTCTTAACTCATAATAAATCTCTAGGGTTTGATTTCCTTAACGAATTCCTCACTCGATTCCTAAACCGATAAAACCCTAGTTTTTGCCTATGCATAAAATAAAATCATGCATGCATTGCTTCTCTTTTCTTTATGGCTTTAGAGATACATAACTACAATTAATCAAATAAGTATCATACTTTGAAAAAATTAAACTCGATTTCTCTTCCTTGATCTTCTCCTTGGCTGAAAATTTAGGGGTTTAGGGCTCAACTTCTAGCATGGCTCCATCATGGAAAAACTCACTTGAATCCCCAAGAAAAATATAAGGAATAATTAATCATCCATCTAGGGCTTAAATAGCTGAAATTTATAAAAGAATAAGGATGATTATGGAATTTTTA
This sequence comes from Schizonepeta tenuifolia, assembly GCA_029490685.1. Lineage (NCBI taxonomy): Eukaryota > Viridiplantae > Streptophyta > Magnoliopsida > Lamiales > Lamiaceae > Schizonepeta > Schizonepeta tenuifolia. Next base: position 109,342,947 of record CM055955.1, read on the forward strand.
ATACTAAAACATTAGGAGGATTAATACCTTTAAGATTAGGGTTTTGAAATGACTTGAGAATGGATGATCTTCACTTGCTCTTCATGGTATTGAAGCTTAGATGCTATGCTTGCATGGAAGAAAACTCAAGTGTGTGTGATGTGTGTGTGCTCTCAGTATTGGGAGGTGAGGGGAGAGAGAATGATTTTTTTTTTTGCTTGATTTGGGAGACTTACGGGAGAGAGAGATAGAAATGAGAGGATTTTCTCTCTTGAATGCTGTAGAATTAGCTAGAGAGAGAATGTAGGATGATTTGATAGTGAAGAGGTGAATTCAATGGATACATTTAACCTCAAGATACGATTTTAGATATCATCCAAAATTTAGAATCTCATCATGACACCCTAGGTTTAGGTGTTGAAAATAGGGCTTAAGAGAGAGAGTTGATTTGATAGTGATGAGATGGATGCAAGAAATCTTATCTCTTACTAGATAAGTTAACTAAGATATTATCTACTTAAAGAATATTCATGATTAAACCTACTTAGTAGGTTTTGAAAATAGGCTTGGAGAGAGAGATTAGGGAGAGATGGAGAGAGAAGTCGGTGGAGAGAGAGATGAGAGGGATTTTTCCATTATTTTATTACAGATATTATTTACCTGGTTGTAAAAGCTTTCCGGATAATAAGTCCGTATTTATTCCATTTATGCTGAAAACGGATCTAATCTCTCCTCGTCTCATTTCCGACACTAAAACATCTCAAACTTATCTCACATCTCACTAAATAATTCAAGGATTCCGGTTATCAAATTTTTAGGTCTAAAATCCAAATAACGAAGAGAACCTAAAAAAAATTAATCGGCTTATTAATCCTTTAATAATTAAATTCTCGTAACTCTCTCAAATAATCTCGGATAAGCTTCTATCTTATCTCAATGATCTTAGAATCAATTCTAGGTTCAGAGATTCTAATTAAAATCTATTCTAAGTTTATCGATGAATAGTGATTTCTCGGTTATCGACACTATTCACTTAAAATCAAAATCCTCGGAATTCTCTGAAAATCATACACATGCTCAATCTCATACATGTAAGCTCAATATATGCATCACATTATCATTTCATGAAATAGAAACAGATAATCTCACGTAAAAACACATAAGGCATTTTTGTCGTTTTACTTACTTCTATTTATTTAGAAAATTTTTATTCCTCAAATCTCGTCATTTAATTTTATAAGGTTATTTAGTACGCTCTCTAAGGTTATAAAAGCTCGGGGTATTACAAAGAGGGTATGGTACTACCCAAAGTGATGGGTTTTGTTCGGCAAAAGAATACTCTGACGAAGACGATTCTGGTTCGCTGAGGTTAATATGGGTTCCGTGAGGAATTTTGTTTAGTTTATTTTTTGGGCGGATTGATGCCATTATGAATTTAGTGTTTGAATATAAGAAGGAAAATTTGCAGAATCCGAAATTAGGGGATTGAGGATGGAAAGTGGTGTATGGCAGTTTCAATTGATGTTTTACGTGGGGAAGTGGAAAGGTTGGGGGATAGTCGTGGTAGGGTGGCAGACGGTTATAGGGCTAGGGATAGGTATTGAGTGCGGTTGTCACATGGCATGCGATGTGGCCGTTGCTGCCTCGTCAGCTATATTGCCCAAGTTCTTCACTTAGCCCAGAGCGCCGCTCTTGCCCTCCTGCGCACACATTTTGCTCAGAGAAAGGTGTCCAATCCTCTTTCTTCCTTTTTCGCAATACCTGTTTCTTGCAAATTACCAATACACTTCCATTCACAAGGCAAACGTACTCTAACCTATGGTTGGACATTTCTACCCATAATGGAATTAAAATACGCCTAAGTTTGATGGAAAACATTAAAATTATGGCTATTTTAATCCCCATCTCCCTTTTTTTTAAAGAACTAAAAGAAACGCAATGCAATATTGAAAATCATACAAGGTTGCCTCCTAGCCAGCGCCCCAAGTATTGTCGTATGCACGACATCCTCCTTGCCCAAGTTAGAGCTCCATCTCCTAGAGGAATTTCAAGTATTCCTCTGGTTTCTCCAAGGCTTGGCCGAAGAAGGCCTTCAATCTTTCTCCATTGACTTTGAAAATCTTTCTCGTGCTCGCATTCATCACTTCCACAACCCCATTTGGATATGTAGCTTGTACTTTGAATGGACCAACCCACTTAGTTGATAGCTTTCCTGACATGAGTTTAAACTTGGACTGGTATAGAAGCACTTGTTACCCAGGTTCAAACTTCTTGACCTTGATCAATGCATCGTGAGCCTTTTTCATCCTTTCTTTGTACAGCACAGAACTGTCATATGAATTGAGTCTGATCTCCTCGAGTTCTTGCAATTGAAGCTTCCTAGCTTGGCCAGCTTCATCCCAATCGTAATTCCCTGAGCTGCCCAATACGCTCTATGCTCTATTTCCACAGGCAAGTGGCACATCTTGCCAAAGACCATTCTGTAGGGTGATATGCCAAATGGGGTCTTGAACACTGTCCTATATGCCCATAAGGCATCTTCAAGACGCAAACTCCAATCCTTTCCTATTGGGCTAGCGGTCTTTCTCAAGATGGCCTTCACAATGCGATTAGACAATTCGCCTTGACCATTTGCTTGAGGGTGATAAGCATTCGAAATCTTATGGTGTACCCCATATCTACTCATCAATCCCTTGATAGCTCCATTGCAAAAGTGCGTTCCTTGATCATTAATGATTGCCCTTGGCACACCAAACCGGCTAAAGATATTGCCCTTGAGAAATTCCACAACCATCTTTGAGTCATTGGTTGATGTTGCCTTGGCCTCCACCAATTTAGATACGTAGTCTACTGCCAACAAAATGTAGAGATTCCCTCTTGAGTTGGGCAATGGCCCCATAAAATCCATTCTCCATATATCGAATACTTCCACAGGCATGACTGGGGTCATGGGCATTTCATTCCTCTTGCAAATGTTGCCCTCCTTCTAGCATTGAATGCATCGTTTGCACCACTCAAAGTTGTCCTTAAATATATTGTGCCAATAAAACCCACAATCCAATATCTTCCTTGCAGTCTTTTTTGGTCCAAAATGTCCCCCACACACCTTGGATAGCAATGTGCGAGGATGCTTGCTTGTTCATTCTCATCAACATATCTACGGATAACTTGGTCAATACATATTTTCCACAAATATGGTTCATCCCATATGTAGTATCGACTCTCCACCTTGAACTTGTTCTTTTGATATAGGCTGAGATTATCTGGAAGTTGTCCCAAGACAATATAGTTGCACAAGTCGGCATACCATGGGTCTAAGTTGTCTTGTGCAAGAGCTAGGTGTTCGTCTGGAAAAGTCTCCTTGATTGACTCAACTTCTTCTTGTTGGATGATGCAACTCAGATGATCAACCACTATATTCTGAGTTCCAGCCTTATCCTTGATCTCCAAATCGAACTCCTGAAGCAACATGATCCACCTTATCAATCTGGGCTTGGTCTCCTTCTTGGCCATGAGGAACTTCAAGACGGAGTGGTCCGTGTAGACTATGGTTTTGCCCCCGAGTAGGTACAATCGAAATTTCTCAACAGCGAAAACCACTGCTAGTAATTCCTTCTCCGTCGTGGAATAATTGCATTGGGCATGTTTGAGAGTTCTGGATGCATAGTATATGAAATGATTCACTCTTCCTCTCTTTTTCCCAAGAACCGCTCCCACTGCGTAGTCACTCGCGTCACACATCACCTCAAATGGCATTTCCCAATTCAGTGGTTGAATTATAGGTGCTAACACTAAGATCTCCTTTAGTGTGTGGAATGCGTTCTTGCAGTCTTCATCGAAGTTCCACTCTACTTCTTCTTAAAATAGTCTGGTCATAGCCTACGCGATCTTAGCAAAATTCTTGACGAACCTCCTATAAAATCCTACATGTCCAAGGAAACCTCACAGCTGCTTCACATTGCTCGGGTAGGGCAACTTGGCTATGATGTCGATCTTGGCCTTGTCGACCTCTATCCCTCGTTCTGATATGATATGCCCAAGGACTATTCCCTCCTTGACCATGAAGTGACATTTCTCATAGTTCAGGACCAAACTCTTATACATATATCTCTTTAGCACTATCTCCAAGTTGTTTAGACACTTATCAAAATCCGATCCATAGACAGTAAAGTCGTCCATGAACACCTCTATACACATTTCGAGCAAATATGAGAATGTGCTCATCATACATCTTTGAAATGTGCCAGGAGTGTTGCATAGACCAAAAGGCATCCTCCTATACGCTAATGTACCAAATGGGCAAGTAAATGTGGTCTTGCCCTGATCTTCCTCTGCGACCCAGATCTGCATGTAGCCCGAGTAACTATCGAGAAAACCGAAGTACTTGTTGCCCACCAACCTTTCGAGCATCTCATCAATGAAAGGCAACGGAAAGTGGTCCTTTCGGTCTTCTGATTCAGCTTCCGATAGTCTATGCATACTCGCCATCGTGTCTGTAACCTTGTCGCGACCATTTCTCTTTACTCGTTCTCCACCACTTGAATTCCAAACTTCTTGGGCACGATGTGTACTGGACTAACCCATCTACTGTCAGAGACCGGGTAGATGATCACAAGGTCTAACAGCTTCAAGATTTCTTTTATCACTACCTCCTTCATTGCTGGATTCAGTCTTCTTTGAGGATCTCTAATGGGCACGGCATCTTCCTCGAGCAAGATGTGGTGTCTGCACACAGTGGGGTTTATGCCCCTTATATCGGCCAATGTCCAGCCAATGGCCAACTTGTACTCCACTAGGACTTCTTTCATACGTTCCTCTTCCTCGATAGACAACTCTGAACTTATGATCACTGGTAGTGTCTCTTCTTCTCCCAAGTAGATGTACTTCAAGTGGCTAGGTAGTGCTTTTAACTCCAACTTGGGTGCTTTCTCTATGGATGGCATCAACCTGTCTTCTTGCTTTAGTGTAGGTATCACCAATGGTTCTACTCTCCTTCCTGGTTCTGCATCCCATCTTAAGTAATGAACTGCTTCGACTAGCTCAACAGAGCTGTCTTGGGAAACAACCTCCATCAAGCTAATTTGTAGAGCTACATCCACCATCTGGTCAATATGATCAATGCTATGCACCAACTCCGTGTCACTAGGTTGCTTCATGGTGTTGTAGATGTCGAATGACACCACTTCTCCTCCGAATTCACATGTTAGCTTCCCCGTGTCGCAGTTGATTCTTGTGCGAGCGGTCTTCAAGAACGGTCTTCCTGGCAACATTACTGGTGCCTTTTGTGATGATTTCCCCATGTCCAAGATGTAGAAATCAACTGGAAAAATTAAGTCCCTTACCCTGACCAAGACGTCTTCTAAAATCCCTTCAGGCTATACAGTAGACCTATCTGCTAGTTGGATTGTCACTCTTGTTAGTTTTAGTGGTCCCATCCTTAGATCATCATACATCGACTTGGGCATGACATTAATTGATGCCCCAAGATCCAGCATAGCTCTCTCAATCTTCATGTCTCTAATGATGCAAGGGATGTAGAACATCCAAGGGTCGGTACACTTGGTCGGCATGGGGGTGTCTTGCAACACTACAGATACACTCTCCCTAACTTGGAACTTGCATCGTCTGTGTACTTCATCTTCCTTGTACATAACTCCTTCAAAAACTTGGCACATTTGGGCATAGATTGTAAAGCGGTCAAGAGGGGTATGTTGACCTCGACCTTCTGGAACATTTTGGTCAGTTCCTTTATCTCTTGAGCTTCCTTATTCTTCGCAAACCGTCCTGGGTAAGAAGCTTTTGGATCATATGGTTTGGACTTGGTCACATTCTTAGCCTCCTTCATTGCTTTAGCTCTGATTTCGGCAGCGTCGAGCTCAGCTTTCCTTCTTATGTCCGCTACTTCCCTTTCAACTTGTGCTCTTTTCTCAACTGACAACTCTTGCTATAGCTCCTCAACATCACCTAATCCCATAGGTGCCTCTTCATACCTCTCTTTTTAAGCCTCATCCTCTTGCTCCAGATTGATATCGTGCCCAAGAGACTGTTGTTGCCCAGATGCAGCTTTCTGAGGTTCATAATGGTCAGGAACTCTTACTTCAGGCAACTTGGCTCCACTACGCAATGTGATAGCATTCACTTGAGCCTTCTTTATCTCAACTTGAGACGGTAGTTCTCTTTTTCCTCCATTTAGCATTGACTTGATTTGAGAGATTAATTCTACCAAGTGGCTCAATGTTCCATTAATATCTCTCATGCCTCCCCTTGTCTCCATTCGAAAACTGTCCAATTCTTGATACCCTTTCCTTTGTTCATCTGCAAGTCTCTCCACTTCACTCCTCAGGGTATCTCTTGGTTGATCTCTATTATGTGCAGGTACGTAAGGTTGTTGTGGTAGTTGCCTTTGTTGAGGTGCATTCAGATAGTTGTTATTCCCATATCTCAAATTGTCATTGGGCCTCCAACGTCCATTGTTGAAGTTCCTTTGCTGCCCAGCATCTCCTTGTTGGTATTGTTGCCCAACAGCATTGACTTCTTCATCCTCATACAATGATGGACACCTATCAGTGGGGTGGGTATTGGCAGCACAAAGTTCACACTTCATAACCCTCTTCCTCAGGATTTGTCCAGGGTTCTCATTCCCATTAACATTATTCTTGTTCTGGTTCATCATCTCTTTCACCATAGAGACCAGAATATCAAATTTGGGAGCACTGCTGGTCGGCTCATGTGTCATGGGCACGATGGTCTCATCTTGGTTTCTCTTCCTGTCTGCCATCTCAGCGAATAATTTAAAGATTTCACTGGGTGGTTTGTTGATAACATTGCCCCCACAGGCTGCATCGATCCAGTTCCGCTCAGATTGCCTCAGCCTATTCATGAAAGCATTAATCAAATCCTTGTAACCCAAACTATGCTGAGGGTACCTTGCAATTAGCTTCTTGTACCTAGAGTGATAGTCATACATAGATTCTCCATTGCCCATCATTATGTTCTGGATTGCAGCTCTAGCGTTCTGGATCTGGGCAAAGGGGTAGTATTGCTGAAGAAACTTCTGCTGCATTTGTTGCCAAGATGTTACACTGCCTTGAGGTAATTGGTACAACCATTCCCTTGCTCCATCTTGCAATGAAAATGGAAATGTCAGGAGTCGAATTTATTCCCGCAGTGTATTTGCTGCAGTGGTGGTGTGCACGGTATGCATTGTCATTTCAAAATCCTATAAGTGGTGTTGTGGATCCTCTCCGGGCAAGTCACTGAACTTGGGCAAGATCTGTATCAGAGAATGCTTTAGCTCCCAACTGTCAGTGATAGCGGGCAAAGTGATGCCTGCTGGGTTCAGATTGACATCCATTGGAAACATGATTTCCTTCAGAGTCTTCTCAGGATCAGGTTGTTGTCGTGCCATCTCCTCTTCTTCAGATTGTTTGCAATCTGAAGTTTGTAGTGGTGACCTTTCCTCGTCACTGGCTCGTCCCTCCTCTCGTGCTCGTTTTTCAGCTTCTCTCTTTAGCTTCTTCTGCTCCTTGATGTACTTCTCCGGGTCAAGATGGTATTTCAATTCACCGTCGATCCAAATAGGGTCAGAGACTGACATGCACAAGGTCTCTCCCTCAAGAGACAGTTACAAAATCAGCTCCCCGGTAACGGTGCCAATTTTGACGAGGTTGTCGTTCGCACTCTCAAAATGAATTTGTAGCCTATCCTCACAGCTATATAGTTAGCAAGTAAGTACAGGGTCGATCCACAAGGAGCTGATTGCCACTATCTCTTAAAACCTCCTCCACCTATTTAGAAAAGTTGGGTTTTGCTATCTTGGTCGCTAGGACTCTCTTGCCCAATTCGAGAACTCAGATTGTTGAGATCTAAAAAGTCCAGGTCTCTTCGAGACCTAAATTTCTAGCTCATCTACAGAAGATACAAAGGTGGTTTGTCAGATGTGAGCTCAGAGAGCTGGTGAGAGAGCATCTGAGGAAGCCATGCTGAGTGCATAGTAAAGGACTCATTTGGCCAGACACCTTCAAAAAGCATATACAGCCTTTACCTGTCACATACGGATCCGACAGGTGAGTGTCAGAGATATTAACCAATGGTGCGAGTTCTTGTCAAAGGTGGACAGCGGATCTTCAACCCATTTACCAACATACCCTTATAGGTTGAGATATAAATATCATCTCATTCCTCATTATAGGACAGATTAACATATGCACACACTAACAAAACTCACGCACTATCTTCTCCATTTCCTCTCCGTTTAAGAGCTGACTTGAGCATTGGAGGGGGTTCGCCGGAAAAACCTCTGGACCCTTTCTCTTTGCAGGGAGTTGGAGAGGTCTATTCGCTGAGCTTAAGTCGAAACTTCATCCTGTCACGTGGTTCTGATAGGTGAGCAGAGATGTTGTTCACGTGAAGTGTGTTGCTGGTGGAATTGTAATGTTAGGTCAAATTTTTGGACACAACATCTGGCGCCATCTGTTGGAAACATATTTTGCGTTTCCTTTAAAATTTTCAATCCTTTAGAATTTGATAGTTTCCTTGTAGATTATTTCTTCACTTGCTGTATTTCGACATAAAGAAGTAAAAGATGCAAAAGCTTTTTGGATGTGTATCATCATCATTTTTCAGAACTTTCTAGCTATCTGGTCTAAAATGCCCAAAGTTTCGCACTAAGTCTAACTCGTTGATTTTCCTCGGTGTTTTATCAAACATTTTTTGAAGAAAAATAAAAATAATGATATTGCCAGGAATCTGGCGGTCCTGAAGCAGGGACCCTGAAAACTCTCACGATATGAGAGAAGAAAACGTAAGAAACGTGAAACTTCTGAAGTAAGTCCCGTATGACCTCAGTAGAGGTGAAAATAGGGGATACAGAAAAGGAGGGAGTGTGATAGATCATGCTCTCTAGTTCCTTTGACCCTAAGGAGAGCTTTGTCATAGCTTATCTAAAAGAAACGTAGTGTTGAACACTTACGCTTGTTATATTTATGATTCTATCTAATGGTGAGCTAACCATTAGCAATTCTGTGTTAACAGCCATGGATGGCACTGTGATCCGAGATCTGGGACCTCTCTTTGAGGGGGCTATGCGAGAGGATAGCTCCCCAGAAAGGCATAGTGACGAGAGAAATCACGATGCATCGAAGATGATTACTCAGAAGCCTACCACACCTCAGAAAGAGGGATCATCCAAGTCTTTGAGCCCTCATAAAGAGAGAGCTCGTAAAGAAATAGAGGATCAAGGGGATGAGTTTCAAACCCCTTCACAGCCGAATGTCACGTGTGTGATCTCGATGGACTAAATTAGCGCCATGGTAAAGCAAGCAGTGTCGAATGCCATGGTTTTCACCTGAAAGTCATAATAAGAAAGTTAGTAGTGCAATCAAAGAGAAGATGAGAGAGGTACAAATGCCTTTGGTAGCAAGCTTGAGCCCTCCATGAGCAATATACGATGGTTTGTAACCTGAATATTTCGTGATTGATTGCAGGAAGAGCCCGAAATCGAAGAGCGTTATGAAAGTGAGGGACAGTAGAGTCCTCAAACTGAATCTGAAAATTGATCGGAATGATTAAGCTAAGCGCATAAGACGAATTAATGATGGTTAAGATAGCAATTTTAACTCATACTTTGCTATTCTTCGCGTGTTAAAAAATATGTAGAGGGCGATGAGCGTATATCCAAATACCGAGATAAAGCTGCAGCTGCTGAGATTGCAGCTCTCAAGCAACAACTTAAGGAGCTCCAGAAAAAAGCTTCCTCACCAAAGAAGTCTCCCAAGAAATTCGTCAGGATAAAGGATGACCAATCTCCTTTCTCCAGAGATATTCGAGACCACCAGCTGCCCTCAAATTTCAAGATGCTAACGTTGGAGTATGATGGCTCCACAGATCCACATGAGCATATAATGAGATTCGAGAATGGAGTGATGCTTCATCAATATACCGAAGGGTGAAATGTAGAGTTTTCTTAACCACTTTATCAAACATAGCTCAGCAGTGGTTTGCCCAGCTACCTCTGTGTAGCATAAGTTCATTCAGTGAATTCAAGTCCATGTTCTTACACCAATTTGCTAGTGCAAGGATGCATGTTAAAACGTCCTCCTCGCTCATGGCGATGAGACAGAAATCTGGTGAGAGTTTACAACAATATTTGGGGCGTTTCAACGCTGAAGCGCTACAGGTACCTTTGGCTTTGGATGACATGAAGGTGCAAGTGCTGATACAAGGGTTAACTCCAGGATTATTTTTCGACTCGTTGAACAAGAAACCTCCTATTTGCTTTGAGGAGTTGCTGCAGAGAGCTGAAAAGTATGTCAATCTGGAGGAAGCTCATGAAGCTAGGAGAGCTAAAGAGGGATCTCCCAAGCTCAAAAGAGAGACCTCAGAGAGAAGGTCAGCCCTTATTGCAAGAGGTGATCGAGATAAGGGAAGCCTCAGGCCCAAGGGAACCCCGCAAAGATTTGATAGATATACACCTCTCAATGCATCCTTGGTAGAAGTTATGGAAGCAGCCTCTAAGTCCCCTCACTTCAGGTTTCCAAGCACATATAAGGAAGCTCCCCGGAACTTGAGATCTGATCTGTACTGCAAATACCATAATGATTATGGCCATGGCACTAACTCATGCAGGCACTTGAAGGATGCCATTGAGCGGTTGTTGAAAAAGGATGATTCGTTGCTCCAGTTTGTTAAAAAGAAAAGAAAGAAAAATTATAAAAGAAAAGAACCTTAGGCAAAAAAGCCGGAACAAAGGGAGAAAGCCTCTCCTAGAAGAGAAGAACCCCTACAAAAGAGAGGAAATATCAACATGATAATGGGAGGTAATGCCATGGGTGATTCGGGGAGAGCTCGGAAAGCTAGAATAAGAGCTGCCAAAGTTGGCCGACGCAAAGAAGTGCAAGAGTTAGCTGGCGCGAAGGGTATGGAAATTGATGTTGTTGACTCTTTCCCAGGAGAAGAGGTGGTTGGGAAAGCACATGTTACCTTTGGACCTGGTGATGTCGTTAGTACAAAACCTCACAACGATGCGCTAGTCATTAGTGCGGAGGTAGCCAATTGAAGAGTGGCTCGAATCTTTGTAGACACGGGTAGCGCAGCCAACGTGCTCTTTTAGGACTGCTTTAAAAAAATGCAAATTAATGCAGAATTGGCTCCGGTGAATATAGCATTGCATGGTTTTGCTGGAGGGAAAATCCACCCGAAAGGAGAAGTATTCCTTCAGGTTACACTTGGAAATGGGGAGGCATCAAGCACAAGAATGGTGAAGTTTTTAGTAGTGGATACACCGTCAGCGTATAACATCATTTTGGGGCGGCCAGCTTTGAATGACTTTCAGGTAGTGGTGTCCACTTACCACATGAAAATGAAGTTTCCAGCACCGGGAAGGGCTGGTAGGAGAAGTCGCGGGAGACCAAGAGACATCAAGAGAGTCATACGTAAAATCTATCAAGCAAGCTAAACAGAGCAGTAAAAGAGCTCAGGTAATAGATCATGTCTCCCGAAACAAATTAGAAAGCGTGGAGGATATAAGAGAAGACATGAGACTGCGCATGCAACCTGTAGAAGAAGAGTTGATGATGGTGGAACTCTATCCGGATAAGGTGGGATCAACCATAAGAATAGGCAAGTTGATGACCGCTGAACAGCGAGAGGCCATAATAGAATGTTTAAAGAGAAATGCTGATTTGTTTGCATTCTTTCCAGAAGATATGGTTGGAATAGATCCATCCGTAGCTGTGCATTGTCTGAATGTGGATCCTAAGGCAAAGCCAGTAAAATAAAAGAAGAGATCGTTCGGGCCCGAAAAGGAAAAGTTCATAAGAGAAGAGATCAAGCGGCTTTTAGACGCAGGACATATTGTGAAGATACAATATTCTGAGTGGCTGTCAAACACGGTGATGGTGGCAAAAAGTAATGGCAGTTGGAGGATGTGCATTGATTTCAGAGACCTCAATAAAGCATGTCCGAAAGATCACTACCCTTTACCTTGTATTGACCAGCTAGTCGATTCTACATCAGGGTATGAGCTGTTGTCTATGTTGGATGCGTACCAGGGGTACCACCAGATACAGCTCTCCCCGAAAGATGTGTCAAAAACAGCCTTCGTAACGGTATGTGGAACGTTTGCGTACGTAAGAATGCCTTTCGGTTTGAAAAACGTAGGGGCTACGTATCAAAGAATGATGGACTTGATATTTGAAGATCAGATAGGGCGGATTTTGGAGGTCTACGTAGACGATATTTTAGTCAAAAGTGTGAAAGCTGAACACCATGCTAGAGACCTGGAGGAGGTAATGGCAGTCATCAGAAAGTATAACCTTCATTTGAATCCAGCCAAATACACATTTGGGGTAAGATCTGGCAAGTTCTTGGGATACATGGTAACCCCAAGGGGCATAGAGGTGAATCAAGCCAAGGTGAAGGCAGTTCTTGAAATGGCAGCTCCCAGTAATATAAAAGAGGTGTAGCGGTTAAATGGTAGAATTACAGCTCTCAGTAGGTTAATTTCTACCTCTGCTGAAAGAAGTTTCCCATTCTTCAAGGTACTAAGGAAGGCAAGCAAATTCGAATGGAATGAAAGCTGTCAAAAGGCTTTTGAAGAATTGAAAAACCATTTGGCTAGTTTGCCAATATTAACTAAGCCAACACCGGCCGAGACACTGCATTTGTACATATCAGTGGGAGAGCACTCCCTGAGTGCTGTCCTCATACGAGAGGAGAGATCTCACCAGAAACCTATTTATTATGTTAGCAAAGCTTTGCAAGGGGCCGAATACAAATACTCCGATGTGGAAAAGGCAGCCCTTGCCATTATGACAGCCGCTAGGAGGCTGAGGTTGTACTTCCTGTCGCACAAGGTGGTGGTGAGAACTAACTTACTGTTCAAACAAATCTTGAGTAAGCCGGACCTTTCGGGGAGAATGGTAAAATAGAGTGTAGAATTGGGAGAGTATGAAGTAGATTTCGAGCCAAGAACAGCTATTAAAGCTCAGGCTTTGGCAGACTTTATCCAGGAAACCACGAAACCAATGCAATGGCCGGAGTGGAAGGCCTACGTAGATGGGTCGGTTACAGTCAATGGGTGCGGAGCGGGTGTCTCCATCATAACACCTGATGAGAAAGAACTATGTTTCGCCTTAAAATTCGAGTACAAGGTGTCAAATAATGAGGCTGAATACGAGGCATTCATCAAAGGCTTAGAAATGTTAGCTGAGTTGGGAGCTCAGAAGGTTATAATGCATTCTGATTCCCAATTGGTGGTTCAACAACTGACGGGACATTATGAGGTGAAAGAAGAGAGAATGGCAAGGTATGTCCAGAAAGTAAGGAATTTGAAGGAGAAGTTCGTGGATGTCTGCATAAAGCAAATCCCCAGAGATCTCAATAGCAAGGCAGATTACCTAGCTAGAGTGGCAAGCTCAACAGGAGAGCTAATACCTGAGAAGGTGGTATTGCTCAAAATATTAGCAGAGTGCGCTAAAGAAGAAGAGGTCAGCACGATAGAAGCTAGAAACGATTGGAGAGCTCCGATATTGCATTTCTTAGAGACAAGAGAGTTGTTGGAGGGGGTGAAAGCTCATAAAAGGCAAATCTATGCTAAGTATTGCATGATTGGGGGGCATCTATTCAAGAGAGCTATATCTCAGCCGCTACTCAGGTGCTTAACGGAGATCGAAAGCGCAGAGATATTGAAAGAAATTCACCAGGGAAGAGCTGGGTGCCATTCTGGGTTCAGAGACCTGGCGAGGCGAGTGCTAAGGGCAGGATACTATTGGCCTACCTTGAAAAGAGATGCAGAAGATTTTGTGAAAAAATGTCGTAAGTGTCAAAAGCACGGGCCTTTAATTCATGCACCTGCTGAGGAACTGGGAGTGCAATATGCCGAATGTCCCTTTGACAAATGGGGCATAGACCTAGTGGGGAGACTGCCCATGGCTAAAGGAAAGAAGTGTCATCTGATAGTGGCAGTGGATTATTTCAGTAAGTGGGTGGAAGCAGAACCACTCTCTTCGATATCTGAAGATAATGTAATCAAGTTTCTATGGAAAAATATTTGCTGCAGATATAGAGCGCCCAGGATTTTGGTGTCAGATAATGGTACACAGTTTTTTGGCAGAAAAACCTAAGAATGGTGCAAGAAAAGGAAAATCGAGCAAAGGTTTGCTTCTGTAGCTCGACCGGAGACTTGCGGTCAGGTGGAAATAACTAACAAGACCGTAGTGAATGGCATTAAAGTGAGACTGGAGAAAGAGAGGTCTCAGTTGTTAGATGAGGTGGATTCCGTCCTTTGGGCAGGACTCGTCAGAAAATGGCCACTGGGGATTTGCCTTTCCGCCTGATATATGGATCAGAAGCCGTCATGCCAGTGGAGAGTGACATCTCATCACATCTAACGTTGACCTATGATGAGAGCTTAAATCAAGAACTTAGAAGGGAGATCTTGGACCTAATTGAAGAGGTCAGGGAGAAAGCTCATCAGCGAGCTTTGGCTTACAAAGCTAGGATCAAAGCAGCGTTTGAAAAAAAAGTTAGAATCAGAAAACTGGAAGAAGGAGACTTGGTGTTGAAAAAGGCTGACGCCATGCACCCAATGAGGAAATTCGAAGCGAATCGGGAGAAACCCTTTGTGGTAGATAAAGTCCTATCAGGAAGAGCATATGAGCTCATGGACCAAGAAGGAAAGCTGGCCCCAAGACCCTGGAACATTAGCAACTTAAAGAAATATTATGTTTGAGCATTTTTCTGTCCAAGGAGAGGAAAAGCTATTTTGTTTTGTTCGGAGAAAAAGAGCCTACGTGCCAGGTCTCTTAACTCCCTTTTTGGTAGGATACTTGTTCAGCTAGGCGAGTATTCCTGTAATGGCACGCTGAGAGCTTGCTGAAAGTAAATAAAGGCTGAAAAGTTTTGATTATTCTATGCACTGTTTTGATGAATCAGTTAATATACAAGCAAATTCGGTTAATAAAGTGTAATATACTCTGAATGATTCGAAAAGAAAAAATGTAACGCTTGTTCGAATTCATCCAGAGTAGGGGGGAGTAGGGGTGTACCCTACACCCCAAGGGGGGTCATATTACCTCATGAAAATGCAAACTGAAAATGCAAAATCAGAAATTTAAGTAGCAAAACACTTAAAACCGATAATGCTCAAAATGAGCTCAAGTTTAGATAGCAAAATAGATAAACGCAAGGAAATTAAAAGTGTACGGCAGATAGAAGCCAAAAGAAAAGGTAAATAAAAGAGTCAAGCTCATACAAAATAAACATTGTTTTAAGAAACCAACGAGCAGGTAAAATACTACGCTAAGAAGTCGGTGGTATCTTCTTCCATAGTAGTTTCCTCGTCAGCATGATGAGCCAAAGATGGAGTTATGTCTGGAGAGGCTCTGCCCGTAG
Organism: Schizonepeta tenuifolia; assembly: GCA_029490685.1. Taxonomy (NCBI): domain Eukaryota; kingdom Viridiplantae; phylum Streptophyta; class Magnoliopsida; order Lamiales; family Lamiaceae; genus Schizonepeta; species Schizonepeta tenuifolia. The sequence goes on from CM055955.1 coordinate 109,358,319, forward strand.
GATTGTCAACTTCAGCTTGAGAAATGGAAGGGGGAACACCTGTTTAAAAAAAAAAAAAAAGCAATAAGTGCACACACTTAAGATGCTTATGGAGGTTAAAACAGAAATAAAAACCAAGATAGTAGGTGTAGAGCAAAAGCATACCTGAGGAGATAGCTGGACCTGAGGGGAGCTTGGAAACATAACTCCCGTTCTGACTTACCACCTGGAGAAAGTCCTCAGGAAAGAAATCGTAAATGGGATGAGGAGGATTAGCAAAGGCAGCATGAAGATCGCAAGGAGAGGTCAGAGCTTCGAAAGCCTCTTTCATCACGGGAAGCCACCAAGAAGTACCAAGCCGGGCCTTTGGATCACCTTTGAAAGAGGGAGGTAGAGGCAGGCGTTTGACGATAAAATCTACCTCAAGGGGTTGCTCAAATCCCATGCTACGAGCGGTGGCCAGAACGGTCATACCACACCTTTTTGCTAAGTAAGCAATGTCATTGCGAATGGCAGCAAGGTATTCAGGCGAAGCTCTAAAGAAATCTAGGAGACCCTCGTGAAGGATCTGCAAAGCACGCTGACCCATGGGGGTGCGCAAGATAAAGCTGCGACATCCCTGAACCCCTTCTATGTAGCTTAATTGATAAGCACTGTTAACATCCCGAACAAGGTCTTTAGCCTCAGCGAGCTCCCTAGCAACCTGATTCAAGCGGTGGCTGAGGTCCGCGTTGACAGCACTAAAAGAAGCATTTTCTATGGAAAAGTTCGATAACTTCTCCACCGATTTGGACAGCTCATGATTCTGCTTCTTTAGATCATTATTTGCCAGCGACAGTTGGTTACTGGTATCCAGAATATCCTAGTTCCTCATTTGAAGCTGTTCTACTGTATAGGTATGCTCTCTAAGCTGCATTTGATAGCTCGCTATGCTCTCTTTTAGCTTTTCCACCTCCTCCTTGCGAAGTGTCACCCTTAAATTGAAGAAGTTTCCCATGAGAACTGACTAGCTGGTAAAAGGAGAGGAGCGGTTATCAGGAAAATACATGGCATAAGACTTAAAACAAGCGCAGGTACATGCGAAAAGAAATAGTCAGCTAATCACCTGGATAAGGCATTGTGCACTTTCCTCCTGTAGTTGGAGTAAAGAAGGAGGTTGCGAGGGTATTTCCTCGTTAGGGAAATAGGGTAGAGCTTGCAGTAGAGTGAGGCATTCTGAGGGGGGAAGCTGTCGGAGAGAGCTAGACGTCTGCCCCCGGAAGACATAACCTGTGGAGTCAGCAGCTCTCTGGTGAGATACCTCAAGATGAGGAATGTGTTTACCTTTCTTGGAAGTGGCTGGGGGCGGATGAACAGGGGCCGGTCTCTTGAGTCCCACTGAAAATGAAGTGACTTTCTTCCCTTTGCCAGTAGGAGGAGGTAAGCCCATAGAAGGAGGGTGTTGCTTGGTCAAATCTCAAGTAGAAGTTACCTTCACAGGTATACGGCTGGATTTAGGTAAAGCTGAGAACTCCGATGAACTAGAGGTCAGGTTGGAAGGAACAGCGGCGGAAGAGTCAGGGAGCGTACTGTCATCATTGGCTCGATTTATCTCTTTGCTAGCTTGCTCTTGAAGCAGAATATCAAAGTCGAATTCCTTGTCATCAGGAAGCTTAACATCCTCAATCCAGCTCATCTCTGCACGGTTAATGGCAAAGCAAAAACTAATGTTAAAAGGCAGGCGCGCATATGCATTTGAATAATAGTAAGATAATGAGAAGGAAAGCACAGAGAGAATGAGCAAGACCCACCCTCAGGGGAAAAAGAACACCCGCCAGGGGGAGCCAACTCAAAAAACGAAAGAACTGAGGGATTAGATAGTAAATCGTTGAATTTGAAGGCGCTAAGACAAGCCTTGGTGGTAAGCTTGTTCAACACTTTACGCTCGATGGGTTGAATAGCCTGGACACTGGGACGAGGCTGCTTTAGGCACAAATCTTGCCACGGAGCATAGGAAAAAGGCTAGTTCCCGTCCTTGGGAGTGACGATAAAATACTTATCCTTCCATTCCTTCCCGATGCTACGAGCATTACACAGGTGTTACGCTGGGCCTCTAGGCCTCACACTGATGTAATAAAGGCTATCTATAGGTTTGATGTCATATATTATTTGGAAAAGGTTAGAAGTGGGATGACCTCCGTTCCCGCGCATTAGAATGAAAAAGGTAAGCAGAACTTTAATGGCAGAAGGCAGAAATTGATTAGGCCATAGATTATGCAAGGTACACACTTTTACGACAAAGTCAGCAAGGGGAAATCTCAACCCAGCCTCAATTTGATGATACTAAAAAACTACCGAAGGAAATTCTACTGAGTGAGGTCGCTCATGAGATAAAGGCATGTGAATATCAAAAGTGTCACAACAGCCTAACCACGCCTTCACTAACCCTAATTCTTCTAAAGTTAAGAGGGATTCACTTGTGAACGCGCCAGAAGCGGAAAGGGGGGCAAGAGTGCCCGCATTTTGAGAGGCATCATCCGCGGCGGCAGTGGATGGTGTAGATCTCCGTGGGTCCGGGCGAGGAGACACTGAATCATCTTCTAAGTCTACAATGTCTTTCACACTAGAGTCATGGCTAGAGGAGACAGTCCGGCGGGAAGAGAGGCGTCGAGAACGGTGAGTAATCAATTTCTTGCTCTGAGTTTGGGTATGAGAGGATGTCTCAGAGAAAGAGTCATCACGATGTGGTGACTCAAGCGGTATCTCCCCTAAAGGGCATCGTTGTTGATCGGAAAGGGTATTTTCTTCAGAGAGCGAATTGGAGTTCACCATCGCCGAGTCGTAGTCAAAAGCACGGAAATATGGAGGGAAAGTGAGTCAAGAAAGTGAAAAATGGGAAGTTAAGGCAATGAAAAAATAGTATGTCAAAGATATGTAGATAGATGAAAAAAATGGGGGAAAACGGAAGAGGCGCACGTCCAATCCTCTTTGAAAAGACGTGCAAGAAGATGACATCATCATGGATAAAGACAAAGTTTTTTTTCAAAGCAGTCAGGTCTCGGTGAAGGTCTTTACTTCACACGTGTCTTTTGCCATAAATGATTGCTGAGTTCTGTTCTAAGTAATAGTTATGGTTACTCTATGTTTAAAGAGAGAGAAATCTCTCTTTTAAACTAGAGTAGGGGGGAGTAGATGTTGTGACCTAAAAAGTCCAGGTCTCTTCGAGACCTAAATTTCTAGCTCGCCTACAGAAGATACAAAGGTGGTTTGTCAGATGTGAGCTTAGAGAGCTGGTGAAAGAGCATCTGAGGAAGCCATGCTGAGTGCATAGTAAAGGACTCATTTGGCCAAACATCTTAAAAAAGCATATACAGCCTTTACCTGTCATATACGGATTCGACAGGTGAGTGTCAGAGATATTAACCAATGGTGCGAGTTCTTGTCAAAGGTGGACAGTGGATCTTCAACCCATTTACCAACATACCCTTATAGGTTAAGATATAAATATCATCTCATTCCTCATTATAGGACAGATTAATATATGCACACACCAACAAAACTCACGCACTCTCTTCTCCATTTTCTCTCCGTTTAAGAGCTGACTTGAGCGTTGGAGGGGGTTCGCTGGAAAAACCTCCAGACCCTTTCTCTTTACAGGGAGTTGGAGAGGTCTATTCGCTGAGCTTGAGTCGGAACTTCATCCTATCGCGTGGTTCTGATAGGTGAGCAGAGATGTTGTTCACGTGAGTGTGTTGCTGGTGGAATTGTAATGTTAGGTCAAGTTTTTGGACACAACACAGATAAACACTGAAAAGTAAACAAGTAACTTGATCAATAATAAAAAGGACTTGATCTGGACTAAGACATTGTTAAGTGAAAACCTTAGCTTCGTCATTGGTTCAAATATATTCATCATATGCATTCATCATTAGTTATAGGACTTGAATGCCGAGATCCCTTTTTACTCGTCACGCTTTCAACAAACCCTTCCCTTACCTATCCTTACTTAATTGGCGACGCACCGTCGGCTCCCTACCTTGGGCAATACCTTTTTCGGAGTCATCGTTCAGTTTCTTGCCCAAGGAGCATTTATCTCTAGAAAGGTCCAACAAGGAATCATCACGTCCAGCCCAATAGGGTAGACACCTTCCTCTAATGTTAATCGATCTTAATCAAGAAAATATTGGAAAACACTCCTACTTTCCAATTGATTGGTGATCTAATATGTCCTAAGTGATTAAAGGCCTATTAACCTCTTATTCGTATTATCTCATATTGGAACAAGCTCATTAATATATCGGGAACACATGCATACAATTATCTAGCACAAATTAGACCTCTAAAGCATAAGTTAACCCCTAACTGTCTTGCCCAGACCAAGTATAAAAGCTTAGCTAGACATAATAATAAAACAATGAACACAATAAATTAAGGAACTCATAAGAAGAACTATATTAAAACTTACTAAGTACGTGCAAAGTAAAACACGGCCAAAAGTGCCGATGAACAAAACACAAATTAAAGTATGCCCGTAGGACTTGGTGTTCTCCTCACTATCGCTCAAAGGAATTACAAGGAAGAAAGCATAAAAGACGGCATATATGCACAACAGCAAGACTTCGATATTTATAGGTGAGTGCTTAGGGTTTGGGCCCCCTAGTCCTTAACATGGAAGGAATCCATGAGCTATTTTGGGATGCAAATAATACTTGATAAGGTCGACCCCAACATGGCAAGTCACGTCTATCTCTAAGAGATCCCTTGCAGATCCTAAATCTAGTCGGATAAAGAAATATATTTAAGTTAGATCATATTTTCCTTATGCTTGTAGACCTAGGAGAGAAACTTGCCTGCTGACCAAAACACTCCTCCTATCTGTCTTGACCAATATGGCTCTGCCGCACCTGCTTCCAGAAATGCTGCTTTCTTCCCCTGTATTGCCCAGTTTTCACCTGCAAGGCGGCAAACACCCTTCTGCCCAAGATATGTCCTCCAAGACACTAAAACTAGACAAAACACACACAAAGACTCGATCTAAACTACCTAAGACAAACACAAAAAAGATACAAAATATGGACTCATAAGATATATGGAAGATATGGATCTGGACGCAATTTTGGACACGAAAATGGAATTAACGAAATTAATATATATATATATATATATTGACACAGAAAAGATGAGACGAAACAGAAATAGAAAGACTAATACCCTTGATACAAAGAAAAGAAAATGAAACCTGGATACGAACGTGGCTCTTGATGCCAAATGATATGAACCTCGACACACAAATGGAAGACTTGAACGACAGATGGATGGACTATCCCATAACATCTGAATCTAACCCACAGAATGAAATAAGCGAGTGGAAATTCCCTATTACCCAATGTAATATTGATACAACAACTCGGGGATGATGAATGACATACAACGAGGTTTGATTGACTTGTTAATTCGCCGATAGATGAACTCGTCTTGGAACAACCAAGAAGAACTCGAAAACTCTCAAGAGAGAATAAAACTCATAAATACATTAATGATCAAAGTCTGATTTTCGTTCATAACATGACCCTATATATATAGGGTGTGCGAATCCTAACCCAACTAGGAAACTAATCATGGAAAATAACTCCTAATCTAATAAAGAAACAAATCCTTACTCTAAATAAGGTATAAAACTCAAATCTGACTCAACTAAGGCTTAATTTCGGCAACACTAACATAGCCGATGAAAATAATAAAATAAAAACTAATAAAAGACTCGATTAAATCAGCCCACATACACAACGAAACTTGGGCCTCCATGGATTGCATCAATGTTGTTCCTTCAACCAGAGAACTTGCATGCAGCAACTTTCAGCTGCCATGTACTTCGATTAAGTTGTGGAGGTGGCGACACACACCTGTTTCTTCAAAAACTAGGAAACTAATTTGCTTTCTATGAACTTACAATATCCGGAGGTTGATTTCCTATCATCCCTGTCTTCAGCTAGGTCTGCATCTGAGTAGCCGGTCAGTTCAATGTTATCATCAGTTGGGTACTACAGTCCCATATGAACTGTTACTTTGAGGTACTCGATGATATTCTTTATTTCTTACAAGTGTGCTTCCCTAGACTCAACTTGAAATCTTGTGCAGACTCCAACTGCGTAGGAGATGTCTGGTCGACTAGCAATTAGATAAAGATGCAAGCTAATAATCCCTCTATACATCTTTGCATCAATGAGCTTCCCTTCCTGGCCGGGGTCGATCTTCCAATTGGTGTTCATTGGGATTTTAATTGTTTGGCTTAAGTTCAGTCCAAACTTGGAGATTAGCTCCTTCGTGTACTTGGACTGATTGATGAAGATTCCTTCTGGCTACTACTTTACTTACAGCCCAAGGAAATAATTTATCTCTTCCATCATGGACATCTCGAACTTTTCCTTCATGAGTTGGGAGAATTTTTCGCACAGATCTTTGGATTTGGATCCAAAGATGATGTCGTCGACATATATTTGCACCAGCAGGATATCTTCTCCAACTTTGATTGTAAAGAGAGTTTTTTCGACTGAGCCTCGGATGAATTCTAACTCCAGTATAAAGCCGCACAGTGTGTCGTACCATGCGCACGGAGCCTGTTTCAGTCCATAGATGGCTTTGTTCAGTTTGTAGACTCTACTATCACCAGTTCCAAAATAGGAGGTTGTGCTACATAAACATCTTCTTTAATATCACCATTGAGAAATGCGCACTTTACATACATTTGATATACCTTGAACTTGTGGTAAGCGGCGTAGGCTAAGAAAATCCGAATTACTTCCAGACAAGAAACTGTGGCGAAGAAGTCTTCAAAATGTATTCCTTTCTGATGGCAATAACCTTGAGCTACTAGGCTAGCCTTGTTTCTCACTACACATCTTATGTTGCTCACAAAAGATAACATCAAAATATCAACAATATAAGAATAAAGTTACATAAACAACTACCTATTCCTCTAAGCTTCTTTTCCTTTTGTCAAGCTAACCACCACAGCCCGTCGAAAGACTCCTTTTATCTACCACAAGAATGGGTACCGTAGATTTTCCCTGTGAACCACCTTCGATGCTAAAGTCAGATTTAGTAACAGTAGGTGATGTTTTTGCAGGTGCTCATACTTGTGTGTGTAAAAATGAGTAAAGAAATTTTTGCCGAGTTAAGAGTAGAGTTGGGGTATTTATACTCCCTAGCTGACTTGAGGATGAAGTAGAGACGTTGAGAATATTATTCCAATGCTATTAAGACGCGTGCCCTCTTCCTATTTGTTGGTACAGTTTGTACCGTCGAGTATTCTGCAAAAGCAAGAGATAAAGTAACATTTCTTTCAGAGGTATGTTGGCTCATTTGAGACCTACTCGGAGACCTCATAAGCTCTCCCTTATTTTTGAATTTTGACTGACCTTCTTTCATGTCCTGCCTCTTACCAGCTACCTCGTGTTAAGTAGCTACAAAAGTTTCCTCCAAGTTTAGCTCTCCTCATTGCTAGGATAGTGAAATCTATTCTGGTTTGCTTATTTATCTTTTTGTTCTTACGGCTAGGTCTCAAGGAAGAAGACCTGGTTGTTTTTGTAACATATCATCTACTCTCCCTACATTATATTTAAAGGAAAAAGAATCCATTTAAATATAAAGAGTAAATTTCTGCTAACTAAAAAAGGGAATGAGGTCTCCTCTTGCTCAATAGGAGACTTGAATATTTTGAATTATAACCTTTACTTGGCTCTGACATCATTTCCTGACAGGAATTGTCAAGTAATCAATTTTCAACTATTTTTTTTTCGGGTAGTGGGAGACTCTTTGGTTTTCTTTCCCCTTTTTTCTCAACCGCCTTCGTCTTTCCTTTTTTACTATCCCCTCATCCTTCATTTTTCACTTTACTCTTCTTGTTTACTAATTTCTTCCCTTTTTATTGTGTTCTCTCTTATGGTGAATTTCCCTTCTCACTCCGACGAGGAAACCATCTCCAACTAACATGCAGGCCATTCCATAGAGGGGCAACCAGATTCCTCCTCCCATGGCGACTCCCAGTCTGGTACTTCTTCTCGCACTCGAGGGAGGGGTTTTTCACGAGAAATGCGATGCTCTCATGGTTTATCTTACCAAACACCACCCATCGCGGACCCCTCTTCCAATTTGAAAGAGATAGTGGACCTAGAGGGAGACTCGACACCCTCTCATCAAGATGAAAGGGATAACCAGGAAACCCTTGGTGTCAACACTGTGGACTCCCCCACGATGTTGATTCTGTTGTCCCTCTTCCTGCTTCCAACGAACCCACAGGTGAATCCCTCTTCACTTCTGAGGAATTAACATTAGTAAAATCCTGGTTGAATTGTGATGATTATTTTGACATTCGTATACTTGAGTCCCACGAGAGACCCCATTCATTAGAGTATCCTTCTGTAGCTTTCTGGTATAGCCAAATTTAAGCTGGTTTGAGATTACCTCTCCCTGAATTTGTTGTAAGAATATGTGACCTCCATAACTTATGGCCCAATATGTTTCTCCCTTCTTCAATTAAAATCATTCTCGTTTTTTTCATACTGATACTTGGTAATGGGAGTTTCCCCACACCTACTCTATTTCAAATTGTTTATGATGTGAAGCCTATGGATTATTTCTAATATGCAAGTGCCAGACCCAAGGGCCTTGCTCAACATTTATGTGTACCACGTAGTTCAGGGAAAGAGTGGAAAGACAAATATTTCGTTGTTACTCCCAAGCAGGGGGATTGGCCCTTTTCCTACGGCCCTTGGCAAAAATTTCAATTGAAGCAGCCTCGTCCTGCTATAAAACTATTTCTGCAATTGATCGTAAAGTGCTAGACAAGCTTACATTGAAAGCTAAACTCAGTGCTTTCAAATTCAACTCTTTCCTGGCTAATGTATTCGTGCTCCCCTTTTTCGAATTAGCTCCTCCTGGAGGATGTTCTTTTTCTCACGACATCAGTTTCATACTCCACTTATACATTTATCATTTCCTTAAGAATTTGCCAATCATTTTTCCGATGCGTAATACTTTATGTGTCAACATTTTCTGCAGAAATGTGCTGGATTGTCACACTTCGACTCCCGAGGTGCGACTTACGAAACAACAACATAACTAACAATCAACTCGAATACGAGAACATGCTCGGGGAAAACATCAATAAAACGCAGCAGCATTTGAATAAGGCTTTCAATGCATAATGAAGCAATAACCGAGCATTTCAAAATCACATTTCAACAAGGATACGATAAGTTTTTGAAGTCAACGAGAATACGAATTCAACAAGCATTTAAATTCATCGAGCACATCGCTCGGAATAACAAAAAGAAGTATCAGAGTGTATATATCAACAGACATCATTTCAAAGAGTTGCAACGGAAACTAGACTCAATCCCAACATTCACACGTATGAAGACCTGCAAATGCCAGTCCGACATCCGACTCGACTCAACCAAAAACACCACACCACCAAGCGTCCATGCCATCACCATCCTATCAACCTGCACGTTTAGAAATACATGCAGGGCTGAGTACTTCGTACTCAGTGAACACATGCCGAAAACATTTGGAAAAAGATGCCTTTGAAAGGTATATCAATTGAACTTGCCTTACCGAAACATCACAAGTACTTAAGCAACTTAAAACGGTTTTACTTGTGCATCCTAAAACATTTTCTTTTAAATAGACTGCGCAGTCAAACATAACATAAATAAGTAGTATGCATCATCTGTCATAAATTAACTCACTGTGCCGAGATGTAGGCCTTCTTCTCAAACACTATGATCGGCCTAGCCGAAGCAAGGCTCACAGTCACCTCAACATTCAACATACCACACGTGGGTTTCCTGCCTTTCACAGGATGATAATATCTCAGATAAACAGATGATAACACATACTAAACTCAATAAAACAACAAGTCGATCGCATTTAAAATCATATAATCATACTCAACAGCATAATAACTTTCATCGATAGTTTTGGTTCAGAAAAGCCCACCTGACTTCCGAAGATTCTAGCTAGGCGGTTTAAGGGCTATTGTCCTCGCTTATCGATCTATCCGGCTTGATCCTTCACAGTTTGACATCGATAAGAAAATAAGATACTACGCAAGACGGATAAAAGGCGTTGGTCTTGACTGAAAGACTTCTACTTGAGTTGTTTCTCTTTACGCTTTATCTTTTCTAAAAGATCTCGCATTCTCATCTGTAAACCATTAACTCTACTCGATGATTGGTTAATACTACTAACCAATGTCTTAGCACTTCTCGCTTTAATTATGAAACGTCGTCTATCTACATTTCATCACTCGAGCTTTCTTTTAAGAACTTAATCAATTCTCGATTTAATTAACAATTCAATAGCTCAGTTATTTTTGCATATAAAACAACTCAGTAATTCTTCACGTCATCAAATAATATCATTTACTCAAACATTTAATTCAGTTGCATAATAATTCCAAATAAATCAAACACATTTTTTCAAATTCAATCACATTTCAAGACACATTAATAATTTCTCAATTTTTATTTTAGAACTTAACTTAACTATTATTCTTCTAATTATTAACTTGTCAATTCTCTTCGGTTTATTCTCAATCTACATGGTTTGAAAAATAACTTAATTAATTAACTTTAATTAATTTCTTTCAAAATTATTACTCGAATTTTATTCTATTATCTTTTTGATTAAAATTATACGACTATTTAACTTAATTCGTCTAACATCTTTTTCTCGACACGATTAAATCTTCTTTTCATTTTCTTGTTATTTTATTCTTTTTAACCCGATTTTCTCGACTCTTATTTATCTAGTTAAAAACTTTCCTTTCTTTTTTTATTAATTTAAGACTAATTTTTTTAATAATACATTTTATTCTTCAAATCTCGTCATTAAACTTACTCGGTTAAGTAATACGCTCACTAATGATATAGAAGTTCGGGGTATTATATGGATTCAAGAAGTGAAACTTCCTGGTGACAATGAGTTAGACTTTGAAATTCTTCTTCAAGAACAAGCTAGCAAGGAATCACAAGGCCTCACCCCTACCGAAGCTCCTACTGTTCCTTCTTCATCGCTGATTGCAGGGAAGACTCCCATCACCTTATGCACTGCTTTAACCAAGACCAAGGCTCACAAGGCGACCTCTACTAGCATCTCCTCTCATGTCCCACAAAAAGGACACTCTTCCTCCTCTTTTCCTCCCCCTTCTGGTGCAAAAGAGAAGAAGACCAACGCGAGCACTTCTACAGAAAAGAGGCCTCCGCCTTCTCATCCTTCTCTCATCCTCTCCAAGAAAAGCAAGACCATTCCCTGCCTAGAGGACTCCCCTCCAAAACCCACAGACTCCTCTGGATATGTTTTTCGAGGCTAGACCTCCAGCTCTCTGAGTGAGCTTCCTCCTTCAGAGTGCCTTTCATGGCTACAATGCAACAACCCACCCCGCTTAACTACTGCATTAGCAAGGGTGGACTGAAACCATATCACGATCCTACGCCGATTCTAGAATGAAGATGACTAGAACGGGTGAACCATGATGTCTACTTTAACCTACTCTTTAACTGACGAGGCTCATCTTTTAGAAATGAACAACATATAAGTGGGATCCCTAGCATGGTTGGGTCTAAGTTATTCTCAATGATTACTAGCATGCTTGAATCTAACTCAATCTTTGAGACATCAAAAGAACTTGGATGTTCGAATATCAAAGGGGTCTTAGCATGCTTGGGTCTAAGGCTTTGAATCAACACCAAGGGCCAAAGTATTTAACAATTGAATCACTATCAAAAGACTTTCAAGAGGCCCGTTGGAAGCCCAAAACTACTTTTTAGTTTGAAGTAAGAGATTCAAGTTTCGATGGTTGTTCAAGCATCAAAGGGATTTGGGGTAAAAGGGGTTCGGGTTGCATGCATTAAGGATTAGGTTACAGACCAAATTAAAATAATAAGGTTACATTTATATCGAATAAATGAATCTTACAGCGGAATAATAAAGTTATTGAGATATGAGTATGAAGACTCAAATCTCAAACTTGGCAAAACTGAAACAAACGGAGAATCCTCTGAGCTTGCCCTCATCCCACCCAAAATTACCTGCACATTTTTAAGAAGACCAATGCAGGGCGTGAGTACAAAAATATACTCAGTGAACACGTGCCAAAAACTTTCTCTTCTTCTTGAAAAACTTAATAAGATTTAACTTGCCACTTGAGCTTGAGCACCAAGGATTTTCAATAAAAAAGTTACATTGGGCAAAAGCCAAAACATTTTCTTTCTTAATCGACCGATTAAAACATAAGTGCGTGAATCCAAAAATGTCTACAAACTTTACTTTAACAATGAAGAGAAGAAGGCCTCCTTCTAATTACCGGAATTAGCCAGAGGCTCATGATTCCTATTGTGCACAAATCCCACCTTGTGTGAGACCGAATTCATTCTACTTTCTTAGTAGACGGATCACACAGAACTTTAGAGAAAAAGGCAAGTTAAATTTTTATAAAACATGCATAAACATGTATAGAGGCCATTAAGGTCCTCGGTTTAGAAAAACTCACCTTAAGAGATGCATTCCTAGCTTTCTACTTGCTTCCTTTCCTCGCCTTCACTTCACTTCTCCTTCGGAAGTTCCTTCAATCGATCACGATTTAGCAATGAACCAACAGAATACGAGAAACGAATCTTATCCTTTCAACTTATCTTATCTTAAAAGGATAATTCTTAACTCCTAATGAAGGTATCTTAACAACAAAGGAATTAAAAGAATTCCCACTAATTCTTATCAAACATAATTGCATCATAATATCATAACATACTTCGAGCAATCATATTCATACTTATAATGCACATTTTTGGTCAGGATAGGGCTTAGAGCTAGGGTTCATCATTTTCATGAAAACCTGTTACAGCCCGAAATCCGGTGTGTAGGAACGACCAGACTCCATTGGAGTGTAAAGGTGAAACCATTAAATAAACTTGGCTCAACAAGGCATCATGCTCGAGAATAAGGGTAATCGACAAGAAATGTTATCAAATATCAACATACTTTCAAGGGATTTTCAAAATAAACAAGCACGAATAATTTACATCAGCTTCAAAATATAATAAGTATTTTGGGAATCCAAGTCATGGAGAATTGAAAGACAAACAGGGAATTGTTTTGATCACACAGCTCATAGTGACGAAATACGAACATGCAATCAAGGACAACATGCATCCAAATATATGAAGTTGTGTGTGTGAGCTGAAAGTGTAAAAAAAAAAGCCAACGGGTTGACCAGGTTGACCCGGGTTTGACCCGCTTTGACTTGACCAAATCTTGACCCTTCATCACCAATAAATCTATGGTGGATATCTATTCTCATTTCTTAGGATAAGGATCATTCTTATATGATCCTAATTCTCTCTCTCTCTCTCTCTCTCTATATATATATATATATATATATATATATATCTCGATTTTTGTAAAGGAAATTTGTGAAATTATATTTCCTACTCAAAACACTCAAAACATACTAAATATCTCTTTTACTTCTTAATTTATGTTTTATTTAATGAAATTCCTCATTATATTATATATATAATTTTTCGAATAAAATAATAAAAATAATTATTTTCTAATTTTTTTTATATCATCTTCAAATCTTCAAGTTTCTCTTATGAACATGAAGAACACATCTTCATATCTTCATACTAAACTCAAGAACATCAAAAACATTTATTTAAATATTTTTACTCATTTATTCTAATTTTATTTCAAAAATTCAATAAAATTTATAAAAATTATATCCACTAATTTCTTCAAATTTTCATGCAACTAACATCACTCAATAATTTATCCTTAACATCTTAACATCATCATCATCATCATGAAAAATCATCAAAATCTCATTTTCTTCATATAACACATATTTTGAATTTTTCATAAAAATTCACAAAATTCATATATTTACTTAAAATCACTTCTCAATCATATTTTCATATATCATCATGCTCATATTCATCAAAATCATCATAAAATCCATAAATCAACAATTAAACACATTTTCTTCATTTTAATCCACATATATATCGAATAGAATCCATGAAAATTCATAAAAATTCATAAAAGTTCTCATATTCACATTTAAGCATATAAATCACTCAAATCAACATCAAAGACATATATCATCACCATAGCATCAAATAATCATCAAAACTCATCAAGAAATTATTTTTCCCTATTTTCTTTTTAATCGATTTTTATAGCTTTTTAAGCTATCTTATTTCCTTCTTCTTTTTAAACCCTAAATCGATTTTTAACCCTCTTGTTGATTATCATACCATCATCATCGATCCTAAGGTTTGCCTAAACATAAAGTAAACATGCATGTTTTTCCTTTATCTTTCACATACATATACATATATACAAATTCATGAATAAAGCATACTTTTAAAAATTAAATCAAACTCCTCCTTCCTTGATGATGAGCTCGATGGATTGAGGAAGGTAAGGAGATGGATTTCACTTCTTTCCTTGCATGAAAAGATATACAAGGGTGTAAGGATCAAGGATTGAATAAATAAGGTTCAAACTCCTTACTTGAAAGGCTAAGAAAATCGATGGAAATAAGTGGAAAAGAGAAGATTTCTTAGCTTGGTTTCAAGCTTAAATGAAAGTGATGAAGATGATCACTTGCTTTTCTTGATGACCTTTGAAAGATGAAGGTGGAAAACTACATCAAAATCCTTAAAGCTTCATGCATGGATCATGGAGAAATTTGTATGTATATGTGTGTGTAGGTTTTGAAGAAGATGATGAAGAATAGAGGGGCTGCTGCTCCTCTTGCTCACGGCAGTGAGAAAGATGATGGGAGGGAGCCGCCGCCGCTACTGCTGCTGCTCTCGGTTCGGCAGAGAAGGGAGAAGAAGGAGAGAGCTGATCGTTGCTTCCTTCGGCAGAGATGGAAACAGAGAGGGAGAGTTGCAGCTGCTGTTCTTCTTCGACTGTGAAGGGAATAAAAGGGAGCTATTTTACTGCTTCTCTCGACGGTAAAATGGAGAGAAGGGGGGGCTGCTTTCTTGTGCTTCACGGCTGAGATGGGAGTCGAGAGAGAGAGGGCTGATATTTGCTGCTTCTCTCGGCAGAAAAATGGACACAACGAAAGGCTGCTCTTTCTTTGTTTGCTACGGCAGAGATGAGATGTAATACCCCGAACTTCTATATCATTAGTGAGCATGTTAATTAACCGAATAAGTTTAAATGACGAGATTTGAGGAATAAAAATTTTCTTTTCTAAATAAATAGAAATGAGTAAAATGACTAAAAAGCCCTTATATGTTTTTTCATGAGATTATCTGTGCTATTTCTTGAAATGATAATGTGATATATTTATTTAATTTGCTTATATGAGAATGACTACGAGTATGATTTCAAAAAACTCCGATGATTTTTGATTGAAAAAGAATGATGTTGATAACCGAGAAATTTCTATACGCCGATGAACTTAGATTAGATTTTAATTAAAATCTTGGAACCTAGAATTTCTTCTAAGGTCATTGAGATAAGATAGAAGCTTATCCAAGATAATTTAAGAAGAGTTACGAGAATTTAATCTTTAAGGATTAATAAGCGGATTAATAAGCCGACTAATTTCTTTTGAGACTTAAAAGACTAGATGGTCGGAATCGTTAATCTTTTTAATGAGATGTAAATTAGGTTTGAGATGTTTAGTGTCAGAAATGAGACGAAGAGAGATTAGACCCATTTTAGCATAAATGGAATAATACGGACCTTTTTATCCGGAAAACCTTTACGACCGGGTGATTAATACCCGTAATGAAACAACGAGACAAGTGTCACTCATCTCTCTCTCTCACCGCCACCTCTCTCTCTATCTCTCTCCCTAAATCTCTCTCCAAGTTCCTAGGTAGCTTTAATCATGATGTTTCCATCAAAATCTTAACCAAAGATTGCATGCAAATGCAATCACATCAAACTATCTATCACACTTAATCACACCAATTTCCAACACTAATTGTCATCATTTTTATTCTCTTTGTTGGACATCAAATGCATGCATTCTATCTCTCTCTCTCCATACAAAAGGAAAATTCCTTCATTCAAGCTATACCTCTCTCTCTCTTTCGAAAACTTGCAAGAAAACAAGAAGAAAAACTCTCCTTCTCTCCCTACTCTCTCCCTCTCGGCAATACACACACACATCACACACACTTAGAATTTCTTCCATGCAAGCTTAGCATCCAAGCTCAAAATCCATGGAGATTAAGTGAAGATCATCATCCTTCATCTAGTTAATCTATACCTTCAAGATAAAGGTATAAATTCATCAAGTTCTTGAGTATTAAAATTCAATAATCATCCTTATTTTCCTTGTATTTTTCGGCTATGAAGCCCTAGATGGATGATTAATTATTCTTTATATTTTTCTTGAGGATTCAAGAGAAGTTCTTCCATACATCCAAGCTAAAGTTTGAAGCCCCAATCCCCCTTCAATTCGATCCCAAGAAGCCAAGAAGAGGAGATCAAATTTTAATTTTCAAAGTATGTTAATTCATTTGATTTATTGTATATATGTATCTCTAAGCCCTAAAAGAAAGAAAACATGCATGCATGGTATTTATTTTATGTTTAGGCAAACTAGGGTTATGAATGTGAAGATCGAGTGAGAAGAAATCAATAGGAGAATCGAACACTAGGAATTAATCGATGAATTAAGAGAAGAAAAAGAAATTAAAACCCCTAAAATTGTGCTAATACCGAAAATTATAGAGAAAAATAGGAAAATGTGAATTTCTTGAGTTATTGATATATTGATGCTTGATTTATGATTTTTATCATGTTGAGAATGAAATTATATGCATGAAAAATTGAAAAACCGATTGCCCTAAAAAGTTGATGAATGCCGTGAGTTTTAAGGAAAAAGAAGAAATTATTTTGTTGATTTTGTTGATGATATATGTAATACCCCAGAAATTCCGTACGATCTTAAAAATTCAAAGTTAAATAAAAATGGCTTTGAACGCCTAAGTTTACGATTATGAATTCTAAGACTAACGGTGAAATCCGTTTCCGAAAATAAAATACGGAAGTCAGTTAGACGACTACTGTATTTAAGGTTATCGCGTACAAAAACTTTTTAGTTCAGGAACTCGGAACGGAAAACCCTCTGATTTTTACATTCACGAAATCGCGATAAGAACTCGCCCGAGAAAGTTCGTTTTTATGATTTTCCGGACGAAACTCGGACTGTATCGTCCCGAGTTTTTGTCAGAATTAAGTTTTTAATTATTATTTTCTGATTAAGTTTAATACGTTAGAATTTTTGGTCTAATCAGAATGTGACGATTTTGTGCCGAGCTACGTTTTTCGTCGTTCGATTTCCGTAACGTCGTATCGCGCCGGAAAAGTGCGTAATTTTCTTCTTTTTTCTCCTCTTAACCGACTTCCCTCACTCACACAAGCATGATATTTTCGATTTTATATAGTATTTAGCAATGACTCACCATTAGGATATTTACTAAAACTTTACACCTATTAAGTTAATACATATTATGATATAATAAGTTGTCCTCTTCCTTATTCCCTACCCCCCCCCCCCCCAAAACCGATCACACACACATACATTACTATACTTCCATTTTCACCATTCTTGAAGAGTTCAAGTTCTTCGAGCGAATTTTTTCACACAAGTCATCATCCAACCATCGATTTCAAATTCTTCCATTAGTAATCTTCAAGGTATTTGTGTCCTCTCTAATTCTATCCATTCCAAACCCATTTCTTTTTATTTTTCTTATGGATTAAAATTTATGGAAGATGAATTAGATGTTTGATCTTCGATTAGTGTAATTAGATGTGTTAGATATGATATTAGGGATTAAAATTGAAAGAAAATCCAAGAACCCTAAGACCTATGCAATACCGAAAATTTAGGGCATTATGTGGGATGTTTGAATTCTTCAATTGATGGTATAATCATGCTTAGGAGGTGTTTAATTAGTGATTAGAACAAAAAAAAATCAAAACCCCCAAGTAATTGATGAGGACCAAATTGAGCTAGGGTTTTGAATTGGGGATTTTTGTTTAATGTTGCAATTACACTTGTAATTGTTTGATTGATGATATGGTAGTATGATTAATGGATTAATGATGATGTTTGATGAAGAAAACCACCCTCTTTAATTATTTGATAAT
Source organism: Schizonepeta tenuifolia (assembly GCA_029490685.1). Lineage (NCBI taxonomy): Eukaryota > Viridiplantae > Streptophyta > Magnoliopsida > Lamiales > Lamiaceae > Schizonepeta > Schizonepeta tenuifolia. The sequence goes on from CM055955.1 coordinate 109,376,472, forward strand.
ACCGAAAAAAAAGGAAAATATGGCTTTTCATGTAGTTGATTTAGATGATGTTTTGTTGATGAATTAAGGTTGTTAATGATATTAATTGATGTTATGAAATTAATTGGAATTTTCTAAAAATATTTTGTGAGTCGTAATTGACAAAGAACTCGATCTAAGTTGAGATTAAGTAATGTTATGAGGTGATGTTGTATATAATAATGATCTATGTTAGATGATGTTTGATGACGTAGAAAATGAATGAAATCCGATAACTTTTGAAATCTCGTAAGAGACAAACGAGTGGACATAATTAATAATCGAGAAGTCGAGTAAGGATTCTAATTAGATAATATTGATTACAATGGACAAAGGAACGACTTTGTAGTTGATGACATGAGCATTCAGAATATTATAATATGAGTTGTAGTTATAGTCGAGAACTAGAAACGAGAATTTGTTAACTTGATTTTGTATAGTAAATGGTAGTTGAAATTCTATCGAGCAATTAGGGTTAGATAGTCATGGGGCACTAGGCTACACTGATATTTTGGGAAGAGCATTGGAAATGGAGGCCGTCGTGCCTGATGAGAAGAAGATTGTACCAACTGCATCAGCTCCAGCACAGAACCAGAACAGAGGCTACTATAAAAACAATAGTAGCAACCATCAGGGAAAGAGGAAATGGAATGGAGGAGGTAGCTGAGGCTACAATCAGAACTTCAACAACCAGGGAGGTCAGAGAAGGGGAAATCAGCAAGGCTATCAGCAGCCTAGCCAGAACAACAACAACAACAATAATAACAAGAGGCCGTGGCAGGGAAACAACCAGTCGGGGTTGTTTATTCAAGGAAATAAGCAGAACGCACCATGGAAGGGCAACGGGCAACAGAATCAGCCGCAAGGGCAGCAGCGAAACTTCAACCAGGGAGGAATTAACCCAGGGAGGGTTACCATTCCTGTCTGTCCTAAGTGCAACAGAGCCCATCCCGGAGTCTGTCAGATAGGCACTCCCAACTGTTTCAATTGTGGACAGAAGGGGCATATGAAGAAGGATTGCCCGAAACCGCTCCAAGCCATACCTCTCCGAGCCATACAAGCACAGCCGCAGCAGCCAATGAACCAGCAGCAGTTCCAACAGCATGCACAGCAGCAACAGAATGCGAGGGCATGCGCTATCAAACAGGGTGGCCAGCACAAAGGAAAAGGCAACCTAGCAGGTATGGGAAAACTACACAACATCCCTATTACGATACTGTTTGATACTGGCGCATCGCATTCTTTCATTACTGGCTCGTGTGCCGATTACTTAGACATCAGACCTGTAAGAGCTGCACATTCTATGAGAGTAGCTACACCTTCAGGAGAGATCACTACTTCCATGCATGTTTGCTCTAACCTATAACTAGAAATCGGAACTCTTAAGGTTAAGGCGAACAACTTAAACGTTATGATAATGTAGGACGTAGATATAATCCTAGGAATGGATTGGTTGTCAGAAAATTATGCAACAATTCTCTGCAACGAGAGAAAAATCTCTTTTCAACCCCCGGGTAAAGAACTAATCGAATTCCACGGAATTTCCATGAGTAGAGGCGTACCAATTATATCAGCCCTTCAAGTTACGAAACTCATGAAGAAGAAAGGTACCACAACTTATCTCGTGTACCTAGTCGGGGAGCCAGGAGCCCATAAGACCATCCAAGACGTAAAAGTTGTAAATGAATACGAAGACGTCTTTCCAGAAGTGTTACATGGATTGCCTCCAGATTGTCACGTGGATTTCACGATCGACTTAGAACCAGGAGCAGCTCCTAAATCTAAAGCCCCATATAGGATGGCACCGAAAGAACTAGAAGAGCTCAAAATCCAGTTACAAGAATTGCTAAACCTTGGTTTTATCAGGCCAAACATCTCACCTTGGGGAGCACCAGCGTTATTCGTTAGGAAAAAGGACGGATCAATGAGAATGTGTATAGATTATCGAGAACTGAACAAGATCACACTCAAGAACAAATATCCTTTGCCAAGGATCGAGGATCTGTTCGATCAGCTCAAGGGTGCAGGAGTCTTCTCCAAAATAGAATTAAGGTCAGGGTACCATCAGCTGAAGATCAAACCTGAAGACGTACCGAAGACCGCCTTTAGAACTCGATATGGCCATTACGAATTCCTAGTGATGCCATTTGTTTTAACCAACGCTCCAGCTGTATTCATGGATCTTATGAATAGAGTTTTACACCCTTACTTGGACAAATTCGTTTTAGTATTCATCGACGACATCCTTGTTTACTCTAAGAATGAAAAGGAGCACGAGGAACATCTACGGATAGTGTTGGAAACACTAAGAACTGAGAAACTCTACGCCAAATTCAGTAAATGCGAATTTTGGCTGAAGGAAGTAATGTTCCTTGGACACATAGTATCGGTAGAAGGAATCAAAGTGGACCCAGCCAAGGTAGAGGCAGTGCACAACTGGAAGTCGCCAAAATTTAAATGGACAGACGAGTGCGAGAAGAGTTTTCAAACGCTGAAGGAGAAATTAACCACATCGCCAGTATTAGCTCCTCTAGACACAAGCAAGGAATATGTGGTTTACACCGACGCATCGAAAAATGGATTAGGTTGTGTCTTAATGCAAGACGGACAAGTGATAGCTTATGCTTCACGACAACTTCGACCTCACGAAGTTGAGTACCCAACCCATGACTTTGAACTTGCAGTTGTGGTGCATGCGTTAAAGATTTGGAGATACCATCTCTATGGTGTAAGGGTTGAGATATTCACCGATCACAAGAGCCTGAAGTACTTTTTCGAGCTGAAGGAACTAAATATGAGACAAAGGAGATGACTTGAATTAGTCAAGGATTACGACTGCGGAATCAACTAATATCCAGGAAAGGCTAATGTGGTAGCAGACACATTGAGTCGCAAGGCTCCAACGAAGTTAGGATGCCTTTTTGTAGATGAAGAAACTTTAGTACGAGAATTCGAGAAAATGGATATCAGAGTGCTCGACACGCCAGCTACGATAACAAGTCAGATAGCAGCATTAGAAGCTACACCAGATTTGAGAGAAAGAATCATCAGTGATCAGAGAAAGGATGAATCAATGGAAAAGTTGCGATTAAAGATAAGAACAGAGAAATCAGATGGATATTCCGAAGCACCAGACAATGCGATCCTTTATGAAGGCAGGATTTGTATTCCTGATGATGACAGCGAACTGAAGAACGAGATCTTGAGTGAGGCTCACGACACGCCTTATACAGCACACCCAGGAAGTACGAAAATATATCAAGATTTGAGAAGGAACTTCAGGTGGAATGGAATGAAACAAGACGTTGCCTCGTTTGTAGAAAGGCTTTACACAGACGACCGTATGGATTGCTACAACCATTGGATGTCCCAGAATGGAAATGGGAAGGCATAGCCATGGACTTTGTCACAGGCTTGCCTAAGTCAAGAAGAGGAAACACAGCAATTTGGGTAATTATAGATAGGCTTACAAAGACAGCACACTTCTTACCGATTAAGACTACGTATGGATCAAAGAAACTAGCTCAGTTGTATGTCAGAGAGATTGTACGTCTGCATGGAGTACCGAAAGTCATAGTATCAGATAGAGACGCCAAATTTACCTCGAGATTTTGGATTACGATGCAGAAAGAATTAAGAACAGAACTTAATTTCAGTATAGTATTTCACCCACAGACAGATGGACAGTCCGGGAGAACAATTCAGATTTTAGTTGATATGTTAAGAACAGTGGTTTTAGACCGAGGCGCGAATTGGGAAGAAATTCTACACTTAGTTGAATTCGCTTACAACAACAGCTATCAGGCCACAATAGGAATGGCATCGTATGAGGCTTTATATGGAAGGAAATGTAGATCGCCACTTTATTGGGACAAAGTAGGTGAGAGAAAGAACCTAGGCCCCGATGCAGTAAATGAGATGATTGAGATAGTTCGGCAGATACGAGATAGAATGAAAGAAGCCTAGAGCCGACAAAAGTCTTATGCCGACGATCGTCGAACCAATCTTGAGTTTGAAATAGAAGATAAAGTTTTCCTTAAGATATTGCCGACCAGAGGAATCCTTAGATTCGGAGTTAAGGGTAAACTAAGACCCAGGTTCATAGGACCTTACGAAATCCTCGAGAGGATAGGACCCGTCGCTTATAGAATGGCCTTACCGCCAAGTCTAGGAAGTGTTCACAACGTTTTTCACGTTTCTCAATTGAGAAAATACGTCTATGATCCTAAGCACGTCATTAGTCAGCAAGACGTAGTTCTTGAATCTGACCTAAGCTATGAAGAGAAGCCGATATCGATTTTGGATAGAAAAGTCCAAGAAATAAGAACTAAATCGATACCAATCGTTAAAGTGCTTTGGAATCACCACGGGCAAGAAGAAGCCACGTGGGAGCTCGAGGAGAAGATGAAGGAGAGATATCCTCATCTTTTTGCAGAAGGTATGCAAATTTTGGGACGAAATTTTTCGCAATGGGGTAGGATGTAATACCCCAGAATTTCCATACGATCTTAAAAATTCAAAGTTATTAATAAAAATGGCTTTGCACGCCTAAGTTTACGATTCTGAATTCTAAGACTAACGGTGAAATCCGTTTACGAAAATAAAATACGGAAGTCAGTTAGACGACTACTGTATTTAGGGTTATCCCGTACAAAAACTTTTTAGTTCAGGAACTCGGAACGGAAAACCGTCTGATTTTTACATTCACGAAATCGCGATACGAACTTGCCCGAGAAAGTTCGTTTTTATGACTTTCCGGACGAAACTTGGACTGTGTCGTCCCGAGTTTTTGTCAGAATTAAGTTTTTAATTATTATTTTCCGATTAAGTTTAATACGTTAGAACTTTTGGTCGAATCGGAATGTGACGATTTTGTGCCGAGCTACGTTTTTCGTCGTTCGATTTCCGTAATGTCGTATCGCGTCGGAAAAGCGCATAATTTTCTTCTTTTTTCTCCTCTTGACCGACTTCCCTCACTCACACAAGCATGATATTTTCGATTTTATATAGTATTTAGCAATGACTCACCATTAGGATATTTACTAAAACTTTACACCTATTAAGTTAATACATATTATGATATAATAAGTTGTCATCTTCCTTATTCCCTACCCCCCCCCCCCCAAAACCGATCACACACACATACATTACTATACTTCCATTTTCACCATTGTTGAAGAGTTCAAGTTCTTGGAGCAAATTTTTTCACACAAGTCATCATCCAACCATCGATTTCAAATTCTTCCTTTAGTAATCTTCAAGGTATTTGTGTCCTCTCTAATTCTATCCATTCCAAATCCATTTCTTTTTATTTTTCTTATGGATCGAAATTTATGGAAGATGAATTAGATGTTTGATCTTCGATTAGTGTAATTAGATGTGTTAGATATAATATTAGGGATTAAAATTGAAAGAAAATCAAAGAACCCTATTTAGGGCATTATGTGGGATGTTTGAATTCTTCAATTGATGGTATAATCATGCTTAGGAGTTGTTTAATTAGTGATTAGAACAAAAAAAAATCAAAACCCCCAAGTAATTGATGAGGACCGAATTGAGCTAGGGTTTTGAATTGGGGATTTTTGTTTAATGTTGCAATTACACTTGTAATTGTTTGATTGATGATATGGTAGTATGATTAATGGATTAATGATGATGTTTGATGACGAAAACCACCCTCTTTAATTATTTGATAATACCGAAAAAAAGGAAAATAGGGCTTTTCATGTAGTTGATTTAGATGATGTTTTGTTGATGAATTAAGGTTGTTAATGATATTAATTGATGTTATGAAATTAATTGGAATTTTCTAAAAATATTTTGTGAGTCGTAAGAGACAAAGAACTCGATCTAAGTTGAGATTAAGTAATGTTATGAGGTGATCTTGTATATAATAATGATCTATGTTAGATGATGTTTGATGACGTAGAAAATGAATGAAATCCGATAACTTTTGAAATCTCCTAAGAGACAAACGAGTGGACATAATTAATAATCGAGAAGTCGAGTAAGGATTCTAATTAGATAATATTGATTACAATGGTCTAAGGAACGACTTTGTAGTTGATGACATGAGCATTCGGAATATTATAATATGAGTTGTAGTTATAGTCGAGAACTAGAAACGAGAATTTGTTAACTTGATTTGGTATAGTAAATGGTAGTTGAAACGACGAGGTGTGATCGTCGTGGTTATAAACGAGTTTTGAAAAGGAGTTCATCACGTACGAGAGTACGTGTTGACTGCCTTGAGAGTGCTGTTTCATGAGAAATCGAATACGAGAACTTAGAACGGACTTAGGAAGTTATACGTCAATTCTATCGAGCAATTAGGGTTAGCCGCGCCAGTTTTGCGACCCTTCCCGGAAACTGAAATATCTCCTAGCTTGTTTATCAGATTTGAGATCCGTAAATTGAGGCGTAAACTAGACTTCCCAAGCTTTCTAACGATACAGGGCTCATCCCCTGTTTCCAATTCCTCTGTTCTGGGCAGTCCCCAGAACTACTGCCTTGTGCAGTGATTTTTTCAGGATTTATTTTACTAAGTTGTTTTCTTCACAACTTAATTTCTTTCGATTGTTTAAGCCGTATTAAGTTAACGATTACCTTCTCTACTGACCTAAGAGTCGAGTATGAGACCTTTCGAGTTCTAAACGAGATTTGTTCAAGTCTCGTTCCCGTTTAATTAAAATGAAACTAGTAGCGTGCAAATGCCTAAAGAAATGAAACGACTAAAACCTAAATCGAATTTCCATTTTCGATTATCTTTTACGACCGATTTTAAAGTGTTATTATTTTTACGATGAAGGAGGAAGCCAGCAGTAAGGAAAGGACGGAAGATCAGGAGCTCGTACTTAGTTCTGTAAACGCTAAGGTGGGCTTTTATATATAAAATAAAACAAGCAATGCTCGAAAATCTTTCTTTATCGCTTTGATATCTGTGTTTTCAAAGTAATAATTATGGCATGAACTGTTTTATGTTTTATGTGAGTTCTCTTGTGCCTATCTGAGTTAACATTCGTGTTTTCCAGATTTAGAGTTAATCGAAATAGGTTAACTAACGATCGGCTCTGAGTTAGCTATTAAGTGCTTTCCAGAGTTAGTGCACTTTGTAACCTATGGTGTATGTGGCATCCTGTTGAGGGGTAACCAGCCACGGTGAATGAGAATTGGTCAAGATTGAACGTAGCATACCAGAAAATGCTCTGCCGAGTAAATTGTGAAAATAAGTCAGAAAATGTTTAGTAGACACGGGCTAATTTTAAATAAAACCCCGATGTGCTACAAATTATGAAATGCCAAATTATCTATACTTATGTTATGTTTTCGGCATTGTGCCCACTAAGTACTTTTGTACTTAGCTCTGCATATATTTTCTAAATGTGCAGGTTGAAGCGACGAGAGCGGCGGTGGTTGAAGTTGAGTTGAGAAGTTAGGATGCTTTAGCTATGACTTAATTTCCGCTGTAGAACTCTAAGTCTTTTGAGAAGATGTACATTAAATAAATCACTGTAGTATGAGTCTGTAATCTTGAACTTAGATACTTTCGAGTACTTTTGTCGAGTAATCCTTCGCGATTAACTCTTCCTTTATAATAGTAAAGTCTTGTTCATTGAATGTATGATGTCTTTTATGTATGTTTAGTTAGTCAGCCCCCTTCTTCCCCGCATCTTTAATCCAATCACAGTCGCACCCCGGCTTCTGCCGTCCCTCGGGATTTGGGGCTGTGACAATATAGTTGATGTTGTGATCATGAAATTATTATATGATATGTTGATTTAATCTTGTATGTTTTTAAGTATAAGAAAAACGAATTGCATGTGAAGTTTTAAAGAAAATAATTTATGATGATTTAGAAGATTTGATGATATTTGATGTTATAATGTGCGTTAAGATGTTAGTTTGAATCCTAAATGAAAATAGGATTTTTATGAAAAAAGAATGAAGTTTAAAAACTTTAAAAATGTTAAGAGTTGAAAATTGTATAAAAAATATATATATCTAGTAAATGTTTTTGAAATAAGACTTGAAGATTTGAATTTTGAATAAATTAAATCAAAAAGAAATTTTGTAATCAAATTAATAAGATAAACTAGTTTTTATAAAAATTAATTGAAGAATAAAGGAAAATGTTAATTAAGAAATTGGTCTTAAATTAAGAATAAAGAAGAAAATGAGTTTATTGATTAAATAAGTAACAGTCGAGAAAATCGAGTTAAAAAGAATAGAATAATAAAAAAATGAAAAGAAGATTTAATTGAGTCGAGAAAAAGAAGTTAGACGAGTTAAGTTTAAATACTCGTATAGTTAATCAAGAAAATAATGGAATAAGATGCTAAGTAATGATTTTGAAAGAAATTAATTAAAGTTAATTGAATAGGTTATTTAAAAGAGTTTTGTTAATCGAGTAAAGATTTATAATATGTTTTCATAAGACAACGAATTTGGAAAAAGCGTTGTTTATAAGCCGAGAAAGATAATTTATATTGTTTGAGTTTTTATGAAAAGGAATTCATAATTGAATTAAGTTCTAAAATAAAAATTGAGTAAATGTTAATGTGTTTTGAATTGTGATTGAATTTAAAACAATGTGTTTGATTTATTTGAAATTATTATGCTATTGAATTAAATATTTGAGTAAACGATATTATTTGATGACGTGAAGAATTACTGAGTTTATTTGTATGCAAATAATTGAACTATTGAGTTGTTAAATCAAGAATTGATTAAGTTTATAAAAGAAAACTCGAGTAATAGAATTTAGATAGACACCGTTTCATAATTAAAGCAAGAAATGCTAAGACATTGGTTAATAATATTAACCAATCATCGAATAGAGTTAATAGCTTAAGGACGAGAACGCGAGATCTTTTAGAAAAGTATAGCTTTGAGAGAACGACTCAAGTAGAAGTCCTTCAGTCGAGACCAACGCCTTTTATCCGTCTTGCGTAATATCTTATATTCTTTATCGATGTCGAACTGTGAAGGTGTCACAGCCCCAAATCCCGAGGGACGGCAGAAGTCGGGGTGCGACTGGGATTGGATTAAAGAAGCGGGGAAGAAGGGGGGCTGACTAACTAAACATACATAAAGACATCATACATTCAATGAACAAGACTTTACTATAATAAGGAAAGAGTTAATCACGAAGGATTACTCGACAAAAGGTACTCGAAAGTATCTAAGTTCAAGATTACAGACTTATACTACAGTGATTTAATAATGTACATGTTCTCAAAAGACTTAGAGTTTTGCAGCGGAAAGTAAGTCATAGCTAAAGCATCCTAACTTCTCAACTCAACTTCAACCACCGCCGCTCTCGTCGCTTCAACCTGCACATTTAAAAAACTTATGCAGGGCTAAGTACAAAAGTACTTAGTGGGCACGATGCCGAAAACATAATCATAGGTATAGATGATGTGGCATTTCATAATTGTAGCACATCGGGGTTTTATTGAAAGGGGCCCGTGTCTACTAAAACATTTTCCGACTCATTTTCTCAATTTAGCTTGCAAGCATTTTTCTGGTATGTTACGTTCAAATCTTGACCAATTCTCATTCACCATGGCTGGTTACCCCTCAACACGATACCACATACACCACAGGTTACAAAGTGCACTAACTCTGGAAAGCACTTAATAGCTAACTCAAAGCCGATCGTTAGTTAACCTATTTAGATTAACTCTTAAAATCTGGAAAACACGAATGTTAACTCAGATAGGTACAAGAGAACTCACATAAAACATAAAACAGTCCATGCCATAATTATCACTTTGAAAACACAGATATCAAAGCGATAAAGAAAGATTTTCGAGCAATGCTCGTTTTATTTTATATATAAAAGCCCACCTTAGCGTTTACAGAACTAAGTACGAGCTTCCGATCTCCTGATCTTCCATCCTTTCCTTACTGTTGGCTTCCTCCTTCATCGTAAAATAATAACACTTTAAATTCGGTCGTAAAAGATAATCGAATATAGAAATTCAAATTAGGTTTTAGTCATTTCATTTCTTTAGGCATTTGCACGCTACTAGTTTTATTTTAATTAAACGTGAACGAGACTTGAACAAATCTCGTTTAGAACTCGAAAGGTCTCATACTCGACTCTTAGGTCAGTAGAGAAGGTAGTCGTTAACTTATTACGGCTTAAACGATCGAAAGAAACTAAGTTGCGAAGAAAACAACTTAGTAAAACAAGTCCTGAAAATTCACTGCGCAAAGCAGTAGTTCTGGGGACTGCCCAGAACAGGGGAATAGGAAACACTGGATGAGCCCTGTACCGTTAGAAAGATTGGGAAGTCTAGTTTACGCTCCAATTTACGGATCTCAAGTCCGAGAAACGAGCTAAGAGATATTACAGTTTCCGGCAAGGGTCGCAAAACTGCCGCGGCTAATCTAGTTGCTCTATAGAATCGACGTATAACTTCCTAAGTTCGTTCTAAGTTCTCGTACTCGATTTCTCACAAAACTGGACTCTCAAGGCAGTCAACACGTACTCCCCTACGTGAAGGACTCTTTTTCAAAACTCATTTCATTAGCACGACGTTCTAAACATCGTCGTCTCAACTACCAATTACTAAACTAAAATCAAGTTAACATTTCTCGTTTCTAGTTCTCGACTATAACTACAACTCATATTATACTAATCCGAATGCTCATGTCATCAACTACAAAGTCTTTCCTCATTATAAAAACTATTATCAAGTTAGAATCCTTACTCGACTTCTCGATTATTAATTACATCCACTTGTTCGTCTCTTACGAGATTTCAAAAGTTATCGGAATTCGTTCAAATTCTACGTCATCAATCATCATCTAACAAGATTCATTACTATATACATCATCACCTCATATCATTACTTAATCTCAACTTAAATGGGATTCTTTGTCTCTTACGACTTCATTAATAATTTTAGAAAATTCTCAAATAATTCGTATTATCAACTAACATCATTAGGAACATTATTTCATCAACAAATCAACAACTAAATCAACTACATGAAAACCCCTAATTCCACATAATTTTCGGTATTATCATAAAATAAAAGAGGGTGATTTTCTTCATTAAACATCATCATTAATCCATTAATCATACTACTATATCATCAATTAAACAATTACAAGTCTAATTACACATTAAATTGAAAATCTCCAATTCAAACCCTAAACCCTAGAACTCGGTTTTCATCCATACATTAGGGGATTCGATTTCTTTTTGTTCTAATCACTAATCGAACACCTCCTAAGCATGATTATCCAACTAATTTAAGAATTCAAACATCCTACATGATTCCCAAATTTTCGGTATTGATGTAGGTCTTAGGGTTCTTGATTTTCTTCAATTTTAATCATAGATCCATGTCTAAATCCATCTGGCTATACTAATTAGAGATCAAGACATCTAATCCATCTACCCATAAAAATCGATCCACTTGAAAAAATAAAAAGAAATGGAATCTAATTGGATAGGATTGGAGAGGACATAAATACCTTGAAGATTACTAAAGGAAGTTAGAAGATTCGATGGAGGATTAGAGACTTGTGTGAAAACTTTTGCTCCAAGAACTTGAACTCTTCAATGGTGAAGGAAGAAAAGAGAGAGATAGAATGTGTGTGTGTGTGTGTTTCGAATTGATAGGGAGAGAGTGTGAGGATGAAGACTAATTTATGTTATAACATGTATGCATTAACTTAATAGGTGTAAAGTGTTAATTAAAAGGACATTAGTCACCAAGTTAATACTATATAAAAAGATGAAATATCTATGCTTGTGTGTGAGGTGAGGTCGGCCATGAGGGGAAAAAGAAGAAAATTACGTGCTTTTCCGGCGTGATACGACGTTACGGAAATCGAACGACGAAAAACGTAGCTCGGCACAAAATCGTCAAATTCCGATTCGACCAAAAATTCTAACGTATTTAACTTATTCGGAAAGTAATATTTAAAAACTTAATTCCGACAAAAACTCGGGACGACACAGTCCGAGTTTCATCCGGAAAATCATAAAAACGAACTTTCTCGGGCGAGTTCGTATCGCGATTTCGTGAATGTAAAAATCAGACGGTTTTCCGTTCTGAGTTCCAAAACTAAAAAGTTTTTATACGCGATAACCCTAAATACAATAGTCATCTAACTACTTCCGTAATTTATTTTCGGAAACGGATTTCACCGTTGGTTTTAGAAATCAGAATCGTAAACTTAGGCGTGCAAAGCCATTTTTATTATTAACTTTAAAATTTTAAGACTGTACGGAAAATCTGGGGTATTACATCCTACCCAGAATGCAGGGGCATATAGGATTGGACCAGAAGCACAGGACAAGGTCAAGGGTCAGTAGGCAGGTAGTTGGCCTAACTCAGACTAGTAGTAGTCTAATTTTTGTATAAGTCCTCGTTAGAGGCAAAACAGTACTCGTCCGACGTATATGTATATATATAACCCCGCGGGTGGGTTTTGATCTCGTGCAAGTTTCTTCTAATCGTGTTACCTAAACAAGAATATTCAACTAACTTGTTTAAAAAGAATTTTGTTTAAACTTAGGAAGTTAAAAAAAAAAAGTTTATAGAACTAGTATCGGACGCCATACAGTATGGAGCATAGCTCGAAGGAGATAGAAGAATTTAGGATCCAACTGCAAGAGTTGTTAAGATCTTGGTTTCATTAAAGATCAAGCATTTCACCATAGAGAGCGTCTGTTTTGTTCATCAGAAAGAAGGATGGTTATATGAGGATGTGCATAGACTATCGAGAGCTGAATAAGATCACCCTTTAGAATAAATATCCTTTGCCAAGGATAGAAGACCTCTTTGATCAGCTTCAGGGCGCAGGCGTATTTTCAAAAATAGATTTAAGATCCAGATATCATCGATGGAAAATCAAACCCAAAGATATACCTAAGACTGCCTTTCGAACTAGATATGACCATTACGAATTCCTAGTTATGCCATTTAGTTTAACTAACGCCCCCGAAGTATTTATGAATCTCATAAATAGAGTTTTCCACCCGTACTTAGATATATATTCGTCTTAGTGTTCAACGACGACATTCTCATTTATTCAAAAAAAATGAGAAGAAGCACGAAGAACACTTATTGATAGTGTTAGAAACATTTAGAGCTGAGAAACTCCATGCCAAATACAGTAAGTGTGAGTTTTGGCTGAAGGAAGTGATGTTTCTTGGACATATAGTGTTAGAAGAAGGTATCAAGGTAGATCCTGCCAAGGTAGAAACAGTGCGCAACTAGAAATTTACAAAACAGTCCTAACAAAATTAGGAGTTTCTTAGGTTTAGCCGAATATTATAGAATATTCATCTAGGGATTCTTACAATTGCTAGACCTATGACACAATTACTTCGGAAAGAAAACAAGTTTAAATGGACTGATGAGTGCGAGACGAGTTTTCAGACACTCAAGAAGAGGTTAACCACAGCACCAGTGTTAGCTCTTCCAGAAACAAATAAGGAATACGTAGTATATACTGACGCGCCAAAGAATGGATTAGGATGCGTTTCGATGCAAGAAGGAAAGGAGATAGCTTATGCTTTACGACAACTTAGACCCATGAAGTCGACTATCCAACCCATGATTTAGGATTAGCAACTGTTGTACATGCAATGAAAATTTGGAGACATCTCCTTTATGGTGTAAGGGTTGAGATCTTTTTTACGGATCATTAGAGTTTGAAGTACTTATTCGAGCAAAAGGAATTGAATATGAGGCAAAGGAAATGGCTCGAATTAGTCAAGGATTGTGATTGTAGTATAAATTACCATCCAGGAAAAGCAAACGTCGTAGCTGATGCGCTGAGTCGCAAGACTCCAACCAATTTAGGGTGTCTCTTCATCGAGGAAGAAACACTTGTTCAGAAAAGTGAAATAATGGATATAGAAGTACTCGATACACCTATAACGATAACGAACCGAATAGCAGCACTCGTAGCTACACCAAACTTATAAGAAAGATGTATAAGTGTACAGAGAAAGGACGAGTTGATCGAGATGCTACACCTAAGGATAAGAACTGATAAACCGGACAGTTATTCCGAAGCACCAGATTATGCAATAAAATTTAAAGAGTAGACTATATATATATATATCCTTAATGATAACAAATTGAAAACTGAGATCATGAGTGCGGCTCACGATAGGCCATATACTGCGTACCCAGAGAGTACAAAAATGTATTAAGATTTAAGAAAGAATTTCCAGTAGAACGGATTGAAACAAGATGTTGCCTCGTTTATAGAACAATGTTTGGCTTATCAAACAAGTGAAAGTTTTACACCGACGACCATACGGGTTGTTGTAGCCATTAAGTATTCCAGCGTGGAAAGGGGAAGGTATAGCCATGGATTTTGTGACAGGTTTGCCCAAGCCTAGAAAAAGGAAATACTGCCATTTGGGTAGTTATTGATAGGCTCACAAAATCAATTCACTTTCTACCAATTCCAATCACCTATAGATAAGAAAAGTTAGCACAGTTGTATGTCCGTGAGATTGTACGTCTGCACGGAATACCAAAGTCGATAACATTTAATAGAGATGCCAAATTTACTTCGAGATTTGGATTCCCATACAGAAGGAATTAGGTACCAAGACTTAATTTAGTACCGCTTTTTCACCCCCAATCGGATGGACAATCCGAGAGAACGACTCAAATACTCGTAGATATGTTGGGAAGGATAGTATTAGACCAAAGTGCAAGTTGAGAGAATACTTTGTTGTTAATCAAATTGCTTACAACAATAGTTATCAAACAACTATAAGTATTGCGCCTTACGAGGCCTTGTATAGAAAAAAAGTATAGATAACCGCTTTAATGTGATGAGGTAGATGAAAGAAGAAATCTCGAACTAGATTCACTAAGTAAAATGAAAGATGAATTCTTTCGTCAGTTTTGAACCAAAGTGAAGGAAGTCTTGAAGTGACGAAAGTCTTAAGCGATGTATGTCAATCAGACTTAAAATTTAGAGAATGAGGACAAGACTTTCCTCATGATTATTCTTCTAAGGATAATATGATTAATTTCATGTTTAGTATAAGCTTAGACAAAGCTTTATATGATTATTTGATATATATTCACGTATACTTATCCCCAAACTTAAATTTTTCAGGTAACTGAAGTCGGAGGCATGGATGTGTCGAATGACAAGTTAAAATAACTAGGAATTTATTTTAGGTTCCTAAGACTTTAAATTCTATATTCTGCATTTACTTTAATTCTTTTCGTACTTGTTGCATGAGGCATACGTGGGATTTTCACCATCTTTTAGTTAAATAAAATATTTCATCTTCTTTCAACTAAGTTAATTATTATTCTTTATTCAAGAAAAAAAAATTACTCATGTTTTCCGCTGCAAATATTTCTCTAAATATTGAATATTATTTTAAATATTTTTTTAATGCCTTACTTAGATTAGGGCGTTACAGCGGCGTTCGTTGTTTTTGAGTCTAGTTTTTTTAAATTTGGGTTATGTGTCTTCATACATAACTTTGAGACTTGATGTAAATCTCCGCTGCAACATCGATATTTAAACATGTTTGAATTCTTATAACTCTGATGATTGGTTAATGAGCTTCGTGCTTGACACTTTATTTTGTTATCCGCTCGACTCTTACTTAATATACTTGTTTCGTTGAGCTTTTGAGATGGGTAATTGAAAGCAAGTTGATAATTGTTATCGCCTTCAATTAATATTCCATTATATCCAAGCATGTTCCCTTGTTTATTTCATGTTGTTTCACCCTTACTATCCATGGTTTATAGTCGTTTCATACTCTAGAATTCGAGTTGTGATAATCACCGAGACTGACAGACATATACATGAAAACGTCAGTGACTATTTGAAGAGAATTGGCACATTCACGGAGTTCAGGACAAAAGGTAAGGGTTTGCTTGTAGGCGTCTAAGTGAACTCTCATAAAGGACTGATTCAGTGCGTCATGTTCAATTTGAGTTGCAGTTAGTGAAGGACCAGCTTCTTAATGTTCATCTCCGAACAATGGAGATCCTGGACTATCGGCTTTGGTCTGAGGCTTTAAAGAAAACTTTGTGGCTTGGAGACCCAAGACTATGTCCTCAATCACGATTTGTATTGAGGGTAAGATGGGTTGATTTTTCTCATCTGGGTCGTCTGAGAGAGTGACCACCTCCTTCTCTCCTTGGTCTTGCAACACATTATTAGCCGGTTCCTTGGCAAGCTAATCATGCTCAGACTTTTCATCAGACTCCACATAGTCTTCTACAAGCACTTGATCCTTATCAACAGGCCGATCATCTATAGCCTTGTCAGTTGGTGGCACCACGTCACCTTTCTTAGTCGTAGGCATCCCTTTTACTTTAGGGGCATCCGCGACATCCTTGGATGGTATGTGGACCAAAAGAAGGTTGGGAGAGAGGACAATCGACAGAGCCAGTTGATCAAGTCTGGACTCTGGACTGAGCACAGCCGTTTGTGCCAGGTTCTTGTTGAATTCTTCTGAAGGTGATGAGCTAGAAGAAACAACATTTCTTAGAGCAACCGCTCAAGCAGCTTCACCCTGGACTGCCTTGCTAGCAGTCAAGGAACCGTATTGGTTAAAGCCAACTTTCTTTGGTAGCATTTGTCAGGAGTTAAAGAGTATGCGCCTTTTTGTCACCAAGAATGGAATAGGGACTTCTTTTTCTTCTTCATGTTCATCGTCTCTGAAGGCGAAGGAGATGGATTTTTCTTCGGAGAGGGAGAGGGAGAGAGAGATGGACTCGGCCTCTTAGTCTTCTTGGTATTCTTCTTTCTCTTGGGCGAGGAGTTGGAGTCCTCTCTATTTCGGAGTCAGCAGCGGAGTAAGTCGTCTTCTGACTGCGGACTGACTGGGCTGTCTTAGACTAAGTTCCCGAGTTTTTTCTTTCCCTTGGATGGGGAGGCTCCCTGGTACTTAATGCTAACACATCATTGATCCTATGCTCCGAACAGAACAGTCTTTCCTTGTCTGTCAGCTTCTCTTTATCCGTGTGCTTCCACTCAACCTTCACTTCCTTGGTTGCATGAAGAATGATGGAGCTCACCTTGGTGCCATATATTATCTTGTGTCTGTAGTCTGCACAGTCTTGGTGGCTTCAGTCAGCAACTGATGCTTGAAATGACTGAGCCAGTCTATCTGGTGATTGTTGAAGACACCCATCATTGGATTCATTCTGGGTCTGCTGAGATCACTCTTTGACCCAGCAAGAAGATGGACGCAGTTTAAAATAATATTGAACAAAAGTTGAGTATCGGGCTCCAACTGACTTCTTTGCGTTCCTCCTTTGAATTCAGCTATGTCGATGGAAATGGACTTGGTAAACTGGTCGACTTCTGTGTCGGTGAATTTGGAGAGGTCTTCACCAGACGACGAGAGTTCATATAGCTCTTCCAGGCAAGTATCCACATCAATGGAAATTTGGTTCTTTCGAAACACATCTCCACCGGAAGACACCCACTTCTTCAGATTGATGAAAAACTCGGCGGTGGCAGACGGAAGAAGGTACTTAGGTTTGGATGACACCCACTTCATTAACTTCACATCGATCAATTTCTTGATCATCAGATGGAGAACACCATGGTCCTGATGAATCAGAGAAAGCACGGGCTCGAACATTATGATGGACCGAATATTGTGAATGGTGGCTGAGACAGACATCACTCTATTATCCAGAGGTTTTGCAACACGGGGAAGCATGATTAATTTTAGATCTGGAAATTTGAATCTAGAAAAGAGAGAATACATACACATGCAAGAGCAAGTGAAAGAAGAAATATCTTGCAAGAGGGTTTCAAACATTCAAAGTATGTAAAGAGGAATAAAGGTTTAGAAAATCCCTTATAAAGGAAGACGATGCATGGAATCTATAGTTGAGGATAATTCCCCCCTCTTTATGATTAATAGCTGGGATTAGAGACCATTTACCTAATAGGGAACGTGGCACAAGATGTGGATCCGGCGGTGTCGGGTATGCATGCGTGAGACGTGTCAAAATAGCCATGTTAGCCCACTCGCAGTCTCAAAAGCATACCTTATGGATTAAGACTAGCTTTGCATTGAATACAACCGCAAAAAGCTCATTAATTTGTGATCATTACCTCAGATGATATTTGAATTTATTTCAAAACACCTGTTTTATAACTAAGGGATGGACTGATACATAGAAGTACCTCACAATCGGCATTGAACTCAACTGTCTCCATAGATCATCATACACCTGACTGACTGAAGTCATCTGTTTAGTCGAGGTTTAACTCTGCTTTGCCATTGAACTGTCTGGTCGGTGCGAACTTGCACACTTCCCCCTCAATTTGTGATCTCCATCTTTTATGCCTTGACTTTGAATGTCGGTATAAATTTTCCCAACATTGACATTCATACCGACATTCCACGCCTTTTCTTTCTTAGTTCATCCTGTTCCTGCATAACACAGAATGAACTTTTTATTATTAACTTTAAAATTTTAAGACTGTACGGAAAATCTGGGGTATTACATCCTACTTCCCTTGCGAAAAATTTCGTCCCGAAATTTGCATACCTTCTGCAAAAAGATGAGGATATCTCTCCTTCATCTTCTCCTCGAGTTCCCACGTGGCTTCTTCTTGCCCGTGGTGGTTCTAAAGCACTTTAACGATTGGTATCGATTTGGTTCTTAATTCTTGGACTTTCCTATCTAAAATCGATATCGGCTTCTCTTCATAGCTTAGGTCAGATTCAAGAACTACGTCTTGCTGACTAATGACATGCTTAGGATCATAGACATATTTTCTCAATTGAGAAACGTGAAAGACGTTGTGAACACTTCGTAGACTTTGCGGTAAGGCCAATCTATAGGCGACGGGTCCTATCTCCTCGAGGATTTCGTAAGGTCCTATGAACCTGGGTCTTAGTTTACCCTTAACTCCGAATCTAAGGATTCCTCTGGTCGGTGATATCTTAAGGAAAACTTTATCTCCTATTTCAAACTCAAGATTGGTTCGACGATCGTCGGCATAAGACTTCTGTCGACTCTGGGCTTCTTTCATTCTATCTTGTATCTGCCGAACTATCTCAATCATCTCATTTACTGCATCCGGGCCTAGGTTCTTTCTCTCACCTACTTCGTCCCAATAAAGTGGTGATCTACATTTCCTTCCATACAAAGCCTCATACGACGCCATTCCTATCGTGGCCTGATAGCTGTTGTTGTAAGCGAATTCGACTAAGTGTAGAATCTCTTCCCAATTCGCGCCTCGATCCAATACCATTGTCCTTAACATATCGACAAAAATCTGAATCGTCCTTTCTGACTGTCCATCTGTCTGTGGGTGAAACGCTGTACTGAAATTAAGCTCTGTTCCCAGTGCTTTCTGCATCGTAATCCAAAATCTCGAGATAAATTTGGCATCTCTATCTGATATTATGACCTTCGGTACTCCATGCAGACGTACAATCTCTCTGACGTATAACTGAGCTAGTTTCTCTGATCCGTAGGTAATCTTAATCGGTAAGAAATGTGCTGACTTCGTAAGTCTATCGATTATTACCCAAATAGTTGTGTTCCCTCTTCTTGACTTAGGCAAGCCTGTGACAAAGTCCATAGCTATGCCTTCCCATTTCCATTCTGGGACATCCAATGGTTGGAGCAATCCATACGGTCGTCTGTGTAAAGCCTTAACTTGCTGACATGCCAAACACCTTTCTACAAACGAGGCAACGTCTCGTTTCATTCCATTCCACCAGAAGTTTCTTCTCGAATCTTGATACATTTCCGTACTTCCTGGGTGTGCTGTATAAGGTGTATCGTGAGCCTCACTTAAGATCTCATTCTTCTGTCGTCATCAGGAATACAAATTCTGCCTTCATAAAGGATCGCATTGTCTGGTGCTTCGGAATATCCATCTGGTTTCTCTGTTCTTATCCTTAATCGCAACTTTTCCATTGACTCGTCCTTTCTCTGAGCACTGATGATTCTTTCTCTCAAATCTGGTGTAGCTTGTAATGTTGCTATCTGACTTGTTATCGTAGCTGGCGTGTCGAGCACTTTGATATCCATCTTCTCGAATTCTCGTACTAAAGTTTCTTCTTCTACAAAAAGGCATCCTAACTTCGTTGGAGCCTTGCGACTCAATGCGTCTGCTACCACATTAGCCTTTCCTGCATGATAGTTAATTCTGCAGTTGTAATCCTTGACTAATTTGAGCCATCTCCTTTGTCTCATATTTAGTTCTTTCTGCTCAAAAAAGTACTTCAGGCTCTTGTGATCTGTGAATATCTCAACCCTTACACCATAGAGATGGTGTCTCCAAATCTTTAACGCATGTACCACGGCTGCGAGTTCTAAGTCGTGGGTTGGGTACCCAACTTCGTGAGGTCGAAGTTGTCGTGAAGCATAAGCTATCACTCGTCTGTCTTGCACTAAAACACAACCTAATCCATTTTCTGATGCGTCGGTGTAAACCACATATTCCTTGCTTGTGTCTGGAAGAGCTAATACTAGCGCTGTGGTTAATTTCTCCTTAAGCGTTTGGAAACTCTTCTCACACTCGTCTGACAACTTAAATTTGGTATCCTTCCTGAGTAGCTGTGTCATTGGCCTAGCGATCGTGGAGAATCCTTCGATGAATCTTCTGTAGTAGCCGGCTAAACCCAAGAAACTTCTGATCTCATTCTGACTCGTTGGTGACTTCCAGTTGTGCACTGTCTCTACCTTGGCTGGGTCCACTTTGATTCCTTCTGCCGATACTATGTGCCCAAGGAACATTACTTCCTTCAGCCAAAATTCGCATTTACTGAATTTGGCGTAGAGTTTCTCAGTTCTTAGTGTTTCCAACACTATCCGTAGATGATCCTCGTACTCCTTTTCATTCTTAGAGTAAACGAGGATGTCGTCGATGAATACTAAAACGAATTTGTTCAAGTAAGGGTGGAAAACTCTATTCATAAGATCCATGAATACAGCTGGAGCATTGGTTAAACCAAATGGCATCACTAGGAATTCGTAATGGCCATATCGGGTTCTAAAGGCGGTCTTCGGTACGTCTTCAGGTTTGATCTTCAGCTGATGGTACCCTGACCTTAAATCTATTTTGGAAAAGACTCCTACACCCTTGTGCTGATCGAACAGGTCCTCGATCCTTGGCAAAGGATATTTGTTCTTGAGTGTGATCTTGTTCAGATCACGATAGTCTATACACATTCTCATTGATCCGTCATTTTTCCTAACAAATAACACTGGTGCTCCCCAAGGTGAGACGCTTGGCCTGATGAAACCAAGGTCTAGTAATTCTTGTAACTGGATTTTGAGCTCTTCTAGTTCTTTCGGTGCCATCCTATATGGGGCTTTAGATTTAGGTGCGGCTCCTGGTTCTAAGTCGATCGTGAAGTCCACATGACGAATTGGTGGCAATCCTTGTAATACTTCGGGAAAGACGTCTTCGTATTCATTCACAACTTTTATGTCTTGGATGGTCTTCTCGGCTCCTGGCTCTCCGACTAGGTATACAAGATAAGCTGTGGTACCTTTCTTCTTCATGAGTTTCGTGGCTTGAAGGGCTGATATAATTGGTACGCCTCTACCCATTGAGATTCCGTGGAATTCGGTTGGTTCTTTACCCGGGGGTTCAAAAGAGATTTTTCTCTCGTTGTAGAGAATTGTGGCATAATTCTCCGACAACCATTCCATTCCTAAGATTATATCTACGTCCCACATTATCATAACATTTAAGTTGTTTGTCTTAACCTTAAGAGTTCCGATTTCTAGTTCTAGGTTAGAGCAAACATGCGTGGAAGTAGTGATCTCTCCTGAAGGTGTAGCTACTCTCATAGAATATGCAGCTCTTACAGGTCTGATGTCTAAGTTATCGGCACACGAGCCAGCAATGAAAGAATGCGATGCGCCAGTATCAAACAGTATCTTAATGGGGATAATGTGTAGTTTTCCCATACCTACTAGGTTGCCCTTTCCTTTGTGCTGGCCACCCTGTTTGATAGCGCATGCCCTCGCATTGTGTTGTTGCTGTGCATGCTGCTGGAACTGCTGTTGGTTCATTGGCTGTTGCGGCTGTGCTTATATGGCTCGGAGAGGTATAGCTTGGAGCGGTTTCGGGCAATCCTTCTTCATGTGCCCCTTCTATCTACAGTTGAAACAGTTGGGGGTGCCTATCTGACAGACTCCGGGATGGGCTCTGTTGCACTTAGGACAGAAAGGAATGGTAACCCTCCCTGGGTTAATTCCTCCCTGGTTAAAGTTTCGTTGCTGCCCTTGCGGCTGGTTCTGTTGACTGTTGCCTTTCCATGGTGCGTTCTGCTTATTTCCCTGAATAAACAACCCCGATTCGTTGTTTCCCTGCCACGGCCTTTTGTTGTTGTTGTTGTTGTTGTTGTTGTTGTTCTGACCAGGCTGCTGATAGCCCTGCTGATTTCCCCTTCTCTGATTGTAGCCTCCGCTACCTCCTCCATTCCACTTTCTCTTTCCCTGATAGTTGCTATTATTGTTGTTATAATAGCCTCGGTTCTGGTTCTATGCTGGAGCTGATGCAGTTGGTACAACTTTCTTCTCATCAGGCACGACGGCCTTCATTTCCAAAGCTCTTCCCAAAATGTCAGTGTAGCCTAGTCCCCCATGACTAGCTAACGCGATTCCCAGTTCATGTCGTAGTCCTCCTTGGAATTTCTTTGATAACTTCTCCTCGGTATCAACCAAAGCAGGTGCATACCTAGACAGCTCGCAAAACTTGGCATCATACTCAGTCACGGTCAGCTTTCCTTGCCTCAAGTTATAGAACTCGGCTTCCTTCTGTTCCCTATACATCTTGGGTACGTACTTATTAAACAATATTTCCTTGAATTCTTCCCACGTGAAACGAGCCAGCTGCTCTGCGGGTATCACCTTCTGCCTGGCTTCCCACCAATAATCTGCCGATCCAGTCAGTTGGAATGTGACACATAGCATTCTTTCCTCATCAGTACATCTGAGGAGTTTGAATATCTTCTCAGTAGATCTCACCCATAGCTCAACATCGCTAGGGCTGCCCGTTCCATTAAACATCGGGAGGTTTCTCTTGAGGAATAAATCCTCAATATCCCTACGGGGTGGTGGTGGAGGTGGTGGTGATGGGGGTGGTGATGGGGATGGTGATGGGGTGGCATTCTGTTCTTGCTCTTGTTCTCTGTCATTTTCTGGTTGACGTCTCCCACGTCCTCGAGGCCTCCCAGGTCCTCGACCTCTCCTATTGTTAACGTTTCTTGGCGGCATTTTCTTTGATCTAAAGGAAATTGAAATTCTCATTAGTCTTTTCTATTAATCGCTCTTAATACTTACTAGCTCGTCCTCAACTTAATCAAGTTCACGGAACGACATATCGAACATAGTTCCGATATTACTTCGAAATCTTTTAACTTTCAAGTTGAACTTAAAGTTCTCGTCACACGAATTCATTGACATTCTGATTTAATTACATGATTCATAGGAAATTTTTCTCGTGATTAAAACCCTCTCATGGGTCATGTATATATATATACATCAAAAAGAATATTAATTCTGCCTCCAACGAGGACTTATACAAAAAGTTAGACTTCTACTAGTTTAAACTAGGCTGACTGCCTACTATTTACCGGGTGCACTAACAAGCTGCAACTCCGTACATACTAAAAGTACTGGAACGGAAACGATTCATAAAATTTTGTATCCGTTAGAGTACTACAAAAACTAGTTACTGATCCGACTCTGTACAGGACAAAAGAGCTACTACTACTACTAACATGCGTCTACGGCACTCTACTCAACAACTATAATCGAGTCGGAACTGCACTCTACGACATGAAAACCCTAAGAGTCCTCCTCTGGGTTCTCCTCCAGATCCTTGTCCGGGTCCTCCTCAGGATCCTCGTCCGGGTCCTCCTCCTCAGACTCTGAACCAAAGACGAGCTAGAGTGCCTCGTCCTCCCTCAGAGTAGAGCCGTCAGAAAGTGTAAGCAGAGTGGGTGACGGTGCCTCTGAAACTGTCTCCTCAAGGTCGGAAACAAGGTAGTCCTCACTAATCTCTACTGCACGCGTCTTCAAGGGAAGAAGGTGCTCTGGAACTGAACCGGAACCTGAACCTGACTCGAACTCCTCCCTAGAACGGACCCTGGACGGTCCTGCCTCCATCTGCTCTCTGACTACTCCCCACTTCGCACAGATCTCCTCAAGCGGCGTCAGTGGAGATGGTAACTATAACATGGCGGCAAGCTCCGCGTCGATCCCTCGGTACTCTAACTCAGGCTGAAACAGACCTGTCTCTAAAGGTCCTCTGACTCTAACACAAACGTCAGGTAAGAACGGTGAAGCTAGTCCTAACAGCGTAGTTGTCTCGGCGTCGATCTCTACGAATCCCGGCCCTGGGATCAACTCCTCGATCTGTGTACTAACTGGCGGTAGCTCTGGTGTAACAGCGGGCTCTGCGTCCTTCTCTAACTGCTCTGACTCCGCGTCAGACTCCTCACTCGGCACAAAGTCTGGTGGTAACTCCAACAAGGCGGAAAACTTTGGGTCCAAGTCGAGGTGCTCTAGCTCGGTCTCTACAGGAAACTGACTGTAGGGGAGGTGTGGCTCAAAGGGAACTGGAAGCATGTGTCTGCTGTCAAAGAATCGTCTGTGTACAAACAGGGCGAATCCCGTGTAGTTGCCGGTCGGCTCGTTGTCGTCGCCGAAGACCCCAAGAAAGTACCACGCCACGCGGTGCGCCCAACCGCGCCACTCGTCTGGTAGGTGTACAATCATGTCTGATATCGCCTGACTCTCCGGAATCAAGTGCTGTACTGGAAAGTAAGCTGACGAAAAGTTGCTAACTATCTGTCCCACATCCTCCTCACTGTAATCAGCCTCAAACTCATAATACTCGTCTTGAATCATATCTAGTATGGTACGCTCGCACGCGACCAAGGGCTGGCTCTTCCGAGCAGTAACACGAGTCCTAGCCATCCTACAAAAGTTTTAAGGAAACACGGATCAGTAACAGGTAGGGAAATAACTTATCTCAATGAAAAACTTAAATTACAAAATGAACATTCCTTATTCAATTGTAACATCACCACTTAAGACAACCACTTATCATAACTTCTAGCAATTCAAGAAATTGCACTCAAACGATATATATATATATATATATATATATATGTATATATAATTTCAAGATTTTATTTCCATTCTTATCTTACTACATTCATACTTTAATTCTTTAGTACTTTCTCAACAACATTTCTTAACGATTCTTACTTATTAAAACAAAGTACGTCTACTTTGTTCATATTACTTATTCAAAAGTTACATCCATTTACGAAGAAAGATTTATCGTTTACGACTCTTTATACTCGTACTAGTCGTAGTCTTCGTTCAAAGACAAAATATGGAATAAATTCCAAAAGAAATGGAATTTATCTTAAAGAATAACTTTCTGGAAACTAAGTTCCAGTTGTCGTCGCTAGAATCGGGCGATCGATGGAAAAATTAATCAAGCTTCGTGCTCGACTTCTAATATTTTATATGATTTTCCTCGTAGAGTTCGATCAGGATGAACCCTATTGAAACACGAAATGAAAAGAAAACGGAATGACGTGACACGAATGACGTCATTTAAGTTACTTACACGTAAGCAACGTTCACTTATTTCATTTGGCTTTGATTCCCTTTATTCTGTCTTCGTCGTCTCGTTCATATCTTTCTTAATTTGAAGCCGAAAGCTTCTCAAACGTCTAATCGTTCCCTTCGTTTACTAACACGATTTACCGTACCATTTTTATTTCATTTTCCTCGCAGGAAATTTTTGTTTAAATTTTTAAAACAAAGTTCGACTTTGCCGAATCTTCATTCATGTCACTTGACGCACATGACATTCATCAGCAGAAGTTCTCCTCGTGTCGGGGATCTCCTTTCGAAATCATTTCATAATAACGTTTCTTAAAAATGTCTAAATTCTCAAAGAACCGGAAAGATCTTAGGTTTTGAGTCTACGTTCTTATTGAACCGGGAAAAATTCCTAAAATCCGACTATATTCTTGTGTCCAAAAATTTTTCAAAAGAAAGAAATTATCACGCAAATAATTTCACATAAGATAGTACTCGTACTATCGCATAATCACATAAAGTATAAAAATTATACTTCCATAAAATTCTTATTTTTGGCACACAACTCATTCTCATTCTCAATCTCATTGAATACTTATTCATAAAATTTCTTATTTAAAAGAAATCGCATAACTAAAATTCTTTCCCTTTTCCTCGTTGAGTCGACGTAGCGGGAGGTTGAGTTGACATCTACATTCTTAATCTTAGTGTTATGGTCTAACTCTTATCTTCTACTTGAAAGAAGACTCTGATCTAAAGTATATACAAATACTCTATCCTATGACTCGAAAGAAGACTCGATATAGAGTACGAATGAATACTCTATATTATCACTCGAAATAAGACTTATATATAAATACCACTCTGTGATATTACTAGAAGGCATGACTCATACTAAGAAAGAATGACTTATAACCAGAGCAGGAAACAAACTACTGCTCTGATACCACTTGGTGGCATTACTGAAAGAATGACTCAGACTAGAAGATTGACTCGCAACCAGAGCAGAAAACGAACCTCTGCTCAGATACCACTTTGTGGTATCACTAAAAGGAAGGACTCATACTAGAAAATTGACTCATAATCAGAGCAGGAAACAAGCCTTGCTCTGATACCACTCTGTCACAGCCCCAAATCCCGAGGGATGGCAGAAGCCGGGGTGCGACTAGGATTGGATTAAAGAAGCGGGGAAGAAGGGGGGCTGACTAACTTAACATACATAAAGACATCATACATTCAATGAACAAGACTTTACTATAATAAGGAAAGAGTTAATCACGAAGGATTACTCGACAAAAGGTACTCGAAAGTATCTAAGTTCAAGATTACAGACTTATACTACAGTGATTTAATAATATACATGTTCTCGAAAGACTTAGAGTTTTGCAGCGGAAAGTAAGTCATAGCTAAAGCATCCTAACTTCTCAACTCAACTTCAACCACCGCCGCTCTCGTCACTTCAACCTGCACATTTAGAAAACATATGCAGGGCTAAGTACAAAAGTACTTAGTGGGCACGATGCCGAAAACATAATCATAGGTATAGATAATCTGGCATTTCATAATTTGTAGCACATCGGGGTTTTATTAAAAATAGCCTGTGTCTACTAAAACATTTTCTGACTCATTTTCTCAATTTAGCTTACAAGCATTTTTCTGGTATGTTACGTTCAAATCTTGACCAATTCTCATTCACCGTGGCTGGTTACCCCTCAACAAGATACCACATACACCACAGGTTACAAAGTGCACTAACTCTGGAAAGCACTTAATAGCTAACTCAGAGCCGATCATTAGTTAACCTAATTAGATTAACTCTTAAAATCTGGAAAACACGAATGTTAACTCAGATAGGTACAAGAGAACTCACATAAAACAGTCCATGCCATAATTATCACTTTGAAAACACAGATATCAAAGCGATAAAGAAAGATTTTCGGGCAATGCTCGTTTTATTTTATATATAAAAGCCCACCTTAGCGTTTACAGAACTAAGTACGAGCTTCCGATCTCCTGATCTTCTGTCCTTTCCTTACTGTTGGCTTCCTCCTTCATCGTAAAATAATAACACTTTAAATTTTGTCGTAAAAGATAATCGAATATAGAAATTTGAATTAGGTTTTAGTCGTTTCATTTCTTTAGGCATTTGCACGCTACTAGTTTCATTTTAATTAAACGGGAACGAGACTTGAACAAATCTCGTTTAGAACTCGAAAGGTCTCATACTTGACTCTTAGGTAAGTAGAGAAGGTAGTCGTTAACTTATTACGGCTTAAACGATCGAAAGAAACTAAGTTGCGAAGAAAACAACTTAGTAAAACAAGTCCTGAAAATTCACTGCACAAAGCAGTAGTTCTGGGGACTGCCCAGAACAGGGGAATTGGAAACAGGGGATGAGCCCTGTACCATTAGAAAGCTTGAGAAGTCTAGTTTACGCTCTAATTTACGGATCTCAAATCCGATAAACGAGCTAAGAGATATTACAGTTTCCGGCAAGGGTCGCAAAACTGCCGCGGCTAACCCTAGTTGCTCTATAGAATCGACGTATAACTTCCTAAGTTCGTTCTAAGTTCTCGTACTCAATTTCTCACAAAACTGGACTCTCAAGGCAGTCAACACGTACTCCCGTACGTGAAGGATTCCTTTTCAAAACTCGTTTCATTAGCACGACGTTCTAAACATCGTCATCTCAACTACCAATTACTAAACCAAAATTAAGTTAACATTTCTCGTTTCTAGTTCTCGACTATAACTACAACTCATATTATACTAATTTGAATGCTCATGTCGTCAACTACAAAGTCGTTCCTTAGTTCATTATAAACACTATTATCAAGTTAGAATCCTTACTCGACTTCTCGATTATTAATTACATCCACTTGTTCGTCTCTTACGAGATTTCAAAAGTTATCGGAATTCGTTCAAATTCTACGTCATCAATCATCATCTAACGAGATTCATTATTATATACATCATCACCTCATATCATTACTTAATCTCAACTTAAATGGGATTCTTTGTCTCTTACGACTTCATTAATAATTTTACAAAATTCTTAAATAATTCCTATTATCAACTAACATCATTAGGAACATTATTTCATCAACAAATCAACAACTAAATCAACTACATGAAAACCCGTAATTCCACATAATTTTTGGTATTATCATAAAATAAAAGAGGGTGATTTTCTTCATCAAACATCATCATTAATCCATTAATCATACTACTATATCATCAATTAAACAATTACAAGTCTAATTACACATTAAATTGAAAATCCCCAATTCAAACCCTAAACCCTAGAACTCGGTTTTCATCCATACATTAGGGGATTCGATTTCTTTTTGTTCTAATCACTAATTGAACACCTCCTAAGCATGATTATCTAACTAATTTAAGAATTCAAACATCCTACATGATTCCCCCAAATTTTCGGTATTGATGTAGGTCTTAGGGTTCTTGATTTTCTTCAATTTTAATCATAGATCCATGTCTAAATCCATCTAGCTATACTAATTAGAGATCAAGACATCTAATCCATCTACCCATAAAAATCGATCCACTTGAAAAAATAAAAAGAAATGGAATCTAATTGGATAGGATTGGAGAGGACATAAATACCTTGAAGATTACTAAAGGAAGTTAGAAGATTCGATGGAGGATTAGACACTTGTGTGAAAACTTTTGCTCCAAGAACTTGAACTCTTCAATGGTGATGGAAAAAAAGGGAGAGATAGAATGTGTGTGTGTGTGTTTCGAATTGGGAGGGAGAGAGTGTGAGGATGAAGACTAATTTATGTTATAACATGTATGTATTAACTTAATAGGTGTACAGTGTTAATTAAAAGGACATTAGTCACCAAGTTAATACTATATAAAAATATGAAATATCTATGCTTGTGTGTGAGGTGAGGTCGGCCATGAGGGGAAAAAGAAGAAAATTACGCGCTTTTCCTGCTTGATACGACGTTACGGAAATCGAACGACGAAAAACGTAGCTCGGTACAAAATAGTCAAATCATAAAAACTTAATTCCGACAAAAACTCGGGACGACACAGTCCGAGTTTCGTCAGGAAAATCATAAAAACGAAATTTCTCGGGCGAGTTCGTATCGCGATTTCGTGAATGTAAAAATCAGACGGTTTTCCGTTCTGAGTTCCAGAACTAAAAAGTTTTTATACGCGATAACCCTAAATACAGTAGTCATCTAACTGACTTCCGTAATTTATTTTCGGAAACGGATTTCACCGTTGGTTTTAGAAATCAGAATCGTAAACTTAGGCATGCAAACTCCAGTTCCCACGTGGCTTCTTCTTGCCCGTGGTGGTTCCAAAGCACTTTAACGATTGGTATCGATTTGGTTCTTAATTCTTGGACTTTCCTATCTAAAATCGATATCGGCTTCTCTTCATAGCTTACGTCAGATTCAAGAACTACGTCTTGCTGACTAATGGCGTGCTTAGGATCATAGACATATTTTCTCAATTGAGAAACGTGAAAGACGTTGTGAACACTTCCTAGACTTGGCAGTAAGGCCAATCTATAGGCGACGGGTCCTATCTCCTCGAGGATTTCGTAAGGTCCTATGAACCTGGGTCTTAGTTTACCCTTAACTCCGAATCTAAGGATTCCTCTGGTCGGTGATATCTTAAGGAAAACTTTATCTCCTATTTCAAACTCAAGATTGGTTCGACGATCGTCGGCATAAGACTTCTGTCGGCTCTGGGCTTCTTTCATTCTATCTCGTATCTGCCAAACTATCTCAATCATCTCATTTACTGCATCCGGGCCTAGGTTCTTTCTCTCACCTACTTCGTCCCAATAAAGTGGTGATCTACATTTCCTTCCATACAAAGCCTCATACGGCACCATTCCTATCGTGGCCTGATAGCTGTTGTTGTAAGCGAATTCGACTAAGTGTAGAATCTCTTTCCAATTCGCGCCTTAGTCCAATACCACTGTCCTTAACGTATCGACTAAAATCCGAATCGTCCTTTCTGACTGTCCATCTGTCTGTGGGTGAAACGCTGTACTAAAATTAAGCTCTGTTCCCAGTGCTTTCTGCATCGTAATCCAAAATCTCGAGGTAAATTTGGCATCTCTATCTGATATTATGACCTTCGGTACTCCATGCAGACGTACAATCTCTCTGACGTATAACTGAGCTAGTTTCTCTGATCCGTAGGTAATCTTAATCGGTAAGAAATGTGCTGACTTTGTAAGTCTATCGATTATTACCCAAATAGCTGTGTTCCCTCTTCTTGACTTAGGCAAGCCTGTGACAAAGTCCATAGCTATGCCTTCCAATTTCCATTCTGGGACATCCAATGGTTGCAGCAATCCATACGGTTGTCTGTGTAAAGCCTTAACTTGCTGACATGCTAAACTCCTTTCTACAAAACGAGGCAACGTCTCGTTTCATTCCATTCCACCAGAATTCTGTGAATTAGCACGATTTGCGCCTGACATGGTGGATACTGATGAGAAGATGTGCGAGTTGTTTCAAGCAGGACTGAGGCAAGATATCCGAGTAGTTCTTGCTAGTCAGAGTAATTTGACTTATGTTGAAGCCTTGAACCGAGCCCTAGATATGGAGTTGGCAATGCAACCAGAAAAATGATCGCATCCTCCAGCGAATCCTCAATTTCAAAGCCAGACAACAACGACTGTATCTACCCAACAATCCCAATTTGGCTAGCATGGAAAGAGGAAGGGAAAATGGAGTGGTGGAAACCACCCAAATAAGAGACCGTGGCAAGGGAAAGGCAAACAGCAACCCCATAAGGGAAGAGTTCCGCAGGTCAATCGAAATAACCTACCTATAGGACCTTTAGGATTCCCTCCTTGTGCGAAGTGTGGCAAAATGCATCAAGGCATCTGCAAGAGCGAGAGTAATGTTTGCTATACTTGTGGTCAACCTGGTCATTTCTCGAACTAGTGCCCGAGTAAGCAACAAGGATTGAGAGGCGAAAGACCGAATCAGTTCCAGCCCTTGCAGAATAAAGCCATTGAGGCAACTCCTCTGCAAAAGTTTGTCCAGCATCAACGTAAGCCGCCGCAGCCAAAGCAGCAACCTCTTCAGCAAGAGCCTCCGTATTTCCAGAGAGCCTACGCAATTGAGCAGAATCCGCTAGAGAAAGATAAAGGAAATCTGGCAGGTATGGGAAAGCTTAATGGCATACATGTTATTATTTTGTTCGATACGGGAGCTTCGCATTCGTTTATATCTAGCATTTGCGTAGAGAACTTAGAATTGAAGGTAGAAGAATCAAACCAGGTGCTTAGTGTCGCAACCCCTTTAGGAAAGTCTGCGTTAGTTTCGCGTGTTTGCTCAAATTTAGAATTTGAGATCGGAAATCGTAAGTTGATCGCGAAATCCCTGAATGTAATCCAGATGTGTGACGTAGATATAATCCTAGGAATGGATTGGTTAACCGAGAAATTTGCGACGATTCGATGCGACTTGAGGCAAATATCGTTCAAACCTCTTGGAGAAGAGTCAACCGTAGTTTTCGGAGTTGAGAAGAGAATTAAAAAGAGCGTACCAATAATTTCGCCTATGAAAGCGCAGAGATTGATGAGGAAGAAAGATACGCAAGTGTATCTAATTTATCTGAATAAAGACGAGAATCAAGAGTTAAGTATCGATGATGTCCCAATCGTGAGAGAATTCAAGGATGTGTTTCCAGAAGTGTTACCAAGCTTACCCCCTGATCGTCAATTGGAGTTTACAATTGATCTAGAACCCGGATCAGCCCCGATATCCAAGGCCCCGTATAGAATGGCTCTAAAGGAACTTCAAGAGTTGAAGATCCAACAACAAGAATTGTTGGACTTAGGCTATATTCAACCAAGTGTATCATCGTGGGGTGCTCCAATTTTGTTTGTGAAGAAGAAGGACAGTAGTTTAAGGATGTGCATAGACTACCGAGAGCTGAACAAGATTACGCTTAAGAACAAGTATCCTTTGCCAAGGATAGATGATTTGTTCGACCAACTAAAAGGAGCCAGTGTTTTCTCCAAGATTGATTTAAGATCTGGATACCATCAACTAAAGATCAAGCAAGAAGATATTCCAAAGACTGCTTTCAGAAGGAGATATGGACATTACGAATTTATATTAATGCCATTCGGATTAACAAATGCTCCAGCAGTATTTATGGATATGATGAACAGAGTTTTTCACGAATATTTGGATAAGTTCATGATTATCTTTATAGACGATATATTGGTGTATTCAAGAGATGAAACCGAGCATGAAAAGCATTTGAGAATTGTGTTGGAAACACTTAGAACTGAAAAGTTGTATGCCAAATTCAGTAAATATGAATTTTGGTTGAAGGAGGTTAATTTCTTAGGACATGTTGTTTCGTCCGAAGGAATTAAGGTGGATATGGAGAAGGTGAAAGCTGTGCAAGAATGGAAATCCCGGACGTCAGTGCATGAAATCCGTAGTTTCCTCGGTTTAGCAGGATACTACCGGAGATTTATAGAAGGATTCTCCAAGATCGTGAAACCAATGACGAGCCTGTTGAAGAAGGAGACAAAGTTCGAATGGACGGAAGAATGTGAAAGAAGTTTTCAAGAGCTCAAGACGAGATTGACTACAGCTCCAGTATTAGCCCTACCCGAGCCAGACAAAGACTACATCATATATACCGACGCATCTGCTCAAGGACTAGGATGTGTTCTAATGCAAGATGGGAAAGTGATTGCCTACGCTTCAAGACAACTCAAACCTCATGAAGAGAAGTATCCAACTCACGACATGGAATTAGCAGCTGTCGTACATGCTTTGAAGATTTGGCGACATTATCTTTATGGAGCCAAGTGTGAAATATTTTTGGATCATAAAAGTCTGAAATACTTCTTCGAACAGAAGGAGTTAAACATGAGACAAAGAAGATGGCTCGAGTTAGTGAAAGATTACGATTGCAAGATATCTTACCATCCCGGTAAAGCAAATGTAGTAGCTGACATGCTAAGTCGAAGGAGAAAGAAGGAAAATTCGGAAGAAACTGAATTAGGATTCCTTCTAACCGATGAAGTCGAGTTGATCGAAGAATTTGGGAAGATGAAGATTGAAGTGATTGTACCTCCAGCGACGGTAGATCAAATGATTGCTACTTTAGTAGTAATGCCTGATTTGAGAACCCGCATCATAGAAGGCCAGAGAAGAGATGAAGAGTTGGAGAAGCTACGAAGGAAGGTAAGAAGTGAAGAAGTTAAAGATTTCTCAGAGTCGAGCGATAATGCCTTGTTGTACCAAGGAAGAATTTGTGTGCCTAATGACGACAAGTTGAGAAATGAAATAATGAGTGAAGCTCATGAAACCCCATATACAGCTCATCCCAGCAGCACGAGGATGTACCAAGACTTAAAGAAACAATTTTGGTGGAATGGAATGAAAATGGATGTGGCATTGTTTGTTGAGAGATGCCTAGCTTTCCAGCAAGTGAAGTCTTTGCATCAAAGACCGTATGGACCTCTGCAACCCTTACCAGTCCCAGAGTGGAAGTGGGATGGAATCACAATGGATTTTGTAACCGGATTTCCAAGATCAAGGAAAGGAAACACAGTAGTATGGGTGATAGTGGATAGATTGACGAAGTCTGCTCATTTCATACCTATGCCACACACCTATGGATCAGCCAAATTAGCTCAAATCTATATCAAAGAAATTGTAAAGTTGCATGGAGTGCCAAGGACGATTACCTCTGATAGAGATTCAAAGTTCACAGCCCGTTTTTGGGAGAGTTTCCACAAAGAGTTGGGAACTCAATTGCAATTCAGCACTGCTTATCATCCCCAAACCGATTGTCAGTCCGAGCGAACAATTCAAATCCTCGAAGATATGTTGAGAGTTGTTTTGTTAGATAAAGGAGTTGAATGGGAGAAAGTCTTACCTCTTGTCGAATTCGCGTACAACAATAGCTACCAGAATACGATAGGAATGGCCCCTTACGAAGCTCTTTACGGAAGGAAATGTAGGTCGCCGCTTTATTGGAATGAAGTGGGCGAAAGGAAGGTGATAGGGCCAGAAGCGATTGAGGAAATGATAGAATTTGTACGCCAAATTCGCGAGAAGATTAAGGAAGCCCAGAGTCGACAAAAGTCTTATGCTGATAATCGAAGATCCAAGTTGGAATTTGAAGTAGGAGATAAAGTATTTTTGAAAGTATCCCCTTCGAGAGGAGTATATCATTTTGGAGTCAAAGGAAAGCTTAAACCTCGTTTTGTAGGACCATACGAAATCCTTGAGAGGATTGGATCTGTATCTTATCGTTTGGCGTTACCTCCCAGTTTCGGAAGCTCGCATAACGTTTTTCACGTATCGAAATTGAGAAAGTACGTCTTCGATCCGAAGCACGTAATACGCCAAGAAGATGTCAAGATGAAGCCCGATCTAAGCTACGAGGAGAAACCCGAAAAGATTTTAGATCATAAAGTTCAGCAGCTTAGAACGAAATCGATTCCCTTAGTGAAATTCAAATGGTGTCATCATGATCTCGAAGAAGCCACGTGGGAACTCGAAGAAAAGATGAGGGCAAAATATCCCGAGCTATTTTCTCAAGGTTAGTAAATTTCGGGACGAAATTTTTTTTTAAGAGGGAGAGGATGTAATACCCCGAACTTCTATATCATTAGTGAGCGTGTTAATTAACCGAGTAAGTTTAAATGACGAGATTTGAGGAATAAAAATTTTCTTTTCTAAATAAATAGAAATGAGTAAAATGACTAAAATGCCCTTATGTGTTTTTACGTGAGATTATCTGTGCTATTTCTTGAAATGATAATGTGATATATTTATTGAGTTTGCTTATATGAGAATGAGTACGAGTATGATTTTCAGAAAACTCCGATGATTTTTGATTGAAAAAGAATGATGTTGATAACCGAGAAATTTCTATGTGCCGATGAACTTAGAATAGATTTTAATTAAAATCTTGGAACCTAGAATTTCTTCTAAGGTCATTGAGATAAGATAGAAGTTTATCCGAGATAATTTGAGAAGAGTTAGGAGAATTTAATCTTTAAAGGATTAATAAGCGGATTAATAAGCCGACTAATTTCTTTTGAGACTTAAAAGACTAGATGGTCGGAATCGTTAATCTTTTTAATGAGATATGAATTAGGTTTAACATCTTTAGTGTCGGAAACGAGACGAAGAAAGATTAGACCCATTTTAGCATAAATGGAATAATACGGACCTTTTTATCCGGAAAACCTTTACGACCGGGTGATTAATACCCATAATGAAACAACGAGACAAGTGTCACTCATCTCTCTCTCTCACCACCACCTCTCTCTCTATCTCTCTCCCTAAATCTCTCTCCAAGTTCCTAGGTAGCTTTAATCATGATGTTTCCACCAAAATCTTAACCAAAGATTGCATGCAAATGCTATCACATCAAACTATCTATCACACTTAATCACACCAATTTCTAACACTAATCGTCATCATTTTTATTCTCTTTGTTGGACATCAAATGCATGCATTCTATCTCTCTCTCTCCATACAAAAGGAAAATTCCTTCATTCAAGCTATACCTCTCTCTCTTTTTCAAAAACTTGCAAGAAAACAAGAAGAAAAACTCTCCATCTCTACCTACTCTCTCCCTCTCGGCAATACACACACACATCACACACACTTGGAATTTCTTCCATGCAAGCTTAGCATCCAAGCTCAAAATCCATGGAGATTAAGTGAAGATCATCATCCTTCATCTAGTTAATCTATACCTTCAAGAAAAAGGTATAAATTCATCAAGTTCTTGAGTATTAAAATTCAATAATCATCCTTATTTTCCTTGTATTTTTTGGCTATGAAGCCCTAGATGGATGATTAATTATTCTTTATATTTTTCTTGAGGATTCAAGAGGAGTTCTTCCATACATCCAAGCTAAAGTTTGAAGCCCCAATCCCCCTTCAATTTGATCCCAAGAAGCCAAGAAGAGGAGATCAAATTTTAATTTTCAAAGTATGTTAATTCATTTGATTTATTGTATATATGTATCTCTAAGCCCTAAAAGAAAGAAAACATGCATGCATGGTATTTATTTTATGTTTAGGCAAACTAGGGTTATCGATGTGAAGATCGAGTGAGAAGAAATCAATAGGAGAATCGAACACTAGGAATTAATCGATGAATGAAGAGAAGAAAAAGAAATTAAAAACCCTAAAATTGTGCTAATATCGAAAATTATAGAGAAAAATAGGAAAATGTGAATTTCTTGAGTTATTGATATATTGATGCTTGATTTATGATTTTTATCATGTTGAGAATGGAAGTATATGCATGAAAAATTGAAAAATCGATTGCCCTAAAAAGTTGATGAATGCCGTGAGTTTTAAGGAAAAAGAAGAAATTATTGATATAGTTGATGTTGTGATCATGAAATTATTATATGATATGTTGATTTAATCTTGTATGTTTTTAAGTATAAGAAAAACGAATTGCATGTGAAGTTTTAAAGAAAATAATTTATGATGATTTAGAAGATTTGATGATATTTGATGTTATAATGTGTGTTAAGATGTTAGTTTGAATCCTAAATCAAAATAGGATTTTTATGACAAAAGAATGAAGTTTAAAAACTTTTAAAATGTTAAGAGTTGAAAATTGTATAAAAAAATATATATCTAGTAAATGTTTTTGAAATAAGACTTGAAGATTTGAATTTTGAATAAATTAAATCAAAAAGAAATTTTGTAATCAAATTAATAAGATAAACTAGTTTTTATAAAAATTAATTGAAGAATAAAGGAAAATGTTAATTAAGAAATTGGTCTTAAATTAAGAATAAAGAAGAAAAGAAGTTTATTGATTAAATAAGTAAGAGTCGAGAAAATCGAGTTAAAAAGTATAAAATAATAAAAAAATGAAAAGAAGATTTAATCGAGTCGAGAAAAAGAAGTTAGACGAGTTAAGTTTAAATACTCGTATAGTTAATCAAGAAAATAATGGAATAAGATGCTGAGTAATGATTTTGAAAGAAATTAATTAAAGTTAATTAAATAGGCTGTTTTCAAACCGTGTAAAATTAAAAATAGACCGAGAAGAATTGTCGAGTTAATAATTAGAAGAATAATAGTTCAGTTAAGAAATGAGAATTGAGTTAGAAATGAAAAGGAAATTCCTATTTCATAAGAATTTAATAAAAAAATTTAAAAGAGTTTTGTTAATCGAGTATAGATTTATAATATGTTTTCATAAGACAACGAATTTGGAAAAAGCGTTGTTTATAAGCTGAGAAAGATAATTTATATTGTTTGAGTTTTTATCAAAAGGAATTCATAATTGAATTAAGTTCTAAAATAAAAATTGAGTAAATGTTAATGTGTCTTGAATTGTAATTGAATTTAAAACAATGTGTTTGATTTATTTGAAATTATTATGCCATTGAATTAAATGTTTGAGTAAACGATATTATTTGATGACGTGAAGAATTACTGAGTTTATTTGTATGCAAATAATTGAACTATTGAGTTGTTAAATCAAGAATTGATTAAGTTTATAAAAGAAAACTCGAGTAATAGAATTTAGATAGACGCCGTTTCATAAATAAAGCGAGAAATGCTAAGACATTAGTTAATAATATTAACCAATCATCGAATAGAGTTAATAGCTTAAGGACGAGAACGCGAGATCTTTTAGAAAAGTATAGCTTTGAGAGAAACAACTCAAGTAGAAGTCCTTCAGTCGAGACCAACACCTTTTATCCGTCTTGCGTAATATCTTATATTTTTCTTTATCGATGTCGAACTGTGAAGGATCGAGCCGGACGGAACGATAAGCGAGGACGAATAGCCCTTAAAACCGCCTAGCTAGAATCTTCGGAAGTCAGGTAGGCTTTTCTGAACCAAAACTATCGATGAAAGTTATTATGCTATTGAGTATTATTATATGATTTTAAATGCGATTGACTTGTCGTTTTTATTGAGTTTGGTATGTGTTATCAATTGATATAGCTTTTTAAGAGCATATTTTCCAAATTTTTTTGGCATGTGTTCACTGAGTACGAAGTACTCAGCCCTGTGTGTGTTTCTAAACGTGCAGGTTGACAGGATGGTGATGGCATGAATACTTGGTGGTGTGGTGTCTTTGGTTGAGTCGAGTCGGATGTCGGACTAGCATTTGCACGTCTCCATACGTGTGAATGTTGGGTTTTGAGTCAAGTTTCCGCTGCAACTCTTTGAAATGATGTCTGTTGATATATATACACTTTGATACTTGTTTTTGCTTCCGAGCGTTGGGCTCGTTGACTTTAAATGTTTTGTTGAATCTGGTTCTCGTTGACTTGATATACTTTTTGTATTCTCGTTTTTGTTGAAATCTTATTCTCGTCAGCATGAAATACGTATCATATTCTTGTTGTTATGTGAATTAAAATGCTCGGTTATTACTTCATTATGTCTTTGAAAGCCTTATTCGATTGCATTGCTCTTCATTAATGTTTTTCCCGAGCATGTTCCCCGTAATTGAGTTGATTGTTAGTTGATTAGGTTGTGTTATTGTTCGTCAGTCGCACCTCGAGAGTCGGGGAGTGACATGAGAGATGAAGGAGAGAAGGTTGTTTTCCTTCGGTAGTGAGAGAGAAGGAGAGTTGGATGATGATGATAGATGAAAGGTTATGAATGTAACAATATGGAATGAGGGAATGAATCTAACATGATAGAAAGATATAGAAAGATTAGAGAGAGAGAGGAGATCGAGAGAGAGATATGGAGAGAAAGGGAATCAAATGTGTTGTCACTTTGAGAGAGAGAGTAGCTCTCACTCTCTCAAGTGAGAGTGAAATTAAGTTTAAGCTACTATTGAGGATAAGATTGCAGCTTATTACTGCTAATTATGCCCAGATAAATAAATTTTCCGGTAGAAAATATCCTCGTTATTTTATTTTATTCCCTCAAACGATTTATAACCCTTCTCGTCTCTTTCCCGACATCGAAATTCTCTCTAATTCGTCTTATATCTCCCAAAATAATTTAAGGAATCCAATTATCTAATTTTCATGCCAAGATTCCTTCTAAAGAATAATTTCATAAAAACTGCTCGACTAAACGTGTCGTTAAGCAATTATTTTTAAAACTTCTTCAAACGATCTGGGAAAATTCTCCGACTTATTTAAAAAGTATTAGAATAAATTCTAGATTCAAATGAAACTAATTAGACTAAATTCACAGTCGGTCGATTAATAGTATTTTCTCGGTTTACATTACTATTCATCTAAAAATCAAAGTTCTCAGAAATTTCCCAAATTCACACTCAAGCTCATACTCACATAATTAAGCTCAAACAATGCATCACATACTCGTTTCGAATAATTGAAACGAGAAAAATTACATTAGAGCACATAAGGGCATTTTCGTAATTTCACAGAAAATTTTATTTTCGCGAAAATTTTTACCACTCAAAACTCATCATATAGGCATATTAACTTAATTAATACGCACTTAGGAACTTAGAAAAGTTTGAGGTATTACATTCCCACCCCCTTAAAAAAAATTGTCCCGAAATTTTCTAGCTTTAAGAAAATAGCTCGATATACTTCGCTCTTATCTTTTGTTCAAGATTTCACATATTCTCAAAACAAATCATTCTCATCATCAAAAGTCATCACATACATCTTGTTCTTATATCTCAGATTCATACTTAATAAAATATTCTCAAAAGAATAACTCATTTAATTAACTCAATTCTTGTTTCTTCTCTTGTTCTTTAACTCATTCTTATCTCAATTATATTTGAGATTTTGAATACTTAAAATATCATAAGCATTTAAGAGACTCAAAGTTGATTTTAACAGCCTAACGGCTTCATTTTCTTATCTTACTGCTCTCACGTTATTTCTTCAAAATCATGGTATCGCCACTTAATCTTGACTAACGGAATCGACTTCGTTCAGAGTTATTGAATCTTACAATCCGGAATTTCTTTGGGTCTTTTCTTTTAAATCTAATTTTTCTACATTCAAGCAAACCAACGTATAGTCATCTAAAGGGATTGACGTCTTATTGTCCTAATTCAACACTTCTATTTATTTATTTTAGGCCAATGATATTTACAAATGATTATGAAACACATTTAAATTGTATCTTCGATATTTTCTTGGTCATCGTCTTTAGCTTTTGACTCCATTGCGTACATTCTATGATAATACGATTGCTCCAGTGGAGAAGACTGTTCTTCTTGTTACTGCGTCTAATATTGAATTGGGATTCTTTCTATAGCACACAGTTGCGATGAGTGGATTTGATTCGGTCGTTCATTTACTAGTCTTTGTTGCTTATTTGGGCATTGGTTCGAATAATGACCAGGTTGACCGCAATTATAACAAACATGACTCCCAGTTTTGCAGACGCCTAGATGTATCTTGCCACACTTTGCACACGGAGGTAGACCTTGGGGTCCTAATGGTACGTTACTTTGATTAGGATGCTGAACTTTCACTTTCTGTGATTTCTGAGGTTGTTGTTGATGTCCTTGCTTCTTCCACAACTTCTTGTTTGGGTGGGATCCACCACTCCACTTTCTTTTATGTTTGCGATTTCGCTTTGTAGAAATGGATAAGAGGCAGCAGCAGTCGTCATCTGACTTTGAAATTGAAGATTGCGATCCTTTCTCTGGCTGCATTGCCAGCTCCATATCCAAGGCTCGGTTAAGGGGTTCAACGTAAGTCAAATCACTCTGACTTTCAAGAACAAATCAAATTTCTACTCGAAAGGGCTCACACACTTTCTCGTCGATATCCACCTTATCAGGTGCAACACAAACCAACTCACAGAACTCACGATCATTTTCAGTTACGGGCCTCTTTCCTTGCTTTGAATTTGAAAATTCATTGGCTTTCTGGTTTTGATAACTTCGTGGCACGTACTTTTCAAACAAGATTTCTTTGAACTGCTTCCAAGTTAGATTGGCACGCTGCTCGGGAGTAAATATTCATTATTGGGATTCCCACCAGTAATCGACAGCTCCTTTTAGTTGATACGTCATACATTCAAGACGCTCACGATCGTTACATCTAAGGAATTTGAAAATTCGTTCAAGAGAACGGACCCAGTCCTCGGCTTCTGCGGGACTACCGCTACCGTCGAAGGTTGGAGGGTTTTGTCGAAGAAAAAGTTCCTCAATTCTTCTATCATTTTGAGGAGGC
Organism: Schizonepeta tenuifolia; assembly: GCA_029490685.1. Lineage (NCBI taxonomy): Eukaryota > Viridiplantae > Streptophyta > Magnoliopsida > Lamiales > Lamiaceae > Schizonepeta > Schizonepeta tenuifolia. The sequence goes on from CM055955.1 coordinate 109,418,241, forward strand.
AGGGTTGGGTTCCTACGCTCTTCCTCTTTGTCATTTCTAACGTTTCTTCTTCTTCCTCTTCTCGGAGGTATTCTGTTGGAAAATTTAAGCAAAAGTTTTGATTGATTCCAAAACCAACTGACCCCAACCGAATAGATGTTGCCAGATCCGAATGTTAGCTTTTAGGCTCGCTCTTTGAGCAATGTTGAAATTTTATCTTTACAGGACTCCAGCTGAAGAAGGCAACAAGGTTTCACTCGGATAGAACATCAGTTGTAAGAAAGACAACTGAGCGTTCAAGTTTCAGAACATCAGTTGTAAGAATGACAACTGAGCGTTCAAAGGAGAAGATGTAAGAGAACATCAGATGGAAGAAAGTCATCTGAGCGTTCGAGCCAACCGTTCAAGATTCAGAACACAAGAAAGGCAACTGAGCGTTCAAGATACAGAACATCAGTTGAAGGAATCGAACTTATAAGATCGATAACATGAAGTTCAAGACAGCTGAGAGTTCAACTGTTCCAATTCAGATAGAAGGTCAGATGAAGATAGCGATCAGATGGAACATTAGCTGAAGACCAATCAGATGAAGATTAAAACTTCTCAACCGACTAACCAAGGTTGAAAGTCAAAGGTTGAAGACTTGAATTTCAAAAAGGAAGTCACGTGAAGGTTTGACGTTCTGTCATTACCTCATTTGGCCCAACACAAGGCTGTCTCAGATGGAAAACAGAAGTTCACAGTTGCCAAATCCGGAAAGTCTGCAGAGATGAGAGACAAGCCATCACAAGAATAGAGATCAACGGCTCTTCCAACGGCTAGTTGATTCTCTCCGCCTATAAATAGAGGCCTTCATTCATTCACCAAGACTAACGATGAGATAGACAAGTGCAAAGAGTTAGACGAGCGAACATCACCAGTTGAGAGTTCATATCGCAAACGAGCAAAACTGAAATCAATCTCTAAGAACATCACTAGTTGAGAGTTCATAGAGTGTTAGATTCTGTGTTGGTGTTTTTGATCTATCCTGAGAACATCACTAGCTGAGAGTTCATAGCTTAGATCCTAGCTCACTTCTTGTTCGAGCTATTAGTTGGAAACCTACTCTTTCACACATCCCCTCAAAAGGATTGTTAGGACCCTACTCTTCCCGAAATTGAGTAGATAGGTTGATAAGTACCTGTAAACTTATCTGTAAGGTTGATAAGTACCTGTAAACTTATCTTAACAGTTGCAAAGCCCGCGTAAGCTTTGTGGTTGAAGTCCTAAAGAAATTGGAATGAGTTGTGTGGACTCACAACTCCCCGTGGACGTAGGAGTTCTCTCCGAACCACGTAAATCTTTGTGTGTTTGTGTTTTCAATTCAGTTATTTATTGCATATTCAACTGACCAACTAACCAGCACTCAAACTGCATATTTTCATTCTCAACTGTTTTGGTTATTGACCAACCTTGCATCTGAGCGTGAGTTATTTTACGAGTTGTTATTTTCCACCACATTCCGCACAGCACTACACTTCCAGCTGAGTGTTCTTACTCAGTTGTGATTCCAACTGAGTTGCATTACTCGGTTGTGATAATTTTCAGGGGGTTATTTTTAAAATTCTTAACTGGTGTATTCCCCCTCCCTCCCATACACCAGAACTCGTATCGGGACCATCAAGTGGTATCATAGCAGTGGTTCAAAAGACTGCTGACTCCGTTTCACGAGGTGTGAATCGAGGTGTTTTTCTTCAGTGGTCAACTGAACAGATCTATTTTTCATGCTAGTGCATATCTGCTTGCATTTGTTGTCTGTTTATTGTGTGCAGATGGATGTTAAAGACAAGATCGTTGTCATGTTCTCGGTTGTGAACTATACATCCTGGAGAACTTGGATGAAGAAGGTTCTACTGTCAAAGCATCATCAAATGCAACAAGTGATCACATCCGGACCGATCACCATCATGGAGAAAGTCACTCGCACTCCTACAAATCCCAATGATGGGGATGCAACTGAGGTGCTGGTTGAGAAAAAGCTAGAAGACTTCACTCCAAAGGAAGCTAAAGTGAGCTAGCTGGATATCTGGGCTCAGAGCACTATCATGTCCACAATTGGACAAGACTATCCTCCTTGGATAGAAGAGTGCGACACCGCTAAGAAGATGTGGGATATTTTGGCATCTCTTAGTGAAGGGAGTGACGAAACCAAGGAGAACAAGTTCTCCCATGCTTGTCAAGATTTTGATAACTTCTATCTAAGAGCTGATGAAACCATTGATTAGTTAGAGCTTCGGTTCATGGATATCATCCGAAGGATTCAGTCCATCCGACGAGGAAAATATACTTTGAGAGAAATCAACCTCAAAGTATTACAAGCTCTAACAGCTGAGTGGGATACCTTCACCAACATCCATGAGAGCCGAGCTCATCTTGGAGAGATGGGAACAGACAGGCTGTTTTCAATTCTGAAAGGAAATGAGTACAAGGTGAACCGATGAAGATTAACTCAGTCCTCGGGGCAGACGAGTCGACATGACGATGTCAGTTCAACAACAAAAACAGTAGCACTTCGAGCTGACTACTCCAAGCCGCGAACATCAAGACCAACACGATATGTGAACACAACTATGAAGGAGCCAAGCAGAGAAGAGCTGCAACAGAGCATAGCCGCCCTGTTAAAGAAGCTAGCTGACATGGATACTCAGTTCGAAAAATACAAACGGTTCTATAAATCCAACCGAACTCGAGATAACTCAAAGCCTGTGGCCAACAGTTGCTTTGAATGCAGAAAAGAGGGACATTTTAAAGCTAATTGTCCAGATCTTTCGAAGAAAGAAAGAGAAGCGTTGAGGGCCAAGCAAAGTGCAAAGATCAAGGCCATGGTTGCAGAAGAAGCAGCTGACGACATGGACATCTTCATCGACACTGAAGATGAGGACAAGCTGACTTCCGCCAACAACACTATCGGTCAGGATCAATGCCTCATGGCATTTGGAATCGACCAGGATGACACTGAGGTACATTCTAGTCCTGCTAATTTAAATCCTTCCAATACTTCTAACATGCAGGATACAGTAGATGAAGAGTTGGAACCCTCTTGGGGTGATTTCCTGGAACTCAGTGGGGAACTGCATCAGCAATCGGTTGAGTTTAAGAGTCTTCAAGAACAGTTCGCCCGACTTGAAGAATCCTTAACCGAAAAGGACGATCTGATTAAAAATCAAACCGAAGAGATTGATGATCTCAAAAGTCAACTGAATGTGGCCAACCGAACTAATGCTCCAACCGATGAGGAGTTGAAGGAGCAGATCAAGGAGCAGCAAGATCAGTTGAACAAGCAAGAGGCCCAGATCGACCAGCTGATGAAGAAGTCAGACACACAAACCTAGCATATAGCTGTTCTTCTCAAGGATCTACAAACTGAGAAGGACAACCTGATAAAGCTATATCAATCATCCAAAATCATCGAGAATCTCATCAGTTATCAAAGATAAATAGATGACGTGTCTGGACTCGGTTACGACATGGTCAAGGATTCTGGAATTCCACCCGCAACCTTTGTCAAGGCTGTGGAGGTCACGGTTGCCAAACCCAATCCGGTTGAGTCTGCAACTCCCCAAATTAATCCAACCTCCACGTCACAGCAAGCACAACCAGCTAAGGAAACTGCAGTTGAGAAAGGAAAAGGAGCTGTGATTGGAGAACTGAAGAATCCATCAGTTGGGAATACAACTGAGGGGAATGTTCCAAGACTTAGAAGAGGAATCAGAGACGTCGGAGATACACTCATAACCGACCTCAGAACCGACCTCTAAACCGACCTCTGAACCGACCTCAGAAGAGATGGAATCAACCGAACCAACAGGGATTCAACCATCAAAATCAATATCGGTTCCATCATCAGAACAACCAGAGGTTCCATCAGAGTCAACCTATGTGGAACAGTTCAAACAGCTGCGAATATTCATACCACAACATGAATCAACAACAGGGCATGAACAGCTGGAATCGACAGTCAGGAAAATAGAATCAGACTCAGCCACACAGATTCCAAAACGGCGTCCAACCTCATCGACAAAACTAACAGGATAAGAATCGCCATCAAAACAGGGAGAAAGCCTCTCCTCCTAAAGCTAACAATGGGAGAAATCCATCTCCTCCCAAGAAACAGAACATCAACAATAACAACAAGCCTAAGGATAACCGAGGTGTTGTTATAGTTGATGGAGAAGGAAAAAGTATTTGGAATGATAAATCTATCCAAGTATACGGGGAAAAACGACTCACAGTTCAAGGGGGAACTGGTTCTAACCCTCCAGGACCCAACTAAAATTGGGGACCTAAGTGAGTTTTTCTTTGTGCAGGAACATGAGAAACAGCTGAGGAAGAATAAAGCATCACAGACCATGTGGGTGATGGATAGTGGATACTCGAAACACATGACAAATCTGAAGGATTTGCTTGGGAGTTTCGTGGAGAAAGAAGGACCATCAGTTACCTTTGGTGAGAACTCAAAAGGTCACACCAAAGGCTACGGTACCCTTGAAACCAATCATGTATCTATTTTTAATGTTTCATATGTTGATGGATTGAAGCATAACTTGCTCTCCATCAGCCAATTCTGTGATAATGGTTTCTCTGTCAAGTTTGATACACAAGGCTGCAGGGTTAAAAATGTCGGAACAAAGCAGATCATATTGTTGGGAAATCAATCCCCAACCGGGAATGTCTACTATGCTGACTGGAATAGTAGTCCTACTGACACCTGTCTGTTATCGAAAAGCAGTTCAGATGTTAGCTGGCTGTGGCACAAAAGGCTCAACCATCTTAATTTCAAGACAATGAACCGACTTGCGAGACAGGAACATGCAAAGGGCATTCCTAACCGAGTGTTTTCAACAATACATATCTGCAGTGCATGTCAGTTGGGAAAGCTCGCTAGATCCTCCTTTCGGTTGAAAATGACTCCCTCACCGACCGAGTATTACAACTGATCCATATGGATCTCTTCGGGCCAGTTACACCAAAGAGCATGAATGGCAACGAATATACCCTTGTTGTTACTGATGATTTCTCTAGGTACACGTGGACCATTTTCATGCGTCACAAAAGTGAAACCCGAGATGAGCTACCCAAGTTGATGGATCGGATATCGAACCAACAAGAGATGAAAATCATTTCTATCCGATCAGACCGTGGAACTGAGTTTCTCAATGAAACCATCATTGAATACTGTGAGAAGCACGGAATCACTCATCAAACATCGGCTGCACGAACTCCACAACAGAATGGAGTAGCTGAGCGAAGGAACCGAAAGCTGAAGGATGCTGCAACATCCATGTTGACAAGGTCAGCTCTGCCAAAGAGATTTTGGGCTGAGGCGATCAACACAGCCTACTACACCCAGAACCGGTCTCTTCTGACCAAGCGGTTGGGAAAGACTCCATATGAGCTATGGAGACGCAGGAAGCCTGATATTTCATATTTTCGCATTTTTGGTTCTAAGTGTTATATTCACAACAATGGGAAGACTCAGTTGAAAACTTTTGACGCCAAGGCTTCGAAGGGCATATTTCTCGGATATGCCGCTCGGATCAAGGCTTATAGAGTTTTCAACAACAACTCTCGTGTTGTGGAGATAACACCTCATGTTAGTTTTGATGAATCTACTTTTGATTATCATCTTAAATTATTCATGTTACCATCGAACACTATCATCAACATCACATTCACTTAACTCAAACATCTACATCAAACTCAAACATTTATCAATGAGCAAGCATTCACGTCATATAAATGATTAACTTCTTGAGTAAGTAGGTAAATATAATCCTACTTAATCACATAATTTCAATCAAGTTTTATAACTTAAAAACAGTTCTCATAGTTAACTGTTAACTCATTTCTGCTCAACTCTTATTCTTTAAAAACTTATAACTTTGAACTTTAAGCAAAAATAATTTCGTTATATAATAATAACTCAAATAATAATTATCATTTTGAATTTAATATTCAAAACTTCGATTTAATATTTCTTGACTATAAAATACATCATCATTTTCCTCAAACTACGTACTTATACTCGTATACAATCTCAACTTAATACACAGCATTAAATAATTATTATTTAACCTTTTCTTTATTTGAAAACTCTATTTTCGTTTTATTTAATCAAAAACTCGGTTTTTTATTTTAAAACTCCGCTGCTCGATAACTTCTACGTTTTAACTTCTTCTTAAGTGATTCAAAAAGCAAACTTGCTTATTTCTACGCAAACATCATCACTAAATCACTTAACACATCATATATCATCAATAACTCAACATCAAAATACTTTAAAACTTAATAATATCGTTTTTCTCACATAACTTATAAATACTTGCTCGTTTTTCAAACTTATAATCTTTCTTCACTCAATTAACATTTCATCACATCAATTAAACATCAAAGCATACTTAAGAGCATAAATATCACTTAGAACTCACATCATTCAAACTTTTTTTTTCTTTCATTTTTAATGGAAATATTCTATTAAATTAAATATTCCATATTTTTTTTATTATTTCATCAATAATATCTCTTTTAACTTCTCGTTTTAAACGAACGAACTCAATTATTAACATCTTAACTCTTAACTCATGTATACGACTTCTAACATATTATCTTGTAGAAAATTTCATCTTCTTTTCATTTTAATCCTCTTTTATTCTCAAATAAATATTAATATTATTATTAATATTCTATTTCTTTTTATCATTATATCAAGCTCGCATCATATCGTTACTTATCAACATCCTAACATCAACATCTACAAAGAAATGCCTTTCTTTGTTTAATTAAACTCATATCTTCTTCTCATTATTTCTTTTCTTTTTATTTTATATATATAGGAGATAGATCATATGAGAATGGATCTTATCCTAAGAAATGAGAATAGATCTCTACCATAGATCTATTGGTGATGGAGGGTCAAGATTTGGCCAAGTCAAAGCGGGTCAAACCAGGGTCAATCCGCTCGTTGACTTTTTTTTTTAATTTTTTTTTCGATTTTTTTTTTATAAACTGCCACCCAAGATGCACAACTTCACATATTCGGATGCACCACTCTATATAACTAGATGCACCACTAAGTGCATTTAGATGCACAAGATTTTCAATTTTTTTTAATTTTTTTTTTTAAATAGTCACTCAAGATGCACCACTTCACATATTCGGATGCACCACTCTACATAATGAGATGCACCACATATGTGTATTGAGATGCACCAAATTTGTAAAAAAAATGAAAAAAAACAAACTGGAAAAAAATTGGATGCACCACAATGCGTAACTAGATGCACCACATAGTGTAACTAGATGCACCACATAGTGTAACTAGATGCACCACAATGCGTAACTAGATGCACCACAATGCGTAACTAGATGCACCACAATATTTTACGAAAATAAAAAAACGAAAACAAAACTAGTGCATCTTAATGCACTTAGTGGTGCATCTCATTATATAGTGTAGTGCATATGACCTAATCTTAAAAAAAAATGAAAAAAAAACATAAAAAAAACTTAAAATCTTGTGCATCTCAATACACTTAGTTGTGCATCCGAACATGTGAATTGGTGCATCTGAATATGTGAAGTTGTGCATCTTGTGTGACAGTTTAAAAAGAAAAAAAAAATAAAAAAAAAAAGAAAAAGAAAAAGTCAACGGGTTGACCCGGGTTGACCGGTTTGACCCGCTTTGACCAAGTTAAATCTTGACCCTTCATGTAGATAAGATCAATGGTGGAGATTAATTCCTATTTCTCACTTTAAGGGCCATTTGAATGGTCACCACTCACTATATATATAGAGACATATTTTGAAATAGCCATAATGATCATTAAAATATAAATTTTGGCCCACCTTCTTCAAAAATATAAATTTTGGCCATTTTTTTTAATTTGGGACGAAAATACCCTTAATGAAATGCGGAGCGGGTCGGGTTTGATGGGGGCAAGCGCGGGTCGGGACGGGCGGGTATGAGGCATTTGGTGCTTTTGGTACAAATTTAGTCTTATTAGTACCAATTGTTCTAGTACATCTGGTACGAATTTAGCCTTATTAGTACCAATTGTTCCAGATTTGGTACAACTGGGACGAATTGTCAAATTAGGAGCAGATGTTCCAAGTTATGATATGGTACACTTGGGACGAACATTCCAATTATTTCAAGTTATACTACTCCGATTTTGCAGCTCCGCCTTCGGCTCCGATTATACGGGCCTTCGCTCCGATTACTAATATAAGGATAATCGTCGGGCAACAATTTAGATTTTTTTGGCTCGCTCCAAGGCCTTCGGCTCCCCTCGCTCGAATCTTGACCAAAGAAGAAGCGGCAAACAAAAAAGCGAAGAGGCAAACAAAAATTTGAAAAATAAAAAAAATTTGAAAAATAAAAAAAAACAGAAAAAAAGGAAAAAATCTGGAAAATTAAAAAAAAACAGAAAAAAAGAAAAAGAAATCTTAAAAATAAGAAAAAAAAATCTGAAAAATAAAAAATAAAACAGAAAAAAAGAAAAAAATTATGGAAAATAAGAAAAAAATAGAAAAAGAAAAGAAAAAAAAAGGAAAATAAAAAAAAACAGTAAAAAAAGAAAAAAAAATTGAAAAGGAAATTAAGTGTCAGTAAAATGGATTAAAGAGTGATGGATCATAAATAAAAGAGGGAAAGGGGTATTTAGGTCCTAAGTTCAAAAAAATGGCTATAATTTATATTGATGAAGAGGGTGGGCCATAATTTATATTTCAATACTAATATTAGCTATATCACATGATATTCTCATATATATATATATCACGATTTTTATAAAGGTATTTGAGACATATTTTGAAATAGCCATAATGATCATTAAAATATAAATTTTGGCCCACCTTCTTCAAAAATATAAAATTTAGCAATTTTTTTAATTTGGGACGAAAATACCCATAATGAAATACGGAGCAGCTCGGGTTTGACGCGGGCGGGCGCGGGTCGGGTCGGGCGAGTATGAGGCATTTGGTACTTTTGGTACAAATTTAGTCTTATTAGTACCAATTATTTTAGTACATCTGGTACGAATTTAGGCTTATTAGTGCAAATTGTTCCAGATTTGGTACAATTGGGACAAATTGTCAAATTAGTTCCAGATGTTCCAAGTTATGATATGGTACTCTTGGGACGAACATTCCAATTATTTCAAGTTATACTACTCCGATTTTGCGGCTCCGCCTTCGCTCCGATTAATATAAGGATAATCGTCGGCAACAATTTACATTTTTTCGGCTCGCTCCGAGGCCTTCGGCTCCCCTCGCTCGAATCTTGACCAAAGAATAAGCGGCAAACAAAAAAACAAAGAGACAAACAAAAATTTGGAAATTAAAAAAAATTTGAAAAATAAAAAAAAATAGAAGAAAAGGAAAAAAAATCTGGAAAATTAAAAAAAAAAACAGAAAAAAAGAAAAAGAAATCTGGAAAATAAGAAAAAAAAATCTAAAAAATAAAAAATAAAACATAAAAACAGAAAAAAAATTCTTGAAAATAAGAAAAAAAATAGAAAAAGAAAAGAAAAAAAAAACTGTAAAAAAAGAAAAAAAAATGAAAAGGAAATTCAGTGTCAATAAAATGGATCAAAGAGTGATGGATCACAAATAAAAGAGGGAAAGGGGTATTTAGGTCCTAAGTTCAAAAAAATGGCTATAATTTATATTTATGAAGAGGGTGGGCCATAATTTATATTTCAATACTCATATTGGCTATATCACATGATCTTCTCAAGGTAATTTGTGAAATTATATTGAGACATATTTTGAAATAGCCATAATGATCATTAAAATATAAATTTTGGCCCACCTTCTTCAAAAATATAAATTTTGGCTATTTTTTTAAATTTGGGACGAAAATACCCTTAATTAAATGCGGAGCGGGTCGGGTTTGACGTGGGCGGGCGCGGATCGGGTCGGGCGGGTATGAGGTATTTGGTGCTTTTGGTACAAATTTAGTCTTATTAGTACCAATTGTTCTAGTACATCTGGTACGAATTTAGCCTTATTAGTGCCAATTGTTCCAGATTTGGTACAACTGGGACGAATTGTCAAATTAGTTCCAGATGTTCCAAGTTATGATATGGTACTCTTGGGACGAACATTCCGATTATTTCAAGTTATACTACTCCGATTTTGCGGCTCCGCCTTCGGCTCCGATTATACGGCTCCGCCTTCGCTCCGATTACTAATATAAGGATAATCGTCGGGCAACAATTTAGATTTTTTCGGCTCGCTCCGAGGCCTTCGGCTCCCCTCGCTTGAATCTTGAACAAAGAAGAAGCGGCAAACAAAAAAACGAAGAGGCAAACAAAAATTTGGAAATTAAAAAAAATTTGAAAAATAAAAAAAAAAACAGAAAAATAGGAAAAAAATCTGGAAAATAAAAAAAACAGAAAAAAAGAAAAAGAAATCTGGAAATTAAGAAAAAAAAATCTGAAAAATAAAAAATAAAACAGAGAAAAAAAGAAAAAAATTCTGGAAAATAAGAAAAAAAATAGAAAAAGAAAAGAAAAAAACTGGAAAATAAGAAAAAATAGTAAAAAAAGAAAAAAAAAATTGAAAAGGAAATTAAGTGTTAATAAAATGGATCAAAGAGTGATGGATCACAAATAAAAGAGGGAAAGAGGTATTTAGGTCCTAAGTTCAAAAAAATGGCTATAATTTATATTTATGAAGAGGGTGGGCCATAATTTATATTTCAATACTCATATTGGCTATATCACATGATATTCTCAATTATATTTTCTACTCAAAACACTCAAAACATACTAAAATATCTCTTTTACTTCTTAATTTCATTTTTATTTAATGAAATTCCTCATTATATTATATATATAATTTTTCGAATAAAATAATAAAAATAATGTCACAGCCCCAAATTCCGAGGGACGGCAGAAGCCGGGGTGCGACCGGGATTGGATTAAAGAAGCGGGGAAGAAGGAAACTGACTGAATAAACATACATACATGACTACATAATTTCTATGAACAAGACCTCGATTATAATATATATAAGAAAAGAGTTGATCTCGGAAGATCACTCAACAAAGTATTCAAAAAGAAATCTAAATTATTGACGGAACTTAGACTACAGTGATATAATTACATAACATCAAAAGTGATCAAAGTTTAGCAGCGGAAAAGTGAGACATAATACAAGTCTTCTCCTAAAGACGACTTCCACTCCTAACTCAACCCTCCTCCGCTCTCGTCGCTTCAACCTGCACATTTAGAAACATATGCAGGGCTAAGTACGATAGTACTTAGTGGGCACGTTGCCGAAAACATAATCATAAGTATTGAAAATCAGGCATCTCATTTTATAGCGCCGGAGTTTTCATTTAAAAGAGCCCGTGCCTATTAAACATTTTTATCTCATTCAAAAGTAGTAGCTCGTGCAAGCATTTTTCCATGGATGTTACGTTCAAAATCTTGACCAGTCATTATCACCGTGGCTAGTTATCCCTCAACAGGATACCACATACACCACATGCTATAGTGCACTAACTCTGGAAAGCACCTAATTGACTAACTCAAAGCCGATCGTTAAGTAGTTAACACCTAAATGGTTAACATACAATTCTGGAAAGCACGACGGCTAACTCAGATGGTACAAGAGAACTCACATAAACATAAAACATTTCATTTATGCTTGATATCACTTTGAAAACACAGTTATCAAAGCTCATAAAGCTCACTTTCGAGTTGTGGAAAAAACCCACATTTTATTTGTTATAGATAAAAGCCCACCTTAGCTTTACAGAACTAAAATAACGAGCTTCTCTTTTTTAGTCTTACGTCCTTTCCTTGTGCTGACTTCGTCCTTCATCGTACATGAAACATAATCTCAATGAGTCGTTGAGACGACAAAAGAAAATGGAAATCGAAAACAAGTTCGATTTAGTCTTTTACATTTCAACTTTTAGGCATTTGCACGCTTAACTAATTTCTTTTATTTAATTGGAAACGAGATACGATCATATCTCGTTTTAACACTCAAACTCTGTACTTGACTCTTAGGTCAGTAGAATAAATAGTCGTTAACTCATTACGACTTAAAAGATCAATAGAAACTAAGTTGAGAAGGAAACAACTTAGGAAAACTAAGTTCTGAAATTTCACTGCGCAATGCAGTAGTTCTGGGGACTGCCTAGAACATAGTATCTAGAAACAGGGGAGGTGCCCTGTACCGTTAGAAAGCCATGGAAGTCTAGTTTACGCTCCAATTTATGGATCTCAAATTTGATAAACGAGCTAAGAGATATTACAGTTTCCGGCAAGGGTCGTAAAACTGCCGAGGTTAACCCTAATTGTTCGATAGAATCGACGTATGACTTCCTAGGTTCGTTCTAAGTTATCGAACCTACCTTCTCATGAAATTAACACGTCAAGGCAGTTAACACGTACTCCCGTACGTGATAAACTCCTTTCCATCGTTCGTCTATTAGCACGACGTTCTAAACATTAGCTTTCAACTATCAAGTACTATACCAAACAAGTTAACAATTCACGTTCCAACTTCTCGATTATAAAAGAAACTCAACATTTCATAACTCGGATCAACACGACGTCAACTACAATTTTGTTCCCTCAAAATTAATGATCATTAATATCCAATTATCATTCCTACTCGACTTTCCTATCATTAATTACGTACATTTGTTCGTCTCTTACGGATTTTCCAAAGTTATCGGATTTCGATCAAATTCTACGTTATCAATCCTCATCTATCGAGATTCATCATTATCTATATCATCACCTCATATCATTAATAAAATTCAACTTATTTCCCAAACTTCATCTCTTACAATTTCTAATATAATTTTAGATTAATTCCAATTAATCCATAACATCCTCTAACATTACATAGAACCATATTTTATCATTAAATCCTCATTAGAAACAAACCTACATGAAACTCCTAAACCCTTGCAATTTTCGGTTTTAGCCTAGAATAATTAGGGGTGATTTTCTTCTTTAATTAACTCCATTTATCCATCAATAAACCTATTACAACATATATTAATCAATTAATAACACTACTACTTCATTAATTTGAATTTCCATAATGAAACCCTAACCTAAATTCGGTCACCACTTCAAAACTTAGGGCTTTTCGTTTCTTCTCGTTTAATTCATCGATTAACTACTCCTAAAGCTCCATTATCCATTTAATTTAAGAATTAGAACATCCTAGCTAATTGCCCTAAATTTCGGCTACTACATAAGTTTAGGGCCTTTAATTTTTCTTCCAATTCAACCATAGAAATCGATCATTAACCATCTAATTACATTAATTAAAGCTCAAATCATTACCCTAATCTATCTAATAAAATCGGTCCATATGAAAACTTACAAGAATGAAATTTCAATTGGATAGATCAATAGAGGAGATGAATACCTTGCTTATTAATGAAAATAGAAATAGGATTTGATGGATGATTGAAGATCTAGGATGAATTTTCCTTGCCAAAGCTTGGAGCTTTCTTCAATGGAGGATGAAGCACAATTGAAAGTGAATGTGTAGAGTGTGTGTGGCGGTTTCAATGTGGAAGTAAGAAGAGGTGATGACTTAGCTAAATGAAATAGTTACTAACTTAGGTGTAAAGTGTTGGAAGGAAAAAGGACATGAGTCATAAAGTTTAATTTGTATAAAAATGAAATATCAATGCATGTGTGTATGGTGCAAGTCGGCTAAGGGGGGGGGGGGGGTGTAATGCCCCGTAAATTCCTTACGTTCTAAAAATATTTAAAGTTAATTAAATAAATGGCTTTGCACGCCTAAGTTTACAATTTATGAATTCTAAGAGTAACGGTCGAATCCGTTATTAAAAATAAATTACAAAAGTCTGATAGACGGCTACTGTATTTAAGGTTAACGCGTACGAAAAGTTTTTAATTCGTAAATTAAGAACGGAAAACCGTCTAATTTTTACGTTTACAAAATTGTGATACGAACACGCCGAAAAAGTTTGTTATTATGTTTTTCCGGACGAAACTTAGACTATATCGTCCCGAGTTTTTGTCAAAATAAATTTTGTAAATTTATTTTCTAATTAAGTTCATACGTTAGAATTTGTAAATCAAATCGAATCACGACGATTTTTGTACCGAACAACGTTTTTCGTCGTTCGTTTTCCCGTAACGTCGGATCACGCCGGAAAAACCCGTAACCCTCTTAACCTCCTCCATGCAGCCGACACCTCACCATAATTAGGTGTAATTTTTGCATGTTGACCTTGCTAATTGCTTGACACCTAAACCACACTTTACACAAATTCAACATTTTCATCATAACAAGACACTTGATCAAACCATTTCTCTCTCTCTCCCTATCCATCGGCTGCATCACCTCATTTTCTTCATCTTCTTCACCTTCATTTCCTTCTATTCACCATTGAAGACCCTTCAAGAGCTTGAAGAAAGAACACAAGTCCTCAATCATCCATTCAAACACCTTACATTCTTTGTTAATTCTTAAGGTATGATGATCCTCCACAACTTCATCCAATTAGATTTCTTTTCTTTTCTTTTTCCTTCTTGTTCGAATTTTTAAGGTTTTGATTTAGATGTTTTGATCTTAGAATGATGAAATTAGATATGTTAGATATGATAATTATGGATTCAAAATGATCAAAACCAAGAATCCTAAAATCTATGTGAATGCAGAATTTTTTGGGAAAATGGTAGGATTTTTGTTTTTCTTCTTTTGATGGTTGATTCTTGCTTAATAGATGTTTAATTAGTGTATGGAATGAAAAGGGATTGAAAGCCCTATGTGTTTGTAAGTTTTCAATTAGGATTTTGAAGTATGAATTTAGGAATTTTATGCATGTTAGTTGTTTTTGGAATTATAATCGATTAATGGATAATATAAGATGCTGATTAGTGAATATATGTTGTTAATATGAGAAGAAAATCATCCCCTTAACATATGTTTAAAACCAGAAATTTATAAGTAATTAGGGGTTTATACATGTTTGATATAAGTGATCAATTGTTAATGTAATATAGTTGCAAATCATGTTAGTTGATTAATAGAATTTAAATGAGAATTTTCTAAAAAATGTTTAGTGAAACATAAGAGGCAAAGATCACCATATAAACTGAGTTATAATGATGTTAAGATGTGTTTGCATGCATGAAAATGATTCACGTTAGACGTAGTTTAACGTCGTAAAATTTGAACAAAAACCGACAACTTTTGAAAATCGTATAAGAGACGAATATTTAGTTGTAACTAAAAATCGAGAAGTCGGATGAAAATTATAAGTTGATATTATTGTTTATAATGAAATTTAGAACATCTTCCTAGTTGACGTCATAAGCTTTCGAGTTGAAATAATATGGATTATAGTTATAGTTGAGAACTAGAAGACGTTTGGAATTTCTTTGTTGGTTTAATACTTGGTAGTTGAAATAAGACGTTAGAACGTCGTGCTTTTGAGCGAGTTGAGAAGGAGTTTGTCACGTACGGAAGTACGTGATGACTGCCTTGAGAGTCCAGTTTCTAAAAAAATGAATAAGAGAGCTTAAAACGAACCTAAAACGTTATACGTCGAACTTATCAATCAATTAGGGTTTCCACGGCAGTTTTGCGACCCTCGCCGGAAACTGTAATATCTTCCAACTCGTTTATCGGATTTGTGATCCGTAAATTGGAGTGCGAACTAGACTTTCTAAGCTTTCTAATGGTATAGGGCTCACCCCCTGTTTCCAAGTCCTCTGTTCTGGACACCCCCTGCTTTGATAATTGTGTTTTATCAACATGATAATCTTGGCATAAAATGTTTAACTATTTTATGTGAGTTCTCTTGTACCTTTCTGAGTTAACCTTCGGGTTTTCCAGAAATTATAGTTAACCGCTAGGATTGTTAACTATTATCGGTCGGCTCTGAGTTAGCTATTAAGCGCTTTCCAGAGTTAGTGCACTTTGTAACCTGTGGTGTATGTGGTATCCTGTTAAGGGGTAGCCAGCCACGGTGAATTAGCTTTGGTCAAGATTGAACATAACATACTCTAAAAATGCTTGCGCAAGCTGCTTTATACAAATTAGTCAGAAAAGGTTTAGTAGGCTCGGGCCTTTTCAACAAAACCCCGATGCGTTACGGCTATAAAATGCCAGATTATTTATACTTATGATTATGATTTCGGCATCGTGCCCACTAAGTACGTTTGTACTTAGCCCTGCATTGTTTTCTAAATGTGCAGGTTGAAGCGACGGTGAGCGGCGACGGTTGATGTTGAGTTAAAAGATAGGATGTTTAGTTAGAACCCTTCCGCTGCCAAACTTTGAATTTCTTTGATGTACTTTTGAACAATATTCAGTGGTCTAAGTATGTAAATTTTGAACTTAGTTTCTTTTTATACTTTTGTCGAGTAATCTTTAGGGATTAACTCTTTCTTATTGATATTCAAGTCTTATTCATAGTTTGTCGATGTTTTTCATGTAAGTTTAGTCAATTAGCCCCCTTCTTCCCCGCTTCTTTAATCCAACCCCAGTCGCACCCCGGCTTCTACCGTCCCTCGGGATTTGGGGCTGTGACAGAGTGGTATCAGAGCGGTCGTTCCTGCTCTGTACCAGAGTCTTCCTTTCCTAAGTAGCACCACAAAGTGGTAGTAACAGAGCAATCGTTTCTGCTCTGCATATGAGTCTTCATTCAAGTAGTAGCATATAGTATTCGTTCTTACTCTATAAGGAGTCTTCTTCGCGTCGCAAGATAGAGTGTTCGTACTGATTCTATATCGAGTCTTCTTTCGAGTCGTGAAATGGAGTAGTTATTCATATTCTATATTGAGTCTCTTTTCGAGTCATAAGATAAAGCACCTGTATATACTTTAGATGAGTGTTTTTTTTCAAGTAAAGATAGGAGTTAAGTTATGGCATTAAGATTCAGAATATAGATGACAACTCAACCTCCCGCTACGTCGACTCAACGTGGAAAAAAATATATAAGGAAGGAATGTCAGTAGTTTAATTTCTTTTCAATAAGGAATTTCGAATAATTATTTCCCAAGTATAAGAATTTATACTTGCTTGTTATGTGATTATGTGATAGCACTAGTGCTATGTTATGTGAAATTATCTATGAAATAATTTCTTTTGTTTGAAAATATTTTTGATGCACAAGAATTTAGAAGGATTTTAGGGATTCTTCCCGAATTATGGAGAACGTAGACTTAAAAACCTAAGGTTTTTCCGGCTCTTCAAGAACTTAGACGTTTTAAGAAATATTAATTTCAAATGATTTTGAAAAGAGATTCACAACACGGGAAGGACTTCTTTTGACAAATGTCACGTGCATAAAGTGACATGAATAAAGACTCGACAAGAGTCGATCTTTGTTATAACTCCGATATGAATTTCCTTCAAGGAAATGAAATGAATAAATAAAAAGGTAAATCGTGTTAGTAATCGAAAGGAACAAGTAGATGTTAGAGAAGCATCGGCTTTAAAGTAAGAAAGATGCAAACGAGACAGAAGTTCCATGTGATTGAGGGACTGTTATGTGGACCTGATCAACCCACATAATAAGGAACTCAGTAATATGGGTCTTATGCCCCGTGAGCAAACCCTATTTTAGTATGGTATAAGTGTTTTAAAAGAAATTAATAATGCTTACGTATAAGTAACATGAAACGTCGTCGTTCCAATTCGTTCCGTTTCTTTTAACGGCATTCGCTTTGTTAAGTTTTGGGAAGCAGTATGTTTTATTATTAAGAAACAAGGACGAAGCTTGATTAGAATTCTTTCTAGGAATGTTTAAATCAGACAACGTTTAAAACTTATGTTCTAAAGCCTTTCCCCAGATAAAAGTCTATCCTTCTGATGGAATTTAATCTTATACTTCATTCTCGAACGAAGAATACAACTAGTACGAGTATTAACTTTCTTTGGGAATAAATGTTACTCTTGAATAAGTAACATGAACAAAGTGAACACGCATTGTCTTAATAAGTGAAATTGTTAAGAAATTTTCTTCAAGAATGGAAATAATGAAGATTTATAAATAAATAAAAGTTATAAGAAAATAAATGGTTAATAAGATAGGGAATGGGAATAAAATTCGAAAATTTATTTCTATATATTGTGCGTACGAATGCAATTTTCTGTGAAAATTGCTAAAATGTCTAAGATAAGATGGTTTGACTAAGTACGGTGTTATTACAATTGAATAAGGAGTATTCATTTTGTAATTTAAGATTTTCCGTAAGATAAGGTATCATCTTACCGTTACTGATCCATGTTTCTTAAAAACTTTGTAGGATGACTTCCAGTAGTAACACGGCTTCAGAGAATCAGTCCCCGCCACAGTGTACTTGGACAAATCAGTTATTAGATAGGTATAGAGATTATGAGGCAAACCCGAGACATGACGTAGGACAGAGGATTAGTTACTTCTCGTCAGTTTATTATCCAGTCCGGCATACTATTCCAGAGAGTCAGGCTATACTTGACTTGGTTAGTCGTCTACCAGAGGAATGGCGTGGTTGGGCACACGACACGGCATGGTACTACCTTGGGATGTTTGACGACGATATAGAGCCAACAGGTGATTACAATGGGTTCGCTTTGGAAGTACACAGGCGTTTCTTCGAAAGTAGACACGTAGCAGCATATCCTGTTCAGGCGCATCCTCCCTACACTCACTTTCCGGTAGATTCAGAGTCAGAGCACTATGAGATAGGTCCAGAGATGATTGCACAGTTGGAGGTCCCTTCAGAGATGGTACCCAGTGAGGGCACAAGGGAATTAGCTGCAGAGACAGTTGATGGATTAGGGTTACCTGCTCCTATCCTACCCGAGCCTCCTGCGAGAGTTCAGGGACCATTCGAGACAGGATCAGAGTACTTAAACACGAACGCAGAGCTTACCACCCTGTTACAATTACCATCTTCTTACAGACCCCTTGACGAAATTTGCGCGGAGTTGGCTAGAGTTAGGACAGAGTTTGAGGCAGGACCGTCCAGGGTCCGTTCCAGGGAGGAGTACGAGCCCAGTGCACTTTCCGACCCCCCTGCTACCTCCGAAGAAGTGGGCGTCAGTGACCTGCTGGGACTACTTAGTATCGGATAGCGAGACGACAGCTTTGGATGTGCCTGCACCACCATTACTTACCCTTGCAGACGGCACTACATTGAGGGTCGACGAGGCGCTCCAGTTTACCTTCAGTTCAGAGTCAGATGATGAGGACCCGGATGAGGAGCCGGAGGAGGATACCGACGAGGATACCGATGAGAACTCGGACGAGGATCTTGAGGAGAATCAGGTCGCAGAGGGTGGTGCAGATTAGACCGCAGTTATGCGAACGGAGCATCAGGGACGCACAGTAGTATAGTAGCCCTCTGTTATGTACATAGTCGGATCAGTAACTAAATAGTTTTTGTAGTACTCTAACGGATACGAAATTTTTATGGATCGTTTCCATTCTAGTACTTCTGGTAGTACAGCAATGCAATATGTTAGTGCATCCTGTACAGGTAGGAAATCAGCCTAGCTTAAACTTGTTGTAGTCTAGTTTTGTATAAGTCCTTGTTAAAGGCAAAACTAATATTCTTTTTGATGTATATATACATGCATGACCCCAAAAAGGGTTTTTAATCACAAGAAAGTCCTTTATGAATCTTATAACTAAACCAGATTATCAAATGAACTCGTGTAACGAGTGCTTTTAATTTAACCTTATAGGTTAAAAGTTGAAAGAATTAGAATCAAAGCTAATTCGATATTTCCGTATACGTGAAGTTGTTAAGTTGAAAAAAAAATTAATTTATAAGAGAAAGAAAATTTAATAGCAAATACTAACAAGGAAAATTCCTGTATTCTATAGTTTAGAAATGTCGCAGAAAGTCGTTAACAACCCAAGAGGACCCGATAGTCATAGAAAGTCTGACCAAGGTCAAGAGCAACGCATAAGGGAAGGAAGGCAGAAATATCCAGGAACTTTTTCACATTCCCAACCTTCTCGACATCATAGTATGACGAACTTATTCTTCGAAAGACAACCACCATCTTTCAATGGGTCTGGTAACCCAATGGAGGCCGAACGATGGATAGACGCTATAGACAAAATCTTTGAGATAATTAGACCTAGCGATGAGGAGCGCCTAGCATATGCCGAATATCAGCTAACCGGACCAGCTAAATATTGGTGGGAGAATAGGCAAAGAGTTATGACTGAAGAGCAAGCGGCTCCAACTACTTGGAATGATTTTAAGAAGGCATATCATGATAGGTATGTACCCAAAAGAGCCGAGCTTGAGGAGGAGATAGCCAGGAAGCTTCAGGGAGAACTTAAATACGAACTGGGAATAGCAGTGGCCAGAAAGGAGGGATTGAGTTATGAAGAACTACTAGGTCGAGTTTGTGAGATAGAGGCATTAGTGCCTAATAAAGGAAAAATGGTAAAGTCCACACCAGTACCAAACGAAACAGCAACCCAAGACCCTCCCAACAATAAGGTTAATCATAAGGGAAAAAGAAAATGGGAAGGGAATAGCAGTGAGTGCTACCAGAGCCGCAATAACCAGGGGAAAAAGAATAGGATTCGGCAGAATTATCAACAGCCAGGAAAGGGAAGTAAGGATGGAAAGAAAGTAGGGCAGCAAAGGAATAGAAATCGGGGAAGAAAGCAACTAGAAAGGGTTCACATTCCAATTTGCTCCAAATGCAATAAGACGCACCCTGGAATATGTCAGGCAGGCACTAACAACTGTTTCAACTGTGGATGTGAAGGAAATATGAAGAAAAATTGCCCAAACCCACCGATGGCAAATAATGTATACCAGCCCAAACACCTCCAAATCCTGAGAAATACCCAAGAAGGGATCTTTTCTCCAGCTTGCCCTAGGTGTGGCAAGATACATCCCGGTATATGTTTAGCAAAGTCTGATGTGTGTTTCAATTGTATGAGCGAGGGACACGTTAAGAGGTATTGCCCAGAACGGAAGCAGGCAACAAAACAGAAACAGGAAGTTTCTGTATGTTCAGAATGTGGTAAGAGACATGAGGGTGTGTGCCTAGCAAACATGAATAGATGTTTCTTATGTGGGATGCTGGAGCATATAAGTGAGGATTGCCCAACACGGTTTCAAATGATAGTACCATATCAGTACGACCAGCCTCAGTCATTGATTACAGCTCAAATCCAGTCTCAAGCACAACCATTACAACCACAACAAAATATAGGAGCTTACATGATAGGGCAAGGAAAGCAGCGTGAAGGAAAGGGGAAGCTGGCAGGTATTGGACGAACCTTATAATTAATTTGTCATGGCTCAACCCATTTTAGGGCGTTATAATTATTTCCTTAGTACTTATTGATACTTTAGGGATAGAACTAGGACGCGCTAGCTACGAACTAGGAAGAACTACACTTTAGGAAGAACGATAACCTCAGAGAAATTATTTCCTTAGTTTCGTCGAACATGGAATTTAGATCTAGGGTCTTTTAAAAGTGATAACCAACAATCGAACAGTGATATGATGTTCAACATATTGTTTTTATATATATAATTTTAGGAATAAACTAGTTGTTTGGGAATTACATCATGATTCTCTACAATGAGAGAAAAATCTCTTCTCAACCCCGATTAGAGAACCAATAGAACTCTATGGAATTTCGATGGACATAAGGATACTGATAATATTCGCCCTACAAGTCAAGAAGTCAATGAAAATGAAATATACGATCGTTTATCTCGTGAACCTAGTTGGAGACCCCAGAGCCAACAAGACTTTTGAACGTAGGAATTAGGAACGAATATGAAAATATCTTTCCAGAAGTATTGATGGGACTACCATCGAATTATCATGTAGGTTCTGCGATCAACTTAGAACTGTTAGCAACGCCCAAATCAAAAACCTATTTAAAATGATACCAGGAGAATTATAAGAATTCTAGAACCATCTGCTAATGTTGTTAGGTAATGATTTCATTAGGCAGATGTTTTCCCCATGGAAAACACCGTGATGTTTAACGCAAGGATAAATGAGTCTTCAAGAACGTTCATTGGATATCAAGTTAAATAAGATAAGAAAGCAATAGTTTATGCTTCACGGCACTTTAACCTCAGGAATTTAAGTAACCAACCTATGACTTACGGCTTGCAACCGTAGAACATGTACTGAAATATGGTGTAAGAGATTAGATCTTCACAGATCATAATAGATCGGAGTGCATTATCGAGCAAAGGAATTAGCGTAAGATAAAGGAGATGGCTCAAATTAGTAGAATAGTACGCTTGTGAAATGAATTACCACCTAAGTAAAAGCAGCGAAAGGATAGACACACTGAGTCGTAAGACCCCATCTAATTTTAGGTATCTCTTCTTAAGAAAAGAAACGTTTATATAAGGATTTGGGATAATAGGTGTGGTAATGCACGATACCCCAACATCAATTATAGAAGCAAATAGCGATACAAGTAACTATATCAAATTACGAGAAGAATTCTAAGTACCTAGAAAAAGGACGAGTAAATGAATTAGTTTCGACTAAGGATAAGATTGGACAAACCAGGCAATGACTCTAAAACAAAGATTTTTGATAGGAATTAAGAGTGGACTTAGTATCTCCAATGACAACAATTAAGGATTTAAGAAAGGTTTTCCAGTGGAATAGAGCGAAACAAGACTTTGTCTTGTTGATAGAATCTCTTTAGCTTATAAGTAAGTGGAAGTTCTCACTGATGACCATGCGAGCTGTTACAACCGTTAAGTGTTCCAAAATGGAAGTAAAAGGATATAGTATTAAATTGTTTAAGACTCGCTCAAAGTTAACAGTAGGAATACTGCCTTGGGATAGTTTTCTATAGGCCGTTAATCAGTTTACTACCTACCAAATCCTAAAAATTTCCATAGATCAAAGAAGTTATCAGGACTATATATCCGTAAGATAGTGCGTCTGTACGAAATACCAACTTCAATCTTAGCACCATTTTCCCGTTTCCAGTTTGATTAAATAATCTGATAAAACGATTCAGATACTCGCTGATATACTAAGATCGATAATATTAGCTCAAAGAGTGACATGAAAAAATAACTTCCATCAATCGAATTGTTATAATAATAGTAATAAGTTACGATAGGTAAAACGCCTTACGAGGCTTTAAATTTCTTTTTAATAGCTACCTTATTGTTATAAGGTGGGTAAAGGAACAAACTCAGGGTCAGAAATGGTCAGTGAAATAATCGAAATCATACGATAGATCCGAATCGGAATAAAAGAATTTAAAAAAGACAAATGTCTTATGTGTATACTTCAATTTGACCCTTAATAATGTAAAGGAGGATATATAAAAAAAAAAAAACTCTTAAAGAGAAACGACATTTTTGTGTCAAGTTTAAAACTTCGACAAAGATTTTCATAATTAGCAAATAACTCGGAAAGAATAGTTTCCAATACAAATAGTTATGGCTTTATCGCCAAATTTACAAATGCTTATCTTACGTGTATCTCATTTTGAGAAAGTATTATAAATCATTTAGTCAGAAAAGGTTTAGTCATTTAGTAGGCTTGGGCCTTTTCAACAAAACCCCGATGCGTTACGGCTATAAAATGCCAGATTATTTATACTTATGATTATGATTTCGGCATTGTGCCCACTAAGTACGTGTGTACTTAGCCCTGCAATGTTTTCTAAATGTGGAGGTTGAAGCGACGGTTGATGTTGAGTTAAAAGATAGGATGTTTAGTTAGAACCCTTCCGCTGCCAAACTTTGAATTTCTTTGATGTACTTTTGAACAATATTCAGTAGTCTAAGTATGTAAATTTTGAACTTAGTTTCTTTTTATACTTTTGTCGAGTAATCTTTAGGGATTAACTCTTTCTTATTGATATTCAAGTCTTATTCATAGTTTGTCGATGTTTTTCATGTAAGTTTAGTCAATTAGCCCCCTTCTTCCCCGCTTCTTTAATCCAACCCCAGTCGCACCCCGGCTTCTGCCGTCCCTCGGGATTTGGGGCTGTGACAGAGGGGGGGGGGGGGAAAGGAGAAATACGTGTTTTTCCGGCGCGATACGACGTTACGGAAATTGAAAGACAAAAAACGTATCTCGGCACATTATCGTCAAATTCCGATTCTAACATAAATTCCGATATATTTTACTTACTTGGAAAATAATATTTAGAAAATTAGTTCCGACAAAACCCCGGGACATCACAGTCCGAATTTTGTCATCACAGTCCGAATTTTGTCCGGAAAAATCATAAAAACGAATTTTCTAGGGCGAGTTCGTATCGCGATTTCGTGAATGTAAAAATCAGACGGTTTTCCGATCTGTGTTCTAGAACTAAAAAGTTATCGTACGCGATAACCCTAAATACAGTAGTCATCTAGCTGACTTCCGTAATTTATTTTTGAAAACGGATTTCACCGTTAGTTTTGGAATTCAAATTCGTGAATTTAGGCGTGCAAAGCCATTTTTATTAATTAACTTCATTTTAAAAGACAGAAGAATTTTTCCGGGGTATTACAAATAATTATTTTCTAATTTTTTTTATATCATCTTCAAATCTTCAAGTTTCTCTTATGAACATGAAGAACACATCTTCATATCTTCATACTAAACTCAAGAACATCAAAAACATTTATTTAAATATTTTTACTCATTTATTCGAATTTTATTCCAAAAATTCAATAAAATTTATAAACATTATATCCTCTTATTTCTTCAAATTTTCATACATCTAACATCACTCAATAATTTATCCTTAACATCTTAACATCATCATCATCTTCATCAAAAATCATCAAAATCTCATTTTCTTGATATAACACATATTTCGAATTTTTCATAAAAATTCACAAAATTCATATATTTACTTAAAATCACTTCTCAATCATATTTTCATATATCATCATGCTCATATTCATCATGATCATCATAAAATCCATAAATCAACATTTAAACATATTTTCTTCATTTTAATCCACATATATTGAATAAAATCCATAAAAATTCATAAAAATTCTCATATTCACATCTAAGCATATAAATCACTCAAATCAACATCAAAGACATATATCATCACCATAGCATCAAATAATCATCAAAACTCATCAAGAAATTATTTTTTCCTATTTTCTTTTTAATCGATTTTTATAGCTTTTTAAGCTATCTTATTTCCTTCTTCTTTTTATGTAATACCCCAGACTTTTTCTACAGTCTTTAAAAATGAAAGTTATTAATAAGTATGGCTTTGCACGCCTAAGATCATGAAATTAAATTCTAAGATTTACGGTGAAATCCGTTTCCAAAAATAATTTTCAGAAATCGGACGAACGACTACTGTATTAGGGTTTTTCGCGTCAGTTAAGTTTTTCGCCCGGAAACTCGGAATCGAATTCCGTCAGAATTTACATTCACTTTTTCTTCGAGACGACATCACCGGAGAAAGTTAATTATTGTGATTTTCCGGATGAATTTTGGACTGTGATGTCCCGACTTTTTCTCGGATTTTGAAAAACGAATTAGGTTTTCCGAGTACGTAAATTATTTCCAATCTAACGGACGAATTAGATTTCGTCAATTCCGTAACTAACTAGAAAAGTATTTTTCGACTTTTAAAACGATGTTTAAGAGCCGGAAACGAGTTATTTCGTTAATTTTTCCCTCGCCAAACGTCTCCTTAACGAGTCATTCCACTTTGTTGGATATTTCATCTCACTTATGACTCACCATAGTGAGTCATCCACTCTTTCCCTTATCTCCTCCATACCGCCACCCCACCTCTTCATTCTCTCTCTCATTTTCTTCTTCATCATCCTCCATTGAAGCAATCTCAAGCTCCTTCCAAGATCGATAACTCTTCCGTTTACCGATCAAATTCCAATCCGAGTTCATAAGATGAAAGGTAAGAGCTTCATCTCTAGTTTGATCCGAACAAATCTCCTCTTCCCCATCTTTTATTTTTTTCGAAACTTTGGGGATATTGTTGGGAAATTTATTAAAGTTTTGAGTGATCCCAAAACCAACTGACCTTAACCGAGTAGATGTTGCCAGAACCTAATGTTAGTAGTTAGGCTCGCTGTTTGAGCATTGTTAAGATTTTATCTTTACAGGTCTCCAGCTGAAGATGGCAACAAGGCTTCACTCTGAGATAGAACATCAGTTGCAAGGAACACAACTGAGCGTTCATTATATTAAAAAGGGGGAAGTTACGTTCAAGTATCAGTTCGATAGTTGAGCATACAAAGAAAGAAGATGCAAAAATCGACTAAGTATTCAAAGGAAGAAGTTTCAAGAGATAGAACATCAGTTGTAAGGAAAACAACTGAGCGTTCATGAGATGAGAAGCAGTATGGGGGAAGAGAACATGAGATGAAAGGAAATCATCTGAGCGTTCGAACCCAACTGATCACATACAAGGAAGACAACTGAGCGTTCAGTTTCAGAACATCAGTTGTAGAACTCAACCAAGAAGATCAACAGCATGAAGCTCAACTCAGCTGAGAGTTCAGACAGAAGCTTTCAGAGAGAACATCAGCTGAAGATCAAGTCAGATGAAGATCGAACATCTCAACCGACCATCCTTGTTGGAAATCTGTTGTTGAGATTTGAATTTCAAATAAGGAAGTCACGTGAAGGTTTGACTCTCTATCATTACCTCATTTGACCCAACACAAGCCTGTCTCAGATGAAAAGCAGAAGCACTCAGTTGCCAAATCTGGAAAGTCTGCAGAGATGAGAGACAAGCCATCGCTTTCAAAGAACAGAGATCAACAGCTCCTCCAACAGCTAGTTGATTCTCTCCGCCTATAAATAGAGGCCTTCATTCAAAGACATACAATAAGACACACACGCGAGAAGAAACTAGAGAGCAAAAGAAAGAGCAAAATTCTTCACGAGCTGAACTGCATTCAATCTCATAGAACATCATCAGTTGAGAGTTCTAGAGTAATAGAATCTGTCTTAGTATCTTTAGATCGAACCTTGAGAACATCACGTAGTGAGAGTTTGTAGAGTGTTAGATCATAGCTCACTTCGTATTCGAGCTTTTAGTTGGAACCCCATTCTTTCATACCTGAAAAGGTTTTAGGATCCTACTCTTCCCGTAACTGAGTAGATAGGTTGTTTAGTACCCGAAAACTAAACTGTAAGGTTGATAAGTACCCGCAAACTTATCCTTAACAGTTGCACAGCCCGCGCAAGCTGTGTGGTTTGTCCAGAAGAACTTGGACAGAGTTGTGTGGACTCACAACTCCCCGTGGACGTAGGAGGTTTCTCCGAACCACGTAAATCTCTGTGTGCTTGTGTTTATTTTCAGTTATTTCTTGCATATTCAACTGACCATCTATCCAGCATACAAACTGCATCTTAGCATTCTCAACTGGTTTGGTTCTTGACCAACCGTGCATAAAAGCGTGAGTTAATTTCTACGAGTTTATTTTCCACCACGTTCCACACAGCACGTCACTTCCAACCGAGTGTTTCTTACTCGGTTGTGATTCCAACTGAGCTTCTTTACTCGGTTGTGTTAATTTTTAGGGGGTTGTTTTAAAAATTGCATCTGGTGTATTCCCCCCCACACCCCATACACCAGAACTCGTATCGGGACCATCAAGTGGTATCAGAGCAGTGGTTCAAAAGACTGCTGACTCTGTTTCACAAGGTGTGAATTCGAGAAAGTTTCTTCAGTGGTCAACTGAACAGATCTATTTTTCACGCTAGTGCATATTTGCTCGCATATTTGTTCTGTTTTTGTGTGCAGATAAACGTCAAGGACAAGATCGTGGTTATGTTCTCGGTAGTAAATTATACATCCTGGAGGACACGGATGAAGAAGATCTTACTGTCGAAGCATCATAGGATGCAACAAGTACTCTCGTCTGGACCGATCATCATCAAAGAGAGAATCACTCGCACTCCTACAAATCCCAACGATGGGGATACAGTTGTGGAGTTTGTGGAGAAGCAGCCGGAAGACTACACTCCAGAGGAAGCCAAGGTGAGCCAGTTGGACATCTGGGCTCAGAGCACGATCATGTCCACAGTTGGACAAGATTATCTGCCTTGGATAGAGGAGTGTGAGACTGCCAAAGAGATGTGGGATGTCATGGCATCGCTGAGTGAAGGAAGCGACGAGACGAAGGAGAACAAGTTCTCACATGCATGCCAAGACTTCGACAACTTTTGTCTGAGAACTGATGAAACAATTGATCAGCTAGAGCTCCGGTTTATGGACATCAACAGAAGAATCCAGTCCATCCGAAGAGGAAAATATACCTTGAGAGAAATCAATCTCAAAGTGTTACAAGCTCTACCGGCCGAGTGGGATACCTTCACCAACATCCACGAAAGCCGAGCTGACCTGGGTGAGATTGGAACTGAAAGATTGTTCTTAATACTAAAGGAAAATGAGTACAAGGTGAACCGACGAAAATCTCAATCCTCGGTTTAGACGAGTCGACTTGAGGATGTTGGTTCAGCCTCAAAGTTAGTTGCACTTCGAGCTGACTACTCCAAATCGAGAACATCGAGGCCAACAAGATCTGCGGACACAGCTTCTAAGGAGCCAAGCAGAGAGGAACTGCAACAGAACATAGCCGCTTGTCAAAGAAGCTAGCTGACATGGACACTCGGTTCGGCAAATACAAGAGGTTCTACAAATCTAACCGAACTCGAGACAATTCAAAGCCTGTGAACAATGGTTGCTTTGAATGCGGCAAGGAAGGATATTTCAAAGCAGATTGTCCAGACCTCCCGAAGAAAGAGAGAGAAGCGTTGAGGGCCAAGCAAGCTGGAAAGAACAAGGCCATGGTTGCAGAAGAAGCAGCTGACGACATGGACATCTTCACTGACACTGAAGATGAGGATGAGCTGACTTCTACAAACAACGCCATCAGTCAGGATCATTACTTGTATGATCAGGGGTGGATTTCTGTTTTAAAACCCTCTGATGCATACCATGTTAAATGGATAATCTGCTATGTTTCCAAAAATGCTTCCAAAACGGCACATGCCCACTGAGTACACTAGTACTCAGCCCAAAACGTTTTCAAAATGTTTTCAGGTTGGGAGGCAGGTGATGGGACGCGAGGCTAAGGCGGGGATCGTTGTAGCTAATGTGTGCTTCCGCTATATTATTTAATTGTGCAACTCTTAATAATGTTCTTATTATATATATCTGAAATATATGAATAAATATTATGTGTGCAAAAAGTAATTAAGCCCCCTTCTTTCCCGCTTCTTTGTTCCCCTCTATTGCGTCTCATTTTATGGGAACCGGGATGTGACAAAATGGTGTCACATCCCGACTCCCAAGAAAGATTTGGGGGCCAGAACGCGACGAGGGGGATTTAAGAAGCGGGGAAGAAAAGGGGTAGAATAATAATAATAATAATAATAATAATAATAATAATAATAATAATTCATTACTTAATATATATATATATAAAAATAAATACATATATATTCTTAAGTTTAGGAATAACATATGAGAGATATAATAGACAATACCTTTTTAACATAATGTAATAACCATACCTTACTAATATATTACATACTTCGAACATTATTCAGAGTAACCTTATTCATTTACACAGCGGAAATAGTAAACATGTAGAACCCCCGCCTCAGTCCTACGCCTCACCACCTGTCTCCGAACCTGAAAACATTTGAAAAACATTTGGGCTGAGTATCAAAAGATACTCAATGGGTGTTGCCATGACATTTTATAATTCAACAGTATATCCATGTACTAGTGTAACAGATGGTTTTAGAAATCAAAGCCTCATCTGAATACACAAAACATAATTTTCTGGGTATGTGTAGTTCCGACTGATTACTCGAGATCCCGGGCCGCATGTCACCGACGGATCTTAACTAGTACTCGGGATACTGTTATCCCTTAAGTAACATAGTTTTACTTTAACTAGGTCAGGAGCCTTAGCCCAAGACCGCTAGCTATAATACAATGGAGATCAAACCACTGCATTATAATGGGGTGCGCACAATACCCAGTTAGCACTTGCGCACTTTCTGGATACCTCGATCGATTAACTAGAGTAATAAATATGGAACACACATAAAATATTTTATGGATATCTGCATTTTAGCATAAAATAAAGAGTCTAGCACTCAAATATTACTTTTAAAGTTTTACCCACCTGAATATTGAGACAACGTAAGCAACTGGGAACTGCTCTTTACTCGAATATTATTTCTAAACTATATATAACAAAAGAGGATTTTCAAAACTTGTATTTAAATTAAAAAGGATTTATTTTGATTTTGTGATTCATAGTTTTCTGAATCGGTTTCACCCCTATTTATAGGGCAGCAAAAGGGACGTGAGTCACCTAATCTACAACGTAGAGTATGATTTATCATTACTCTATGTTAATAGTAAGAAAGCACGTACAGTAAATAGATAATGGAGACATGGCAATATTTATCTGCTTATTTACTTTCTTACGTATGGTATACATATATTTACTAAATATAGTAATTAAATTGGATTCTCTTTTGTTAAAGTGTACACATATATTTACATATTATAACTATCAATTGTTGAATGCAAATATATATATAAAGCTTCACGTATACATTTGTTAGTTTATTAATTAACAAATATATAATAATTTATTGTAAATATTATAAATTTTATAACCTGTACTTACTTTTTGTACCGGGTATATATATATATATATATATATATATATATATATATGCATATACTAGTTACTTTACTAATCACTATTATATAATAATATTAATAACTTGATTAATAATATAGTATAGTATCTAATTACACATTAATTAATATTAAGTCATAAAGTTTACGTATATTACATTTCATATATTTATTCCATATTCTTATAACACACAAACAAATATAACTTGCGTATAAATATTTATATTATTAATATATTTTGAAAGGATTTTATTGGAAATATATCAACATAAAAGCCAATTATGAGAGAATTTATATACAAAATAATCATTTCTTAGAGTTTAATTATTTCTATAATATTATAAAAGGGTTCTAAAAGCACCTAATATTACTTAGGGAATTATCAAGAAATGCGGGATGTTACATTCCTCCGTCCTTAAAAAAATTTCGTCCTCGAAATTTATATACCTGAGAATTGTAGTTCTGGGTATTGGGCTATTATTTTCTCTTCTAGTTCCCAAGTTGCTTCTTCTTGTCCATGGTGATTCCACAGAATCTTAACTATAGGAATTTGTTTATTCCTTAGAACTTGGATTTTCCGATCAAGTATTTGAATGGGTCTTTCGTCATAACTTAGGTCTTGAGCTAAGACCACTTCATCATGTCTAATCACGTGTTTTTCTGGATGGGAGTATGTCTGAGTCCCTTCTACTTCTTGAGATTATTCATATTTAACTTCTTCACGTTCAGAACTCTCTGGTGGAAATCACTTATAGCTAGTTCGGCAACAACTTTGGCAGCAAAGGTAGGGAAATCTCCATCAGGTGAGTGGTTAAAATTATTCCCAGCTTGAATTCTTGCCCACCTTTCCCAACGCGGGGAAATATTGTGCACTACCTTCAGGATGGCTTCGGTGTTACTAACCCCACCTCGTTGGGCAGAACCCCAAAGAGAGACTAATTTCCCAATGTATGTAGCCGGGTGTTCTCCAGAGTCAAGTATGTTATGTTGCAATTGCAAATTAATTTTTGCCTTGCCAATTAATCAAATATGTTTGTGTTAAATCTATTTGAGATTTCTCAATGACCATAAAAACTTGTCATTAAAATGACCAATGTTCTGAAAAGAAGACGAATGCCATATTTTGTCGTGTTCAAGCTCCTTGAGCTCACTGACCAGGTTAATGTGGTCATCATGGTACCTCTATAAGTCATGTCAAATTTCGAGGACGAATTTTTTTTTAAGGGGGGAGGGATGTAACATCTCGGATTTTCCAAATAGAGTATTAAATAAGTTAACACTCCTAAATATATTAAAAATATTTTCACAGCAAAAAAAGTCTTTTATCTTTTTATGAAAATAGACATATCATGTTTGTAGTCGTTGTGTAGAGTATTTTATTCCGAGTCTATAGACGCTAAGTTTGCTCAAAAAAGATTTCGCATGAAAAAATTATGCACGTTTAAAGGTTTTAAAACGTAAGTTGCTGCACAGCTGCTTTTGCCTCGCAGCTACTTCCGCTTTGCAGCAGCTTACTGCGCAGCAGCTTTCGCCTCGCAGCAGCTTACTGCTCAGCAGCTTCTGCTTTGCAGCAGCTTCCGCCTCGCAGCAGCTTATTGCTCAGCTGCTTCCGCATCGCAGTAGTTTACTGCACAGCTGCTTGCTTCTTCCTATACATAGGCGCTTAAGATTTTCATTTTCATCATTCAGTTTTCTATTCTCTCTCATTTATCTTACAACATAAGCTCGTCGTATCTGCTTGTGTGATCATGATGTCTTGATGTTACGGTCAGCATTGGTATTTTCAATCAGGTGGGTAATCTTTCCAAAATTATGTTTGAGTTATTAAACTCTAGAATAGCATGAAAATTCAGTTATCCATAAAATATTTTCATTTGCGTTCCATGTGATATACTCTAGTTAATCGATCGAGATACTTAGTGAGTACATAGGTACTAGCTGAGTATTGTGCGCACCACGTTGCAATGCAATGGGTTGATCTCCATTTGTATTGTAGCTAGCGGTCTTGAGCTAAGGCTCCTGGCCTATGTTAATGTTGATTGTGTTACTCCACGGACTCTGTCCTGGGTACAAGTCAAATAGACTATGGTAACCATAGCTATGGTGCCTAGTCAGAGTATAAGGATCGAACGTCACATCATGCATCAACAAAATATGTTTTGTATGGTCAGGGGTGGATTTCTGTTTTAAAACCCTCTGATGCATACCATGTTACATGGATAAACTGCTAAGATTCCAAAGTATTTTTCCAAAATGGCACATGCCCACTGAGTACACTAGTACTCAGCCCAAAATCTTTGCAAAAATGTTTTTAGGTTGGGAGGCAGGTGATGGGATGCGAGGTTGAGGAAGAGGTTGTTGTTGTTGTATATGTTTGTGTGCTTCCGCTATATTATTTAATTGTGCAACTCTGAATAATGTTCTTATTATATATATGTGAAATATATGAATAAATTGTTATATGTGCAAAAAAGTAATTAAGCCCCTTTCTTTCCCGCTTGTTTATTCCCCTCTGTCGTGTCTCGGTTTATGGAAACCGGGATGTGACAAATGGCTTGTCTCTCATCTCTGCAAACTTTCCGGATTTGGCAACTGAGTGCTTCTGCTTTCCATCTGAGACAGCCTTGTGTTGGGCCAAATGAGGTAATGACAGAGAGTCAAACCTTCACATGACTTCCTTATTTGAAATTCAAATCTTAACCTTTGACCTCCAACATTTGATAGTCGGTTGAGTCGTTTGATCTTCATCTGATTGGTCTTCGGCTGATGTTCTATCTGAATGCTTCTGTCTGAGTAGGAACAGTTCAACTCTCAGCTGACTTTGAACTTCAAGTTGTTGATCTTCTCAGTTCGAGTCCTTCAACTGATGTTCTGAATCTTGAACGCTTAGTTGGCTCGAACGCTTAGATGACTTTCTTCCATCTGATGTTTTCTTACAACTTCTCCCTTTTTAATTCTCATCTGATGAACGCTCAGTTGTCTTCCTTACAACTGATGTTATATCTCTTGAACGCTCAGTTGTCTTTCTTACAACTGATGTTCTCTTGCATCTTCCCCTTTGAATGCTCAACTGTTGTTCTGAATCTTGAACGCTCAGGTGTTTTTCTTACACCTGATGTTCTATCCTAGTGAAGCCTTGTTGCCGTCTTCAGCTGGAGTCCTGTAAAGATAAAATCTTAACAATGCTCAAACAGCGAGCCTAACTACTAACATTAGGATCTGGAAACATCTACTCGGTTGGGGTCAGTTGGTTTTGGAATCAATCAAAACTTTAATAAATTTTCCAACAATTTTCCCCTTTTTGATGATGCCAAAACCCTTATAGAATCCTTACAAATCAAACTGATCTAAATCCTACTGACCTATCCAAAATCTCAGCTGAAATTCTAGACATTCTATAAGATTAAAACATCAAAGGGTTACCACAGTTATAACATGGTATTGAAATAACTTTGCGATTTAGAGCTTGGACAACGAGATATTGTATGTCAAGTTGAATCGTATAACTGATGAAAGTTTTTATTACAACTGATGGTTACAAAGTAAGCACAAAATCAAAAAATACATCAGTTTCTCAAAAACTAACTGAGCTAAAACTTTAGCCCATACTTGCTAAACATTATAACAAAAATTTCTCTTTTTGCTTCTGACTCCTTCGTAATGTCAACCCATGCTCTCGGAAAACTTGTCTTGCCTCAACTACTATTTTCTGTCGGTTGGGGTTTCGAGAGTCTGGGAGGAAGGGAGGCTGATATGTGACTTTCTGAGGGACCGGAACTGTGTTCATATCCAGTTTTGCATCTATCATGGCTCGCCTGAACTGGCTGAACATGCCCGGGTCCCCAGTGTGTAGCTCGGTCAGTGCTTCCTTGAACGCTCTCCTCAGATCGTCAGTTGAGAACACCTTCCTATAATAGAAATCGTTCACAAATTCTTGCTTGAACGCTTCCTAGTACCCGTTCCATTCGGCTGGCATCCACTTGTCCATGTGCCTGAACCGACTTTGGACCTTAACCTTCCCTGGCAGCCTCTGTTGCTTCAGCCGAGCTTCAGCCTTAACCTGATGTTTGTCTATTCGTCATCGGCTGCGGGAGGCGATGTTCCAGTCCAAGTTCTTAGTCACTTTGTCAAGCTCCTCCTCGAACTAGTTGACTCTTTTAGCCTGGCTAGCTGCAAACTTCTTGATCCAGTCGGGATTCATGTAGTGTTTTTCGGCAACATCCATAGCCTTGGCAGCAGCAATACACTCTTCGGTTGTGATACCGTCGAGTTCCGAATCAAGCTCGGCTGCAATCTCGGCTATGGAGTTGTAGGAAACTCCATACTGCTCGGCTTGCTCCAAGTCCTTAGCCATTTCAGCTCCACCGACGTCGGTTGCCTTGGGAGTGGATTTCTTCTTCTGGACTGTCTTCCTCTTCGGTTGAGATTTTGCAGCTGGAATCTCTTCCTCAGCCTGGGTCTCATCTTCCCCCTGCATCTCAACTTCCCCAGTCTTCTCTTCCCCCTTTTTGGCATCAGCAACAAGGCTTGCGACTGAGCCATCCAGAGAGGTGAGTTGTTGTTCAGCTTGTTGGATGCGATTGAAGAGTTCATCGACCGCGCACTTTACTCCAACCTTCTGCGCCAGTTCAGAGTCATGGCGCTCTTGTTCGGCTTTCATCAGTCCAGCGAATGTTTCATTTACCTCAGTTTGGAAAGCAACGAACTCAGCCCGTCTTGACTCGAACCGTGATTCTCATTCTTCATACTGAGTCTGTTGGGATTTGGCGAGGTTGGAATCAAAAATGGATTGGAAGACATTCAGATCGGACTTGATCCCCAGAACGGTTGACTTCAGATCAGAAATGTCTTGACTGGTGGAGGTTGAGAATTCGTCCAGCTTTATCTTCAGTGAAACATTTTCCTCCAGCAGCTGCTTGTTCTTCTCCTCCTATGCTTCCAACATCCTCAGCTGATCTTCTTTGTTGTGCTGGAAGTTGGCAAGCATCTCCGTCCTCAGTTGGTTTACCCTCTCAGCTATCAACTCACAAATTTCTTCAGTTGAAGGTGCTGGCTGATCAGCTGGAGCTTGGTGTTCAGATTGTGCTGGCTGGTCAACGATAACCATGGCTTGATGGTTGGCCAGGTACAGTTGAAGCTCTTCTTCTTCCCTCTTGGCGGTTGCGGAGGCTGCATCAAGATCAACAATAAAATCAGCAGATTTTGTAAGTATGTTGTCCATGAAATTGATGCAATCTTGTTCAGCCTTTTCCCTCGTGTCTGTGCCTTCCGCCTTGCTGAGGTCTAGACGACACGTCAGCAGCGCAACCTTATTGTTGTAGGCGACCTCCAGATTGGTGTAGTTGAAATAATCTCTGATGCGTGACTCGTCTGCCTTCAGCTGGTTCCAGCTGTGTACACTTATAGTATCTTCCTTCACATACCAGTGACTGAAGATGAGGTTGAACTGGTATAGCAGCTCGGTCCCAAGCGTAGCAAAAATCGGCATGTCGCGCGCTTTAGGGAACATCCCGATCAGCTTCTGGAAGCAGTAGGCCACCTTGCCTTCATGCTCCATCGCGACGGCCTAACGATCGGCTTCGTCATCGATTGGGGAGGGAGATAGATTCTCGTATGGAATTGGTTCAAAAGTTTCATCAACGTTGGCCAAAGAGGCGGTCTCAACGTTGGCATCGAGTTGGGAGCTCGGAATTTCGGATTCTGTGGGGAGGGGGATATCAACAAGTTCATCAACATTGGCCGAAGAAATGGTCTCAATGTTGGCATCGAGTGATGAGCTCTGAATTTCTGGCTGTGAGTCGGTTGTGAGAGCGAGAGGCTCTTTGGGCTGTACGGCATCAGCTCCTGCCGTGGGGGAGGTTGTAATGTCTTCAGTTTCCTCAGAGGAGGAAGAAGCATCCGAGGTCAGATCCGTTTCCATCCCATCAGCCTCATCAATTCCAGTAGCGCGAGGAACGATCTCGAAGGCAGCTGCCTCAGCTGAGTGGCTCGACTCGGATGGCTCCTCAGCTGGTGCCGTCTCAGCTGGTGCCTCCACAGCTGGTACCTTCTCCTCAGCTGGCGCGTCCTCAGCTGGAACCTCCTCAGCTGGTACTACAACCGTCTTCTTAATCCTCACCCTCAGCTTCTTCTTAGCTGGCTCTTCAGCTTTCTCCTTCTCCGACTCAGCTCTTTGTCGGCGTGCAACTTTCGATTTTGAGGGGCGGCTGACAGCTGGTGGCATCTCCTCAGCTGTATCCTTTTCTTCAGCTGTCTTCCCAGCTTCCTTCTTCTCCTTAGGAGTATAAACACTCCTAATCACATCTTGAGCTTTCTTTGCTGTTGGGAACAACATCAGCTTCTTCACCAGGGTCTCCTCGCAGTCTTCCCAGACCATGTTCTGACCCTTTGTGGCGAACAGGATCAGGGCAGAAATTTTGCTACCGAAGTTGAGAGTCCCCTTGACACTCAACAATCTTTCCCCGGATTCGGTTGTGGTCTCGAAGATCTTCTGCCTCTCCACAGTCAGCTGGTGTTCAAAATACTTGAACCAGTCGACATTGTGTTTGTGTTTCTGCTCCAAAGCAATCAATTGCTTGAGCTTCGGTTGGCTGATGTCGCCGAAGGCACCACTGTAACCGAACACGACCTTGGAGACAACATCGAACAAAAATCGATGCTCCGGCTTCAACTTTGTCCTCTGCATATTGCTCCTCAGTTTTTCTGGAATGATCAGAGCACTTTCCAGAAACTCATCGGCTTCCCCATCGGTGATGTTGTCGATGGTGTCTGTGGCGGTATGATTTGGAGGAATGATTTGGCGAAGAATATCAGAAACTGCAATGGGCACGGTGACACGGCGAATCCTCCTGGCCGGAACGTCGCATTGACGACAAGATACTTCTGTAACTACTCCATCCCTGCTGTCGATGGGCGATTGCATATTCAGGTAAAGCTCCCCGACCTGTCGCCTGAGAAGGTAGCTGGGGAAGAGCGTCGCCCAATTCAGAAGCCCGTTCTCCCTGAGTAGTTCGGCGAGGGGAGATAGCACCGGCGAATCCAGTTCATCCTCTGATAGAATCTACTCAAAGTGGATCTTGGAGAGCAGCATATCAAAGGACTCGTCGTATGAAGTAGGGACAAGAGAAGGTCCTGAAGAAGCCATTTTCCTTCCTTGAGAAGCTTTAGGTGCCATTTAATAAGTCTGAGAAGATATATATATAGAGAGAAACTTGCAGAAAATGGTGAGACAAATTGGAGACGAAAATGAACAGTTACTGTAGATAAACACGAATGTAGAAGGTAAGAGATCACTTCCTGATTTTCCGCCTTTTATAGGTTTTTGGCTCGGTTGAAATCGACGGCTAGGGTTGAATGGCGCGAATCCATCAATGTCTGAGATTTCGCGACTGTTGACTAGCTTTGACTTGACGTCACGATCCGA
Source organism: Schizonepeta tenuifolia (assembly GCA_029490685.1). Taxonomy (NCBI): domain Eukaryota; kingdom Viridiplantae; phylum Streptophyta; class Magnoliopsida; order Lamiales; family Lamiaceae; genus Schizonepeta; species Schizonepeta tenuifolia. Next base: position 109,456,325 of record CM055955.1, read on the forward strand.
GTTCCAACCAGCGCGTGAGAAGGTGAATTGTTATTCATGTCAGCCCAGTCGCACTATAAAGTAGGCTATTGATGTTCAGCCGTACTTTACATTAAATGTGGTATGATGGCTATTTTAATGTAACTGACAAGCTTAAAAATGTTTTAATTTATTTCAAACATTCTCATTTAAGATCATAACACCTTCAGCCAAAAATGATACTTGCCAGCTGATGTCGGAATCAGCTGAGTTCCAATGTTGTGGCATACCATCAGCTGACTCGAGTTCGTCTGTTCAGCTGACATCTGATGTCTTCGGTTGGCGATCCGCATCCGATGTCTTTGGTTGGCGATCTGCATCTGAGATTCCCCCTTCATCTGAGCTTCTCCCTCAGATGGATATCTATCTCTTCACCTCAGCTGGTTCCTCATCTGATGGATCCAACAATCCAAGTAGATCACATAGCATTTTGAACTGCGCTTTGGCTAGAGGTTTGGTGAAGATATCTGCTCTCTGAATCTCAGCTGGAATCTTCTCCATGGAAACATCCTTCTTCTCAATATGATCTCGGATAAAATGATGTCGGATGTCAATGTGCTTCGTCCGAGAATGGTGAACAGGATTCAAAGAGATAGCAATGGCACTTGAGCTATCACAATGAATGGGAACCTGTCCAGTTTCAACTTCATAATCTCTCAGCTGTTTCTTGAGCCACAACACCTGCATGCAACAGCTACCGGCAGCCATGAACTCTGACTCGGTTGTAGAAGTGGCAACACATGCTTGTTTCTTGGAGAACCATGAAACTAGCTTGCTTTCCATGAACTGACAGTGTCCAAATGTGGACTTCCTGTCCAACCGATCTCTGGCTAGATCTACATCTGAGTATCCGGACAGTTGAATATTGTCATCGGTTGGATACCACAATCCATCATTAACTGTACCCTTCAGATACTTGATGATGTTCTTTGTTGCCAACATGTGTGCTTCCCTCGGTTGAACTTGGAACCGAGCACACACTCCAACCGCATAAGATATGTCTGGCCGACTAGCGGTTAGATATAGCAAAGAACCGATGATCCCTCTATACTTACTAGCATCCACGAGTTTTCCCTCAGTTCCGGGTTCAATCTTCCAGTTAGTATTCATCGGGATCCTTATGATTTTACTTGATTGCAAACCGAACTTTGTGATGAGCTCCTTTGTATATTTGGACTGATTGATAAAAATTCCTTTTGATGACTGCTTCACCTGTAGCCCAAGAAAATAATTCATCTCGCCCATCATCAACATCTCGAATTTCTCCTTCATGATAGTTGAGAATTTCTCACACAGCTCCTCCGACTTGGAACCGAATATGATGTCGTCGACGTAGATTTGCACAACAAGTATATCTTCTCCAACTTTGATGCTGAACAGTGTTTTATCAACTGACCCTCGTTTGAACCCCGAGTTCAGAAGAAAACCACAGAGAGTGTCATACCAAGCCCTAAGTGCTTGCTTCAATCCATAGATTGCTTTCTTCAACTTGTACCCTCTTCCATCTCCAGTCTCAAAACCTGGAGGCTGTTCAACATATACATCTTCCTTAATATCTCTGTTGAGGAAGACACACTTCACATCCATCTGATAGACCTTGAACTTGTGAAATGCGGCATAGGCTAGAAAGATTCGGATGGCTTCCAGCCTTGCAACTGGCGTGAAGGAGTCTTCAAAATCGATTCCTTCTTGTTGGCGATATCCCTGAGCTACCAACCTTGCCTTATTTCTCACTATGAATCCAATGGCGTCTCTCTTGTTCTTGAAAATCCATTTTAATCCAATGACTTTGACACCATTTGGTCTTTCTACCAACTCCCATACACAGTTGCGTAGAAATTCATTCAGTTCTTCTTGCATAGCTGTTGTCCAATGAACACAGTTGAGAGCTTCCACAACATTCTTCGGTTCTGGCACATCAGCTACGAAACAAGAAATCATGGCAACATCTCCGGCTTGCTCGAACTCTTCCAGAACTGCCAACTCCTCAGCATTTTGAGCGTAAGTGTTGGAATCTTCCTCAGTTGAGTCTGGATTTGCAACTCTGCTCCTGGTACGCACACCTTCGGTTAGATCTCCAATGATGTTGTCTGCGGAATGATCTTCATACCATCTCTTGTTGCGTCTTTCTTCTTCTTCCAACAGTGGCTGTTCCAGGATTTCAACTGATGGTGAATCCTGAGCTATGGGAGATGTTGGAATCTTCAGAACTAGTGATTGATCAGCTGTTAAGTCTGGGTCCTCAACATTGACAATATTTTGAACTGAGCTCAGTTGGGCTTCGGATGCTGATGCAGTTGGAGTGACATCAGCTGGAGTTCTCCCTTGAGATGAGCTGGGGTCTTCGCATTCATCTTCAGAGGAGTAAGGATCATCATCCTCGGTTGCCCATACCAATGGTTCAGCTAGATTCTTTTCCCTTAGAGCCTGCGATCTGGTAAGAGCTGGTGGAACATGTGGATCAGCTTGTTGTCCTTTAGCCTGTTCCCTGCACTCAAAAGTAGATTCATCAAAACTAACATGAGGTGTTATCTCCACAACACGAGAGTTGTTGTTGAAAACACTATAAGCCTTGATCCGAGCGGCATATCCGAGAAATATGCCTTTCGAAGCCTTGGCATCAAAAGTTTTCAACTGAGTCTTCCCATTGTTGTGAATATAACACTTAGAACCAAAAACGCGAAAATATGAAATATCAGGCTTCCTGCGTCTCCATAGCTCGTATGGTGTCTTTCCCAACCGCTTGGTCAGAAGAGACCGGTTCTGGGTGTAGCAAGTTGTGTTGATGGCCTCAGCCCAAAATCTCTTTAGCAGAGCTGAGCTTGTCAACATGGATGTAGCTGCATCCTTCAGCGTTCGGTTCCTTCGCTCAGCTACTCCATTCTGTTGTGGAGTACGCGCAGCTGATGTTTGATGAGTCATTCCATGCTTCTTGCAGTACTCGATGATGGTTTCATTTAGGAACTCGGTTCCACGGTCTGATTGGATGGAAATGATTTTCATCTCTTGTTGGTTCGATATCCGATCCATCAACTTGGGTAGCTCATCTCGGGTTTCACTCTTGTGACGCATGAAAATGGTCCACGTGTACCTAGAGTAATCATCAGTAACAACAAGGGTATACTCGTTACCATTCATGCTTTTTAGTGTAACTGGCCCGAAGAGATCCATATGGATCAGCTGTAACACTCGATCGGTTGAGTGAGTTGTTTTCAACCGGAAGGAGGATCTAGCGAGCTTTCCCAACTGACATGCACTGCAGATATGTGTTGTTGAAAACACTCGGTTAGGGATGCTTTTGCATGTTCCTGTCTTGCGAGTCGGTTCATAGTCTTGAAATTCAGATGGTTGAGCCTTTTGTGCCACAGCCAGCTCACATCTGAACTGCTCTTTGATAACAGACAGGTGTCAGGAGGACTACTATTCCAATCATCATAGTAGACATTCCTTGTTGGGGATCGATTTCCCAATAATATGACCTGCCTTGTTCCGACATTTTTAACCATACAACCCTGTGCATCAAACTTGACAGAGAAACCATTATCACAGAATTTGCTGATGGAGAGCAAGTTATGCTTCAATCCATCAACATATGAAACATTTGAAATTGACACGTGATTGGTTTCAAGAGTACCGTAGCCTTTGATGTGACCTTTCGAGTTGTCACCAAAGGTAACTGATGGTCCTTCCTTCTCCACGAAACTCCCAAGCAAATCCTTCAGATTTGTCATGTGTTTCGAGCAACCACTATCCATCACCTACATGGTTTGTGATGTTTTATTCTTCCTCAGCTGTTTCTCCTGTTCCCGCACAGAGAAACTCGCTTAGGTCCCCAATTTTAGTTGGGTCCTGGAGGGTTAGAACCAGTTCCCCCTTGAACTGTGGGTCATTTTTCCCTGTATGCTCGGATAGATTTATCAATTCAAATCACTTTTCCTTCTGCATCAACTATAACACCACCTCGGTTATCCTTAGGCCTATTGTTAGTAGTGATGTTCTGTTTCTTGGGAGGAGATAGTTTTCTCCCATTGTTGGCTTTAGGAGGAGAGGCTTTCCCCCTGTTTTGATGGCGCTTTTTATCCTGTTGGATTTGTCGATGAGGTTGGATGCCATGTTGGAATCTGTGTGGCTGAGTCTGATTCCATCTTCCTGACTGTCGATGATAGTTGTTCATGCCCTGTTGTTGGTTCATGTTGTGGGATGAATATCTCCAGCTGTTCGAACTGTTCCTTATCGGTTGACTCGGTTGGAACCTCTGGTTGAGCTGATGATGGAACCGCTGTTGATTCAGATGGTTGGATCCTTGTCGGTTCTGCGGTCGGTTCCATTCTTTCTGATGTTGGCTCTGAGGTCGGTTCAGAGGTCGGTTCTGAATTCGGTTTTGATTGTATCTCCGACGCCTCTAATTTCTCTTCTGAGACTTGGAACATTCTCCCTCGGTTGATGTTCCAACTGATGAAATGTTCTGTTCTCCATCCACCGCTCATTTTCCTTTCTCAGTTGAAGTTCCCTTAGTCGGTTGAGCTTGCTGAGAAGTGGAGGTTGGATTAATTTGCGGAGTTGCAGACTCAACTGAGTCAGGTTTGGCAACCGTGACGTCCACCGCCTTGATGAAGGTTGCGGGTGGAATTCCAGTATCTTTAACCACGTCGTAACCGAGTCCAGACACGTCATCCATTTGTCTTTGGTAACTGATGAGATTCTCGATGATCTTGGATGATTGATATAGCTTTATCAGGTTGTCCTTCTCAGTTTGCAACTCCTTGAGGAGAACAGCTATATACTCTATCTGTGCGTCTGACTTCTTCATCAGCTAGTCGATCTGAGCCTCTTGCTTTTTCAACTGATCATGTTGATCCTTGATCTGCTACTTCAACTCCTCATCGGTTGGAGCAGTAGTTCGGTTGGCCGCATTCAGTTGACTTTTAAGATTATCAATCTCTTCAGTTTGACTCTTAATCAGATCGTCCTTTTCGGTTAAGGATTCTTCAAGTCTGGCGAACTATTCTTGAAGACTCTTAAACTCAACCGATTGCTGATGCAATTCCTCACTGAGTTCTTGAAAATCACCCCAGGAGATTTCTAACTCTTCATCTAGTGTTTCCTGCATGTTAGAGATATTGGCAGAATTTAAGTTAGCAGGACTAGAATGCACCTCAGCATCGTCCTGGTCGGTTCCAAATGCCATGAGGCATTGATCCTGACCGATAGCGTTGTTGGTGGAAGTTAGCTCGTCTTCATCTTCAGTGTCGGTGAAGATGTCCATGTCATCAGCTGCTTCTTCTGCAACCATGGCCTTGTTCTTTCCAGTTTGTTTGGCCCTCAACGCTTCTCTTTCTTTCTTTGAAAGATCTGGACAGTCAGCTTTGAAATGTCCTTCTTTGCCGCATTCAAAGCAACCGTTGTTCACGGGCTTTGAGTTATCTCGAGTTCGGTTAGATTTGTAGAACCTCTTGTATTTTCCGAACCGAGCATCCATGTCAGCTAGCTTCTTTAACATGGCGGCAATGCTCTGTTGCAGCTCTTCTCTGCTTGGCTCCTTCGTAGCTGTGTCCACAGATCTTGTTGGCCTTGATGTTCGCGGCTTGGAATAGTCAGCTTGAAGTGCAACTGTCTTTGTTGTTGAACCTGCATCCTCATGTCGACTAGTCAGAGCCGAGGACTGAGATCTTCGTCGGTTCACCTTATACTCGTTTCCTTTTAAAATTGAGAACAATCTTTCAGTTCCCATCTCTCCAAGATCAGCTCGACTCTCATGGATATTGGTGAAGGTATCCCACTCAGCTGGTAGTGTTTGTAATACTTTGAGGTTGATTTCTCTCAAAGTATATTTTCCTCTTCGGATGGACTGGATCCTTCTGATGATATCCATGAACCGAAGTTCCAACTGATCTATGGTTTCATCAGCTCTTAGACAGAAGTTGTCAAAGTCTTAACAGGCATGTGAGAACTTGTTCTCCTTTGTTTCGTCGCTTCCTTCACTCAGAGATGCCAAGATATCCCACATCTCTTTAGCTGTGTTGCACTCTTCTATCCAAGGAAGATAGTCTTGTCCAACTGTGGACATGATAGTGCTCTGAGCCCAGATATCCAGCTGGCTCACTTTAGCTTCCTCTGGAGTAAAGTCTTCTGGCTTCTTCTCAACTAACTCCTCAGTTGCATCCCCATCATTAGGATTTGAAGGAGTGCGAGTGACCTTTTCTCTGATGATGATCGGTCCGGATGTGAGTACTTGTTGCATTCGATGATGCTTTGACAGTAGGATCTTCTTCATCCGAGTTCTCCAGGATGTATAGTTCATAATCGAGAACATGACCACGATCTTGTCTTTAACATCCATCTGCACACAACAATAGAAGAAAAATGCAAGCAGATATGCACTAGCGTGATAAAGAGATCTGTTCAGTTGACCACTGAAGAAAACACCTCGAATTCACACCTCGTGAAACAGAGTCAGCAGTCTTTTGAACCACTTCTCTGATACCACTTGATGGTCCCGATACGAGTTCTGGTGTATGGGGGGGGGGGAATACACCAGTTAGGAAATTTTAAAAACAACCCCCTGAAAATATCACAACCGAGTAAGCAGACTCAGTTGAAATCACAACTGAGTAAGGATACTCAGCTGGAAGTGAAGTGCTGTGCGGAATGTGGTGAAAAATAAAAACTCGTATAAATAACTCACGCTTTTATGCAAGGTCGGTCAATAACCAAGTCAGTTGATATGCAAAGATACAGTTTTGTATGCTGGTTAGATGGTCAGTTGAATATGCAATAAATAACTAAATAATAAACACAACACACAAAGATTTACGTGGTTCGGAGAGAACTCCTACGTCCACGGGGAGTTGTGAGTCCACATAACTCAGTCCTAGTTCTTCTGGACAAAAACCACAAAGCTTACGCGGGCTTTGCAACCGTTAAGATAAGTTTATGGGTACTTATCAACCTTACAGATAAGTTTACGGGTACTTATCAACCTATCTACTCAATTCCGGGAAGAGTAGGGTCCTAACAATCCTTTTGAGAGGATGTGTGAAAAGGTGGGTTTCCAACTAATAGCTCGAACAAGAAGTGAGCTAGGATCTAACACTCTATGAACTCTCAGCTAGTGATGTTCTCAAGGTTGGATCAAAAACACCAAGACAGAATCTAACACTCTAGAACTCTCAACTAGTGATGTTCTTAGAGATTGATTGCTGTTTTGCTCGTTTGTGATATGAACTCTCAACTGGTGATGTTCGTTCATCTAACTCTTTTTGCTCTTGCACTTGTCTGTCCCGTGTCTGTCTTCTAAGTCTTGGTGAATGAATAAGTGCCTCTATTTATAGGCGGAGAGAATCAACTGGCCGTTGGAAGAGCCGTTGATCTTTGTCCTTTGAAAGCGATGGCTTGTCTCTCATCTCTGCAAACTTTCCGGATTTGGCAATTGTGTGCTTTTGCTTTCCATTTGAGACGGCCTTGTGTTGGGCCAAATGAGGTAATGACAGAGAGTCAAACCTTCACGTGACTTCCTTATTTGAATTTCAAATCTCAACATTAGTCTTTCAACATTGGATGGTCGGTTGAGAAGTTTGATCTTCATCTGATTGGTCTTCAGCTGATGTTCTGTCTGAATGTGAACAGTTGAACCCTCAGCTGTCTTAAACTTCATGTTGTCGATTTTGTCAGTTTGAGTCCTGCAACTGATGTTCTATCTCTTGAACGCTCAGTTGTCTTTCTGATTTTCTGAATCTTGAACGCTCAGTTGGCTCGAATGCTCAGATGACTTTCTTCCATCTGATGTTCTCTTACATCTTCCCCCTTTTTACTTCTCATCTGATGAACGCTCAGTTGTCTTTCTTACAACTAATGTTCTATCCCTTGAACGCTCAGTTGTCTTTCTTACAACTGATGTTCTATACGAGTGAAACCTTGTTGCCGTCTTCAGCTGGAGACCTGTAAAGATAAAATCTTAACATTGCTCAAACAGCGAGCCTAACTACTAACATTAGGATCTGGCAACATCTACTCGGTTGGGGTCAGTTGGTTTTGGAATCAATCAAAACTTTAATAAATTTTCCAACATGAGTTTTGATTAAATTAAATCAAAAAGAAATTTTGTAATCAAATTAATGAAATAAACTAGTTTTTATTGAAATAAAAATTAATTGAAGAATAAAGAAATTAGTCTTAATTTAATAAATAAGAGAGGAGAAGAAATTTATTAATTAAATAAATAAGAGTCGAGAAAATCGAGTAAAAATAAAGAGAATAAAATGATAAGAAAGTAAAGAGAAGTATTAATCGAGTCAAGAAAAAGATGTTAGACGAGTTAAGTTTAAATACTCGTATAGTTTAACCAAGAAAATAATGGAATAAGATGTCGAGTAATGATTTTGAAAATAATTAATTAAAATTAATTAAATAAGTTGCGTTTCAAACCGTGTAGATTAAGAATAAACCGAGAAGAATTGCCGAGATAATAATCTAAGAAGTAATAGTTGAGGTAAGAAATGAGAATCGAATTAGAAATAGAAATGAAATTCCTAATTCATAAGAATTTAATAAAAATTATAAAGAATTTTTATTAATTGAGTGAAGTTTATAATATGTTTTCATAAGACAACGAATTAGGAAAAGTGTTGTTTATAAGTCGAAGAAGATAAATTATATTGTTTGAGTTTTTATAAAAAGAATTCTTATTTGAATTAAGTTCTAAAATAAAAATTGAGTAAATGTTAATGTGTCTTGAAATGTGATTATAGTTGAAACAATGTGTTTGATTTATTTGGAATTAATATGTTTGAGTGAATGATATTATTGATGATAACATGAAGAATTTTTGAGTTTGTTTGTATGCAAAATAATTAAGCTATTGAATTGTTAAATCAAGAATTGATTAAGTTATAAAAGAAAGCTCGAGTAATAGAAATTAGATGGACGCTATTTCAAAGCAAGAAGTGTTAAGACATTGGTTAGTAGTACTAACCAATCATCGAGTAGAGTTAATGGCTTAAAGACGAGAATGCGAGACTTTTAGAAAAGAAAAAGCATAGAGAGAAACGACTCAAGTAGAAGTCCTTCAGTCGAGACCAACGTTTAATATCCGTCTTCCATAATATCTTATTTTCTTTATCGATGTCGATCTGTGAAGGATCAAGCCGGACGGAAAGATAAGCGTGGACAATAGCCCTTAAACCGCCTAGCTAGAATCTTCGGAAGTCAGGTCGGCTTTTCTGAACCAAAACTATCGATGAATGTTATTATGCTATTGAGTATTATTATGTGATTTTTAGAATGCGATTGACTTGCCGTTTTTATTGAATTTGGTATGTGTTATCATCTATTTATTTGAGATATTGTCATCCTGTGAAAGGCAGGAAACCCACGTGTGGTATGTTAAATGTTGAGGTGACTGTGAGCCTTGCTTTGGTTAGGCCGGTCACAGTGTTTGAGAAGGAGGCCTACTTCTCAGCACATCGAGTTAATTTATGACAGATGATGCATACTGTTGATATATATCATGTTTTGACTGTGCAGTCTATTTAAAAGAAAATGTTTTAGCATGCACAAGTAAAACCGTTTTAAGTTGCTTAAGTACTTGTGATGTTTCGGCAAGGCAAGTTCAATTGATATAGCTTTAAAGAGCATCTTTCTTCCAAATATTTTCGGCATGTGTTCACTAAGTACGAAGTACTCAGCCCTGCGTGTATTTCTAAACGTGCAGGTTGACAGGATGGTTATGGCATGGACGCTTGGTGGTGTGGTGTTTTTGGTTGAGTCGAGTCGGATGTCGGACTGGCATTTGCACGTCTTCATACGTGTGAATGTTGGGATTTGAGTCAAATTTCCGCTGCAACTCTTTTGAAATGAAAGTCTGTTGATATACTTTGATACATGTTTTTGATTCCGAGCGATGTGCTCGATGGTTTAAATGCTTGTTGAATTCTTAATCTCATTGACTTGTAATACTTATCATATCGTTTTTGGTATGTGAATTGAAATGCTAGGTTATTGCTTCATTATGTCTTTGATGGTCTTATTCGAGTGCCATTGCTTTTCATTAATGTTTCCCCGAGCATGTTCCCGTATTTGAGTTGATTGTTAGTTGGTTAGGTTGTGTTCTTGTTCGTAAGTCGCACCTCGGAAGTCGGGGTGTGACAGAAACAAGGTCAAGTGGCCAGAAAAGGTGAGGACACCAGCTGATCAGAGAGTCAAGTCGAAATGGTGCGATTTCCATGCTGATCATGGACACCGAACAGAAGATTGCATCGTGCTGAAGTTAGAATTATCGCACCTACTAAAGCAAGGTCACCTGACTGACCTCCTTACTGACAAAGGACGCCAGACCTTGCAACAACCGCAAGGTTGTCAACAAAGCAATGCAGATGTCACCCCGCCTAGACCGCCAACACTCGATCAAACGTTAACGTGATAACCGGCGGATCAGAAATCAGTGGAATCACTCATTCAGCAGCCAGGAGACATACCAGACAGGCTGGTCATTTCCAACCAGAACATAACGAAGCTCAAAGAAGCACAACCATCCTGCCTGCACAAACCATCACGTTCACCACATCTGAATCAGACATGCTACTTAATCGTCATCACGATGCTTTAGTAATTTCAATTTGTATTGCAAATTGTTTAACCAAGCGTTTACTAATAGACAATGGCAGCTCTGCCAATGTCCTTTTTCTGTTTACTCTCAGGCAAATGGGGATAGACGAAACAAAGACCATCAGGAAGGCGACAGTCCTTATCGGCTTCAGTGGAGAACAAAAGAGCACAATTGGTGAAATCAAACTACCCGTCTACTCTGAAGGAGTCAATCTCTACACTCACTTTCTAGTGGTGGACTATCCTTCCGCCTACAATGTCATTCTTGGACGGCCATGGATACATGAGATGGAGGTATTCCCAGGTATGTCTTATTTTCTAAAAGTTTTTCAAGTTAAAGTGATGTTTGAATTATCAAGTATTGAAAATTTCCTTTGAGTTATTTATGAGTTATGATGTTTAGAGATGAAATCTATTAAGTTGATTGATAACTAGATTGCTTTAGTATGTCCTCCCCAATGCGTGTTCGTGTGGAAAAATCAGAAAGGATGAAATGCGTGTGCAAATGGTTACATGATTTGGAATTGTCCGAATCCATGAACGAAAATCCCTCTTTGGAACGTAGAACTGAGTATGTGGTGGAAATTCTAGTATGTTCGATTAATTGTTTAAGTGTGCTTATGCATTTAAAAATTCGTATAGGATGGACGATAACGACTGGATGCAGGAGTACTTGCACGTGAGAAAAATGAGTATTGAGTCAATAGCGGAATTTCTAGCGCGTTATCATACGATATGGGGAAGAGTCCAGTTTATGGACATTGGACCGCTGGAAGGCATGACGCATTTAATCCAGGCTCTACCTCAAGAATGGAAAGATTGGGCAGCATCCCTTGTTCCTCGATTCTTAGGTTATCCTTACTTCGACCGAACCTTGTACGGTGATGTGAATGCGTTTATCTCCACTATCTCAACCCGTTTCATGACATATGGCGCTCCTCCACCAGAGCCGTATGATGATGACTCTCCAAACTTGCTAAATAAAATTGTCTGTGCTCCTCCACCAATTCCTCAAGATGACCCTGTCTTCCTTCAAATTAATTCGCCACCACGAACTGAGCTTGAACCTCGAAATTCTCACCCAGATTATTCATTTCCGAGCGGATGCAATGGAAATCCGTCATCGAATGAAGATCAGTTCACCGCTTATATGCGTCATTACCAAGAAAATCTTCCAATTCATCCTGAAGCAGAATCTTCTAGGTCAGCCTGTTCAAGCAACGGCAATGAGAACAAAAATGAGCCAACTGATGCAGCAACAGTAGGAAAAGGATATCTTCAAGCCTTACCCATCAATGTCTTTCCTGCCCCTTTTGCTTGTGCATCTACCTCCCTAGCAAGGCTAGAAGATGAACACAATTTCCAATTTGGTGCCTCAGCTGATGTAGCTTCTTACCTTCGTCAAGAAGAAAACCCCTACACCCCGCCATGGGTTGAATCTGAGCTAGCTGCACTGAACTACACTTTGGAATATTGCGAGGAAGCTTTGAGGGCAGCCGAGCATGAGTGTTTCTCCATTGAAGATGACAACGTCGAGGAAGATGGACAGTTTGTAGACAACATGCTTGAGGAAGAGGAAGAAGAGGAAGAAGAGGACCCTGAGGAGGAGGAAGATCCTATAGAGCACTTTGAAGTAGACTCTGATGCAGAGCAATATGATGACAACGGGCCGAGTGAGGATGATTCCTGCATGTAGAAGTGATTCGAGGAAGCCGTAGAAATTTAAGTATTTTATCGTGTGTGTTTGAGAGACGAACTCTTTTAATTTGTCAGCATTAATGTAATTTATGGTTTGAGAACTTGCATAATTCGAGTAGAGGAAAGGGAAATTTTCAATTGAATCCCTATTGTTTATAAGTCCTCCGAAGAGGCCGCTGTCGGGCGATATAAAAATGGGCCTTTAGGCTATTAAAATTAATTATGAGTCTCCTGAGTTAATAATTTGAATTTATGTGAAAATGGAAGTGATGATATTTTATTCTATGATTGTGATTGATTGCTTGAGAATAATGATTGTCTTCAGAATATGTAATGATGATAAATGTTTGATGACTATTGGAATTTGAATGAGATGTATGTATATACGAAAATTAGAAATAATGAAGTTATTTGAGAAGATCCTTGATTTACTTTTTAATTATTAAGTACCGATCGAGAATCATATTCCTCCCGAAAAGAGAAATGTTTTCAGAATCGAGAAAGGTTCCTAGTGAACTAAAATATTGGAGTGGCTAAAGTTTTCTTGTTGAAATTTTTAGAATGCCGCCGAGGCGTAGAAATGTCAGAAACCCTGAAGATAACCCTGAGGGACAGCGTGATCCTACTCCGCCCCCTCCGAATGAGAGACGAGTCGAAGAACTTTTTCTCCGTCAGAATCCCCCAACCTTTGATGGTAAAGGCAGTCCAGCTGATGCTGAGGACTGGATTCGTTCTCTTGAGCAAATTTTCCATTTTCTTCGTTGCTCCGATCGTGAACATCTTGAGTGTATGACATATCAGTTGAAAGGAACTGCCGACTACTGATGGGAGGCGACGCAAAGAATGTATACACCTGAAGAGCTCGAACCTAACGTGGGATCAGTTTAAAGAAGCTTTGTATGAGAAGTATGTGCCGAGGAGTTATCGCAAGCAGAAATCAAATGAATTCGCCAATCTAAAGCAAGGAAAGAAGTCTGTGGCCGAGTATGATCGAGAGTTCTGTGAATTAGCATGATTTGCGCCTGACATGGTGGACACTGATGAGAAAATGTGTGAGTTGTTTCGAGCAGGACTGAGGCAGGATATCCGAGTAGTTCTTGCTAGTCAGAGTAGTCTGACTTACGCTGAAGCCTTGAATCGAGCCCTAGACATGGAGTTGGCCATGCAACCAGAGAAAGGATCGCATCCTTCAGCGAATCCTCAATTTCAAAGCCAGACAACGACGACTGTATCTACCCAACAATCCCAATTTGGCCAGCATGGAAAGAGGAAGGGAAAATAGAGTGGTGGAAACCACCCGAACAAGAAACCGTGGCAAGGGAAAAGCCAACAGCAACCCCAGAAGGGAAGAGCTCCGCAAGTCAATCGAAATAACCTACCTGTAGGACCTTTAGGATTCTCTCCTTGTGCGAAATGTGGCAAAATGCATCAAGGCGTCTGCAAGAGCGGGAGTAATGTTTGCTATACTTGTGGTCAACCCGGTCATTTCTCGAACCAGTGCCCGAGTAAGCAACAAGGATTGAGAGGTGGAAGACCGAATCAGTTCCAGTCTTTGCAGATGAAAGCTATTGAGGCAACTCCTCTACAAAAGTTTGTCCAGCATCAACGTAAGTCGCCGCAGCCAAAGCAACAACCTCTTCAGCAAGAGCCTCTGCACTTCCAAAGAGCCTACGCAATTGAGCAGAAGCCGCTAGAGAAAGACAAATAAAATTTGGCAGGTATGGGAAAGCTTAATGGCATACCTGTTATTGTTTTGTTTGATACGGGAGCTTCGCTTTCGTTTATATCTAGCATTTGCGTAGAGAACCTAGATTTGAAGGTAGAAGAATCAAACCAGGTGCTTAGTGTCGCAACCCCTTTAGGAAAGTCTGCGTTAGTTTCGCGTGTTTGCTCGAATATAGAATTTGAAGTCGGAAATCGTAAGTTGATCGTGAAATCCCTGAATCTAATCCAGATGTGGGATGTAGATATAATCCTAGGAATGGATTGGTTAACCGAGAACTTTGCGACGATTCGAGGCAACTTGAGGCAAATATCGTTTAAACCCCCTGGAGAAGAGTCAACCGTAGTTTTCGGAGTTGAGAAGAGAATGAGGAAGAGCGTACCAATTATTTCGGCTATGAAAGCGCAGAGATTGATGAGGAAGAAAGATACACAAGTGTATCTAGTTTATCTGAATAAAGATGAGAATCAAGAGTTGAGTATCGATGATGTTCCAATCGTGAGAGAATTCAAGGACGTGTTTCCAAAAGTGTTACCAGGCTTACCCCCTGATCGACAATTGGAGTTTACGATCGATTTAGAACCCGGATCAGCCCCGATATCCAAGGGTCCATATAGAATGGCTCCAAAGGAACTTCAAGAGTTGAAGATCCAACTGCAAGAATTGTTGGATTTAGGATATATTCGACCAAGTGTATCGCCATAGGGTGCTCCAATTTTATTTGTGAAGAAGAAGGACGGTAGTTTAAGGATGTGCATAGACTACCGAGAGCTAAACAAGATTACGCTTAAGAACAAATATCCTTTGCCAAGGATAGATGATTTGTTCGATCAGCTAAAAGGAGCCGATGTTTTCTCTAAGATTGATTTAAGATCTGGATACCATCAATTGAAGATCAAGCAAGAAGATATTCCAAAGACTGCTTTCAGGACGAGATATGGACATTACGAATTCATAGTAATGCCATTCGGGTTAACAAATGCTCCAGCAGTATTTATGGATATGATGAACAGAGTTTTTCACGAGTATTTGGATAAGTTCGTGAATATCTTTATAGACGATATTTTGGTGTATTCAAGAGATGAAGCCGAGCACGAAGAGCATTTGAGGATTGTGTTGGAAAAGCTTAAAATTGAAAAGTTGTATGCCAAATTCAGTAAATGTGAATTTTGGTTGAAGGAGGTGAATTTCCTAGGACATGTTGTTTCGTCCGAGGGAATTAAGGTGGATATGGAAAAGGTGAAAGTTGTACAAGAATGGAAATCCCGACATCAATACATAAAATCCGTAGTTTTCTCGGTTTAGCAGGATACTATCGGAGATTCATAGAAGGATTCTCCAAGATGGCAAAGCCAATGACGAGCCTATTGAAGAAAGAAACAAAGTTCGAATGGACGGAAGAATGTGAAAGAAGTTTTCAAGAGCTCAAGACGAGATTGACTACAGCTCCAGTATTAGCCCTACCCGAACCAGACAAAGAGTTTGAAGTACTTCTTCGAACAGAAGGAGTTGAACATGAGACAAAGAAGATGGCTCGAGTTGGTGAAAGATTACGATTGTAAGATATCTTACCATCCCGGTAAAGCGAATGTAGTAGCTGACGCGCTAAGTCGAAGGAGAAAGAAGGAAAATTCGGAAGGGACCGAATTAGGATTCCTTCTAACTGATGAAGTCGAGTTGATTGAAGAATTTGGGAAGATGAAAATTGAAGTGATTGTACCTCCAACGACGGTAGATCAAATGATTGCTACCTTAGTAGTAATGCCTGATTTGAGAACCAACATTATAGAAAGCCAGAGAAGAGATGAAGAGTTGGAGAAGCTAAGAATGAAGGTGAGAAGTGAAGAAGTTAAAGAATTTTCTGAGTCAAGCGATAATGCCTTGTTGTACCAAGGAAGAATTTGTGTGCCTAATGACGACAAGTTAAGAAAAGAAATAATGAGTGAAGCTCATGAAACCCCGTATACAGCCCATCCCGGCAGCACGAAGATGTACCAAGACTTAAAGAAACAGTTTTGGTGGAATGGAATGAAAATAGATGTGGCATTGTTCGTTGAGAGATGCCTAGCTTGTCAACAAGTGAAATCTTTGCATCAAAAACCGTATGGACCTCTGCAGCCATTACCAGTCCCAGAATGGAAGTGGGATGGAATCACGATGGATTTTGTGACGGGATTGCCAAGATCAAGGAAAGGAAACACAGTAGTATGGGTGATAGTGGATAGATTGACAAAGTCTGCTCATTTCATACCTATTCCACACACCTATGGATCAGCCAAATTAGCTCAAATCTACATCAAGGAAATTGTAAAGTTGCATGGAGTGCCAAAGACGTTTACTTCTGATAGAGATTCGAAGTTTACAACACGTTTTTGGGAAAGCTTCCACAAGGAATTGGGAACTCAGTTGCAATTCAGCACTGCTTATCATCCCCAGACCGATGGTCAGTCCAAACGAACAATTCAAATCCTCGAGGATATGTTGAGAGCTGTTTTGTTAGATAAAGGAGTTGAATGGGAGAAAATCTTACCTCTTGTCGAATTCGCGGACAACAATAGCTATCAGAATACGATAGGAATGGCCCCTTACGAAGCTCTTTACGGAAGGAAGTGTAGATCACCGCTTTATTGGAATGAAGTGGGCGAAAGGAAGGTGATAGGGCCAGAAGCGATTGAGGAAATGATAGAATCTGTGCGCCAAATTCGCGAGAAGATTAAAGAAGCTCAGAGTCGACAAAAGTCGTATGCTGATAACCGAAGATCCAAGTTGGAATTTGAAGTAGGAGATAAAGTATTTTTTAAAGTATCCCCTTCGAGAGGAGTGTATCGTTTTGGAGTTAAAGGAAAGCTTAAACCTCGTTTTATAGGACCGTACGAAATCCTTGAGAGGATTGGATCCGTATCATATCGTTTAGCGTTATCTCCCAGTTTCGGAAACTCGCATAACGTATTTCACGTATCGTAATTGAGAAAGTACGTCTTCGACCCGGAGCACGTAATACGTCAAGAAGATGTTGAGATGAAGCCCGATCTAAGCTACGAGGAGAAACCTGAGAGGATTTTAGATCATAAAGTTCAGCAGCTTAGAACAAAATCGATTCCCTTAGTAAAAGTCAAGTGGTGTCATCATGATCTCGAAGAAGCCACTTGGGAACTCGAAGAAAAGATAAGGGCAAAGTATCCCGAGCTATTTTCTCAAGGTTAGTAAATTTCGGGACGAATTTTTTTTTTAGAGGGTGAGGATGTAATACCCCAAACTTCTATAACGTTAGAGAGCGTATTAAATAACCTTATAAGTATAAATAAGTAAAATGACTGAAATGCCCTTATGTATTTTTACGTGAGATTATCTGTTCTATTTCTTGAAATGATGATGTGATGCATATATTGAGCTTGTTTGTATGAGAATGAGTACGAGTATGATTTTCAGAGAACTCCGAAGATTTTTGAAATGAAGTGAATAATGTTGATAACCTAGAAATTGCTATGTGCCGATGAACTTAGAATAGATTTGAATTAAAATCTTTGAACCTAGAATTAATTCTAAGATCATTGAGATAAGATAGAAGCTTATCCGAGATAATTTGAGAAGAGTTACGAGGATTTAATCTTTAAAGGATTAATAAGCGGATTAATAAGCCGACTAATTTGTAAGTTTTCTTCGTTATATGAAATTAAGACCTAAAAATTAGATAATCGGAATCCGTAATTTATTTATTGAGATGTGAATTAGGTTTGAGATGTTTTTAATGTCGGAAGCGAGACGAGGAGAGATTAGACCCGTTTTTAGCATAAATGGAATAATACGGACCTTTTTATCCGGAAAACTTTTTACGACCAGGTAAATAATACCCGTAATAAAAAAATAACGAGACAAATGTTACTCATCTCTCTCCCTCTCCACCGCCATCTCTCTCTATCTCTCTCCCTAATCTCTCTCCAAGCCTACTATGTAGCTTTAATTATGATTATTCTTACCAAATCTTAGTAAATTGTGATGCATAGATTGCATGCAAAATCCATCACATCAAACCAAGTTCCAACACTAATTGTCATCATTTTTATTCTCTATGTTGGTAATCAAGTGCATGCAAAACCTACACAATCTATCTCTCTCCTTCGATCTCTCTCTATTAGAAAGAGAGGAAGTCTTTCATTCAATCCATCTCTCACTTTCGAAAATCTCCCAAGAAAAACAAAGAAGAAAAACTCTCTCCCCTCTCTCTCTAATGCCGTGAACCACACACACACCTACATACTTGGAATTTCTTCCATTAAAGTCTTGTATTCAAGCTTCAATCTCATGCAAATCAAGAGAAGATCATCATCATCATCTTAGTTCTTCCAAACCCCAAGTTGAAAGGTAATAATTCTTCAAGTTCTTGAGTTTGAAATCCAATAATCATCCTTATTTCCTCATAATTTCGGCTCTTAAGCCCTAAAAATGGATGATTAATTGTTGTTTTGTATTTCCTTGAGGATTCAAGACAAGTTCTTCCAAGAGAAAATCCAAGCTAGAAGTTGAGCCTATTTTTCCCCATCATTTCGATTTCAAGAAGATCAAGAGAAGAAGGTGATGATTTAATCTTTTATATTGTTAAGTTGGAGAAAATCGATTTGCATGTGAAGTTTTAAAGAAAATAACTTTAGGATGATTTAGAAGATTTGATGGTTTTGATGTTATAATGTTGTTGATATGTGTTAAAGTGTTAATTTGAATCCTAGATGAAAATAGAATTTTTGTGATAAAAGAATGAAGTTTTAAAGCTTTTAAAGTATTAAGAATTGAAAAATACATAGAAAAATATATCTAGTAAGTGTTTTAAGTGTTCTTGAAATAAGACTTGAAGATTTGAGTTTTGATTAAATTAAATCAAAAAGAATTTTTGTAATCAAATTAATAAAATAAACTAGTTTTTATTGAAATAAAAATTAATTGAAGAATAAAGGAAATTATTCATTAAGAAATTAGTCTTAATTTAATAAATAAAAGAGGAGAAGAAATTTATTAATTAAATAAATAAGAGTCGAGAAAATCGAGTTAAAATAAATAGAATAAAATGATAAGAAAGTAAAGAGAAGTTTTAATCGAGTCGAGAAAAAGATGTTAGACGAGTTAAGTTTAAATACTCGTATAGTTTAACCAAGAAAATAATGGAATAAGATGTCGAGTAATGATTTTGAAAATAATTAATTAAAATTAATTAAATAAGTTGTGTTTCAAACCGTGTAGATTAAGAATAAACCTAGAAGAATTGCCGAGATAATAATCTAAGAAGTAATAGTTGAGTTAAGAAATGAGAATCGAATTAGAAATAGAAATGAAATTCCTAATTCATAAGAATTTAATAAAAATTCAAAAGAATTTTTATTAATTGAGTGAAGTTTATAATATGTTTTCATAGGACAACGAATTTGGAAAAGTGTTGTTTATAAGTCGAAGAAGATAAATTATATTGTTTCAGTTTTTATAAAAAGAATTCTTATTTGAATTAAGTTCTAAAATAAAAATTGAGTAAATGTTAATGTGTCTTGAAATGTGATTAAAGTTGAAACAATGTGTTTGATTTATTTGGAATTAATATGTTTGAGTGAATGATATTATTGATGATAACATGAAGAATTATTGAGTTTGTTTGTATGCAAAATAATTAAGTTATTGAATTGTTAAATCAAGAATTGATTAAGTTATAAAAGAAAGCTCGAGTAATAGAAATTAGATGGACGCCGTTTCAAAGCAAGAAGTGTTAAGACATTGGTTAGTAGTACTAACCAATCATCGAGTAGAGTTAATGGCTTAAAGACGAGAATGCGAGACTTTTAGAAAAGAAAAAGCGTAGAGAGAAACGACTCAAGTAGAAGTCCTTCAGTCGAGACCAACGTCTAATATCCGTCTTGCATAATATCTTTTTTTCTTTATCGATGTCGATCTGTGAAGGATCAAGCCGGACGGAAAGATAAGCGAGGACAATAGCCCTTAAACCGCCTAGCTAGAATCTTCGGAAGTCAGGTGGGCTTTTCTGAACCAAAACTATCGATGAATGTTATTATGCTATTGAGTATTATTATGTGATTTTTAGAATAGGATTGACTTGCCGTTTTTATTGTGTTTGGTATGTGTTATCATCTGTTTATTTGAGATATTGTCATCCTGTGAAAGGCAGGAAACCCACGTGTGGTATGTTAAATGTTGAGGTGACTGTGAGCCTTGCTTCGGTTAGGCCGGTCACAGTGTTTGAGAAGGAGGCCTACTTCTCGACACAACGAGTTAATTTATGACAGATGATGCATACTGTTGATATATCATGTTTTGACTGCACAGTCTATTTAAAAGAAAATGTTTTAGCATGCACAAGTAAAACCGTTTTAAGTTGCTTAAGTACTTGTGATGTTTCGGCAAGGCAAGTTCAATTGATATAGCTTTAAAGAGCATCTTTCGGCATGTGTTCACTGAGTACGAAGTACTCAGCCCTGCGTGTATTTCTAAACGTGCAGGTTGACAGGATGGTGATGGCATGGACGCTAGGTGGTGTGGTGTTTTTGGTTGAGTCGAGTCGGATGTCGGACTGGCATTTGCACGTCTTCATACGTGTGAATGTTGGGATTTGAGTCAAATTTCCGCTGCAACTCTTTTGAAATGAAAGTCTGTTGATATACTTTGATACATGTTTTTGATTCCGAGCGATGTGCTCGATGGTTTAAATGCTTGTTGAATTCTTAATCTCGTTGACTTGAAATACTTATCATATCATTGTTGGTATGTGAATTGAAATGCTCGGTTATTGCTTATTATGTCTTTGATGGTCTTATTCGAGTGCCATTGCTTTTCATTAATGTTTCCCCGAGCATGTTCCCGTATTTGAGTTGATTGTTAGTTGGTTAGGTTGTTTTCTTGTTCGTAAGTCGCACCTCGGAAGTCGGGGTGTGACAGAAACAAGGTCAAGTGGCTAGAAAAGGTGAGCACACCAGCTGATCAGAGAGTCAAGTCGAAATGGTGCAATTTCCATGCTGATCATGGACACCGAACAGAAGATTGCATCGCGCTGAAGTTAGAATTATCGCACCTACTAAAGCAAGGTCACCTGACTGACCTCCTTACTGACAAAGGACGCCAGACCTTGCAACAGCCGCAAGGTTGTCAACAAAGCAATGCAGATGTCACCCCGCCTAGACCGCCAACACTCGATCAAACAGTTAACGTAATAACCGGCGGATCAGAAATCAGTGGAATCACTCATTCAGCAGCCAGGAGACATACCAGACAGGCTGGTCATTTCCAACCAGAACATAACGAAGCTCAAAGAAGCACAACCATCCTGCCTGCACAAACCATCACTTTCACCACATCTGAATCAGACATGCTACTTAATCGTCATCACGATGCTTTAGTAATTTCAATTTGTATTGCAAATTGTTTAACCAAGCGTGTACTAATAGACAATGGCAGCTCTGCCAATGTCCTTTTCTGTCTACTCTCAGGAAAATGGGGATAGACGAAACAAAGATCATCAGGAAGGCGACAGTCCTTATCGGCTTCAGCGGAGAACAAAAGAGCACAATTGGTAAAATCGAACTACCCGTCTACTCTGAAGGAGTCAATCTCTGCACTCACTTTCTAGTGGTGGACTATCCTTCCGCCTACAATGTCATTTTTGGACGGCCATGGATACATGAGATGGAGGCAGTCCCATCTACATATCATCAAGTCTTAAGGTTCCCGACCAAATGGGGAGTGAAGAAAATTCGAGGAGATCAAAAAGATTCCAGATCTTGCTACCAGACAACCATGAAGGCTAAGCAAGCCGTCTTATAGCAATTACAGCAAGGAGAATCATCTGACCCCCAGCCGAGTCAGCAAGCTCAACCTGATCAACCTGACGCGGTGGAGCTAGATGAAGTCTCCATTCACCTAGATTTCCCGAACAATAAAGTCCGGATCGAAGCACAACTTGAGCCCGACCTCAGAGAGAAGCTTATTCAATTTCTTTCTGAGCATTATGATTGTTTCGCTTGGTCCCATGCGGACATGATCAGAATTGACCCTGATATTATTGTTCACATGTTGAATGTCGATCCCGATTACCCTCCAAGGAAGCAAAAGCGAGGAAAGTTCTCTCTAGAAAGGAATAAAGTCATCAACGATGAAATCAAACAACTTCTAGATACCGGGCTGGTCCAATATCTTGACTGGCTAGCAAACGTGGTGGTCGTTAAGAAAAAGAATGGCAAATGGCGAGTATGCATAGACTTCACATACTTGAACAAGGCATGCCCGAAGGATTCATTTCCACTGCCTCACATAGACATGCTCATCGACGCCACAGCCGGACACGAGCTACTCAGCTTCATGGACGCTTACTCCGGATACCACCAAATACTGATGCATCCCGATGATCAGGAGAAGACAGCTTTCATGTCCAACATAGGCACTATTGTTACAAATATATGCCATTCGGATTGAAGAATGCGGGAGCAACCTACTAGCATTTGGTCAATAGGATGTTTGAAGAATTGTTGGGGAGAACAATGGAGGTCTACATTGACGACATGCTCGTGAAGTCTCTACGAGCAGAAGACCATATCGACCACCTCCGACAATCCTTCAACATACTTCGTGAGTATAACATGAAGTTTAATCCAACTACATGTTCATTTGGTGTGACTGCAGGTAAATTTCTTGGCTACATGGTGACCCAAAGAGGGATAGAAGCCAACCCGGCTCAAATTGATTCCGTCCAAAGAATCACATCTCCAACTTGTGTGAAAGACGTTCAAAAGCTTACGGGAAGGGTAGCGGCCCTCAGCCGGTTCATCTCAAGGTCATCGGAGCATTGCCATCCTTTCTTCAATACATTGAGAAAATCAAAAACATTTGAGTGGACATCAGAATGTGAGGAAGCACTCAGCTAGCTGAAGTAATACCTGACCAGCCCGCCACTCCTATCCAAACCCAAAGATGGCGAAACATTATACATCTGCCTGGCTGTGTCGGAAACAGCTGTTAGTGCAGTCCTAGTTTGAGAAGATGAGGGCAAGCAGTCACCAGTCTACTACGTCAGCAAATTATTGTTAGATACGAAGATAAGATACAGTCTACTTGAGAAGCTAGCCCTCGCACTTGTACATGCAGCAAGAAAACTTCGTCCATACTTCCAATGTCATCCAATTGTGGTCGTGACAACATACCCTCTGAAGACCATCCTTCATAAGCCGGAGCTGTCTGGCAGACTGGCCAAGTGGGCAGTCAAACTAAGCGAACACGACATATCCTACAAGCCGCGTACTTTGTTGAAGTCACAGGTATTAGCTGATTTCGTAAATGATTTTACGCCTAACCTTTCAATGCAGGCAGACAAGGAGTTATGCTGCCTCACTGAAGACGAATCAACTGGAACATGGAAACTGTTCGTAGACGGTTCAAGTAACAAACATAGAAGCGGACTTGGACTCGTCCTTAGATCATCTCAAGGTGACAACATTGAGCAGGTAGTAAGATGTGGATTCAAGGCAACCAATAATGAAGCCGAGTATGAAGCTATGCTAGCTAGTCTTGGATTGGCTAAGGAGTTGGGAGCAAAGAAGATTAATGTCTTTAGCGACTCACAACTAGTAGTGAATCAGATGCAAAGAACTTAGCAAACTCGGGATAATAAGATGACGGCCTACTTAGACAAGGTGAAGGAGTTGCAGTCAAGCTTTGAAGAATTCACAGTCGACCAAGTGCCCAGAGAAGAGAATGGTCACGCGGACGCTTTAGCCAACCTCGCCTCCTTTATTCAAACCACCAGTCCGAAGACCATTCCAATTATCTACCTCAAATGGCCAGCTGTATGGAAGAAAGAAGAAGAACAGGTGCTTGACATATCAGACAACCGGACTTGGATGACTCCAATACTGGAATACCTTGAGCAAAACATACTTCCGGATGACAAAAATGAAGCACGCCTAATAAAAGCTCAGTCTGCCTGATTCTCCATCATCCGAGGTAAGTTGTACAAACGATCATATTCTAGTCCATACTTAAAATGTATTAACGATGCAGAAGCAAAGACGGTCTTGGCCGAGCTGCATGGTGGAAAATGTGGAAACTACTCCGGTGGGAGGAGCTTAGCTCACAGAGCTCTAACAAGTGGATACTATTGGCCCACCATGAAGTTAGACGCAGCTGATTACGTCAAGCGATGCGACAAATGCCAACGTTTCACCCAAGTATCCCACCTTCCACCCGAGCCATTGATCTCAATCATGTCGCCTTGGCCCTTCATGAAGTGGGGGATGGACATCGTGGGCAAATTACCTAAGGCATCTGGACAATTGGATATATGCTAGTTGTAACAGACTATTTCGCCGAAGCATTTCACAAAGTCCGGAATACGGAGGTGAAAGGATTCATATGGAAAAATGTGATATGCCGATATGGAATACCAAAGGAGATAGTGACTGACAACGGCTCCCAATTCATCAACTACGACTTTCAAGACTTTTGCATGTCTTGGAACATCAAACTCAACTTCTCAACACCTATATATCCCCAAGCAAACGGCCAGGCTGAATCATCCAACAAGACAATCGTCAATACCTTGAAGAAGAGGCTCAAAAAAGCCAAAGGCTTGTGAGCTGCCAAACTACTCGGAGTGCTATGGTCATATCGAACGACCCCCAAAACCTCGATGGGAGAAACTCCATTCTCCCTAGCCTTCGGAATGGAAGCAATCATTCCAGCTGAAAGCAAAGTAGTGATCGTGAGAACCGAGCTTGCCTCAGATGACCATAATGACCAAGGTCTACATCACGAGCTCGACACACTTGACGAAAATAGAGATATGGCTAGGCTAAAGCTAGCCTCCTACCAGCAAGGTGTCGCCAGACACTACAATAACCATGTCCGCACCCGAACATTCAAGCTAGGCGATTGGGTACTCCGTCGTGTATTCCAAAACACCAAGGAGGTTGGGACAAGTAAGCTAGGCCCGACATGGGAACGCCAATATTTTATCACCAAGGTATATGGAAATGGAGCATACAAGCTTCAAGAGAAAGACGGACGCGACATAGCTAACAGCTGGAATGCCATCCATCTTCGACAGTATCATGCTTAACTCAACTTTTCATTTATTTCAATTGATTTGGTCCCACGGGACCCACCTCTCCAGCCATACCGGTCTGACACTTTTATGCAGGACAAAAAAGAACTACATCATGGCTTGATCCCTCTTTAGGGTATGTAGGCAGCTCCAAGGAGCGCAGCCACCCCTACCTTATTTTTTCTCAAGTTTTGTTCTATGCAACAGGTAATAACTACATTCGGGCTTGATCCCTCAAAGGGTATGTAGGCAGCCCTAAGGAGCACAACTCGACTTGTCTAAGGCAGCCCTAAGGAGCACAACTCGACTTGTCTAAAGAGGCAACAACACCAGCTGCATCTGGCATCGTCCGCCCTGCCTAGTAAAGTATCTAATCTCGAATTCGTTCTCAATTGATTTAGTCATGAGACCAACCATATTACACACTAGTTCTGACAATTTTATCCAGAAAACTCTCAGAACTACATAAGGGCTTGATCTCTGAAAGGAGTATGTAGGCAGCTTCACGGAGCACAGCCCGCCTTGATCAACAGGTAGTAACGGACGAGGCACGGCTATCTGCCTTACCACTCTAAGTATGACGAACAACAAAACATAGATTGGGAAGCTAGAAATAGACTAAGCATCAACATGAACAAGAGTAACAACAATATATGGACATGATGTTGCAAACAAGCACGGAACATCCTAATGCGGTTCTCCAATTTTCGCTCAAAGTCAGGTACATTGAATCGAAACCACTGTAAGTGTATACCATATTTTAAGTTCAGCAACATTGATTTGACATTACGAGTCATTTTTCCAGTTTTTCCTTGTATGTAGAAAAGGTCTTTTTAATTGATCTCATTAATAAAATACTTGAAGTTGAGAAAGTTGCATTCATCTTCCTCAAATCTCATGCCATGATCTGAATATACAAATATATTTTGTCCATATACACTTCATATATACATGGTATAAATTATGCATGTACATCCATGAGCCATTATTTTATAGTGTATGATTACATATGCATTCTATATTCAGTAGCAAAAAGAAAAAAAGACACTTCTCTTTCGTATACTTGGGATTCTCCACCTTCTCATTCCGCTTTATTCTTAGCCTCAACCGAGGGCGCTAGCCCGAGAGCAATGGCGAAGTCAAATCACCTGCTTAAACCATAATAGAAAATAGGGGACAAGAAACCAACACGACATGGATTTAAATCCTACAAAATCATACATCCCAAGCAGAAAAATAAACAACACACAAGAAATAACAATAAGGGGCCACCCGGACGGTCAAGCCGCAATAGTTATAACAAAATGAATCCAAGTCTCACCAACAAGCTGAGATTTGAATTGGGGGAAAATGGGGGGCAGACAACCCCTACAAATATCAACATCAATAATACATGCAAAAGACATAGGCACACACGCCTAGAGAAATATGATAAGTCTGAAAGTCACACGTAGATAAATTGAATTAGCTAAACACCATGACACTAGGAAGTACCCATATTGTTGAGAGTATTCTCAAACACGTCACCAGGGGGAGCCGAGTCCAAAGCCTTCATCTTGTCTAAATCCGCCTCATCACTGTAGATCTTCACAAGGTCCCAAGTATCAGTCTTGTTACTCTCAAAGTCTCTCGCCATCTTGGCCGTCATCCTGATCTTACCTTCTACCTCGGCCAGCATCATATTGTCCTTCAGGGTAGCCATCTCGGAATGAAGCGATTCTACCTATAAAAGCAAGGCCTCCACTCGATCGAAGTCCACTTTTCGTAGAGCCCATTGCTCTTTCGATTCAGCCTTAAGCTTGTCAACCTCCACCTTGATCGATGAAAGGGCCTTGGCCTCAGCATGCAATTTAGCCTTGTCCGCATTCCCCGCCTTCAACTGCCCCTCCAACTCTCCCACCTTCTCAATCATATATATAAGAGTTTGCATACTCTACAAACCAAAATGCACAACAAAAAAAAAATGTCACCAACATATTATCAACAATAAGAGAAATGTTGTCTTACGGCTGAAAGATAAACAATACCTAGAAGGCGTGTTGAAGGCTCGATCGACCCGTAGTAGTGATACGTAAAGTATCAAATCTCATCTTGTCTTCAGGGAATAGAGCTTTGCTGACCTCCCCGGCCAGAGGGCCAAACTCAGAATAGGCAGAGGCATTTTCATCAAAGGAGAGATTGATCATTCCACTTTTACACCCACATGCATCTGACTCAATGGTCATTTTCTTTGACGAGGCAATAGGAGTAGGCTGAACAGACAGCAATTCAATGGAATCTTTCACCTTACCTTTGGCGGCATTTTTAGTAGCATTCTTGGCTAGCCTGGCTGCCTTAGCCGCTTGTGTCTGGCGGTAAACATTAATGAGATCCATTTCATTCGGGTTCACCATTTCAAGGTCTGCAAAAGCTGTCTCAAGCGGAGGCAAATTACAAAATAGTGAACGCTCGAGAAACAATACCTCAATACTTCTTTGCAAGCCAGCCCACTTAGGGAAATTAGGAGTTTCCGGACAAGAAATACCTTCGGGGTCAGGCGGCACCAACCTCCACAGAGAACTACCTCTAAGATTTGACCGAGTCAAGATGACGTCCCACCTGCGCGACTCTTTAAGATAACTAAGGAACCTTGCTACCCTTTCCTTAGCTTCCTTAGAATGTTGAGATTCAAATTTGATACCGTTATCGGCTACAAAAAGAAAAGAGAATTCACGAGTTAGTGAAACTAATCAAATATGAGACATACACATTTCAAATAATAGGAAAAGACACTCACTCAGACTATCCCAGGTACGCCTGACTTGGCAACCAGGAGGCAACCCTAGTGAATCAAAATGGACAAAGAAATATCGTTTTTTCCAATTCTTATCAGGGTCGGGCAGCTTCGGTATCAAAGACGGCTTCGTCCTACTACTTAATCGGAACCAACAACTACCTTGGTACAATTCTACCAACGCATATGCAGTAAGGACTTCATCTATGGAGAAATCAATATCATGCATCTCACTAAAAGCTCTATAGCCATTAAAACTCGCCAAGCAATTGGTGTCAATTGACCGGGAGATATAACATGGCGACTACACACGTCCCTCACTAATCTAGGGAGGGAAAACCTAAACCCTGATCTGAAAGAAAGCTCATACAAACATACATAATCGGGCAGATCCCAATCAGCCCGCATCCTTGGATCCGGGGCATACAAAATAATGGAATCTGGAATATGGCAATCCAAACGAAGTTTTCTCAAATATTTCGCCGTGAGTATAGAGGCCGGATTACAATTGTCATTCCCTTGAACCATGTTGGTAGCTTGAGCACCATTAATCCAACCCTCCAAAAAAACCCTGATTACCCTCTACAATCGTAATGGTTTCCAAGTCATCCTGATTCTCTAGAGCACCTTGAGGGATGCCACAAGGGATATTACTCTCCTCATCACTACTATTACCACTACAAGACCCAACCTCCCTACTCAACGACCCGGCCGAACCACCCCAACAACAAGAAGACATGGCGACAAGAGCACCTAGAAAAATAACTCTATCTAAGTAGAAGCAGACAATGTAAGTAGAGACATCCTAACAACATGCATATTCTGAAGAAATATGAGCCAGACCGATCAATCAAGTAGCAAATAAAGCATAGTCAAAGATATCATCCCGTCATGCATAAGCCGCTAAGTATCTAACATAAATTGAGTAGTCACCCAGATAAGGAAGACGCCACATAAAAGAATCATCCATTCTGTCTCAATATAATAGCCCGACTCACTCGACATATCAAGAAGTAAAGTAACAACAAAAAAACGATAGTACAAAAACAAGTAAATCCACAGATTTTACTATCAACAAGGATCTACTGCAAACACGCAACAATTTGAATAAAAATTTATTGCAACATGTTCTACCCTTATTTGACATGAAGAACGCGAAGAACACAAGGAGATGAGAAAACTAACCCTTGAAGATCAAAGGCTCAAGGAATTTCCTTCTTCACTCTCCAAAACTTTGCTCTCTCCTAGCTCTCCAAGAATCCTCTTTCTACAATTACCAAATGAAAAGTGAGGTGAAAATAAAATCACCACACACCTTCTCATAAACCAAATAGAGGTATTAAATGCACCTATACGTAGAGGTATTGCAGACCGTAACCACTCATAAGGGCTCCCCCTTTCTTATTGTCGCGCGAAGAAAGGAATAAGTCTGTAAAACCAAAATTCCATCATCACACTCAATGCTTTTTATACATTTACATATATATGGCATTTCATATACACAGGCACGTGTAATGAACCAAAACCTTTAAATCAATATTTTATTCATTCATATGAATACATTTCCAATTTTCAGAAAATTCGTGTTTGTCATATATAGCTATATATACATACACTCATGCTTAACCAAAATATGAAATATTTTGAAGTGATGGCAGCCTCACCAAATATGGAGTATATCCCACCTCCAGCTGGTAAACTTAAAACAGCATCTAGCTCGTCGTTTGCAGTTAAAATAGAGACCCAACTAACCAAACAAACTTGGTGGTAAGTATAAGAATATGACATTGATATCCGAACGACACTACATGAAAGATAGACAATTACCTCTACAGATTGTGGCTCGGCGAAATCAAGCAAGCGGAACCACCGCCGACGTCGTCATCTCCAACTACAAAATGCTGCACTATATGCAGATGACTCTTACCTCACTCTACAAATTGTATGTCGCTGACTCCTATCAAGGATTCACACTTCACTTCCTCATCGACGACAACAAAACAAACCGACCTTTCAAACTAACATCGACTCTCTCCGCTATCCCGCCGCTGCGAATATTTTTCAATTTGATGGATGAGAAGTAAGGATATCTCGCCTTTCTTTATAAGTAAATGGAGGAATTATATGTTTAACCAACCAGCCACCCACATGAAGGCTACTAGCATCTAAGAGACTCGGCTGCCAAATTCAAAAGTTGCAGCGGATTCCTCTCATTTATTTGACTGCTCAAAGCCTCGAACCCGTGAATTACTCTACTAACCTCAGAATAAAGGCATACACCATCCCTACTGGCGTATTTGACCAACCCAAAGCAGCATATGGCAGGCCTACTAAATTTAAAATAAAGTTGCTACTAACATGTCTATTTACACAGCTATTGCTAATCTTTTCTCTTGAAATGTTTTTGAATAGCATGTACTGTTGATAATCACGTATGCGGCCGAGCAGCCACCTTCTCGCCGCCCTATGAGTACCCTCCAACAAGAGTCGAAGTCACTCCGCCACCACCAGATAGACCTAACCCGTCTAAATTGAACCGACAGAGCCAGTCGACAGGCTGTCTCCTTCCTCGTCATCGCAACCCCAGACGACCACCCATCTCTCCGACAAAGAGCGTCGCAGATCAGCCCGTAAACGAAAGCAAATAGAATTAAAAATCATAGATGTCGCCAAGTCGACCAGGAGCATCAGCAACTCCAATTAGCTTCAAGTCCGCCTCAGGCTGATGTCGTAGTGGCAATTCAGCCAGAAAAGATAGCCAGCCTGACAAGAAGATGCGCAACGAATTCAACTTGTTCCATTAGAAAATCCGGCTGATGTCACTAATTAAGTGATGACATCAGCCGGAGCAAAGCAATTGTCTCCATAGCTAGGGGTGAGCATTCGGTTATTCGGTCACCGAACCGAACTGAATTGCAAAAATTAAATTAAACCCGAATTATATAATAAATAACCGAATCCGAACCGAACATGGTTAAAACCGAACAAAACCGAACCGAATTATTTCGGTTTGGTTTCGGTTAAAACCAAATAAACCGAAATAAATACACAATATATTTTCTACATTTTAAATACGTAATTAACATTCAATATTCAAGATTACAAATCCGCAAAAAGTAATAATCCATGTCATACCCCACTTTTAGAATAACGACTTATTGGGGAATGACTAAGAACTGTGAATAAAAAAAAAGGGTGAAAACGAAGGGATAAGCTCCAATTGGATTGCATACAAAATTTCATTCGAGTAGAATGTTATATTATACAATACTATTAACAATAACATTTGCTATTCAAGATCATACAGGATCGAAGTTCTACTCGTATCCGAAAATAGAAAGGCTCACAATATTATATACAACAAAACTAGGATTCAAATAATAGAAAAAATCACAAGTTGACACAAGCAACTAAGCTCAAAAGCTTAAACTAGCAGAAGCAAATTCAAATGTTGAATCCTAGCCTCAGTATCACTCGCCCGCACGTGCTCCACGACCTGAAAACATTTAGAAAACGTTTGGGTTGAGCACTAATGTACTCAGTGGGCTAGGCATTTCATAAACATTTCATAAAAATGTAAGTTTAGCATATCCATAACGTACAGTGATACTTAGAAGGTTTTAAAACAAAAAGCTTCTAAGTTCACTAAAAATATTTCTTTCACTGTGGCGCCATCACTTGTGACGTTCTCATGTTACTCTTATAAGTTGGTGAATCTCAAGTTAAAACTTAGAGAATTCGCTGGTGAACCTCGAGCCATAGCGCCAAGAGTTCTCTAGGTGAATCTCGAGCCTAAGCTCAGAGAAATCACTAAACTATGTCAAGCACACAATGGGGATCAACCATTGCATATCATGACTCTGGGGGTGTACACAACACTCATCAAATGTGTTAGATTATCAGAGTGTCTCGATCGATAATATAAGAACTTTAAATACACTGAATGCACATAAAACATTTCGTTCATGCATAACATTTTCATTTCATAAATATCAGAGCTTAATAACTCAAACAATAACTTTGGGAAGAAAAGCCCACCTAGATAGATAAGTCTGAAGTAAAAACTGAAGTAAACTTTATTCGAATGACCACTGCTATCCTTCTCCGCATAAGCTGGTCCTACAAGACGAGTTCTAGTCTTAATAGATTTCCAAACCAGCCTCATCAATGATATCAACATCATTAACTTAGGTCCTCTATTCTCGTCTTTACATTTAACCTAAGGCACCAACTCTATCTTAATTTGACACTTCTTAAACTCATTCAAAAGGTGTAGAACATGTAGACAAGCCCCTTGTGAAATTGAATTCATATAGACCTTTAATAATTTCATTGTAGCATGCAACTTTGCAAATTTTCGGCAACATACTATTACACTTAAAAGCATACATGCATCCTATACATAAAATATATATGCATATTTACTACTTGCTTGTACTGCTATGTAACCAAACATAGCACACTCAACATATATAAATCTAACATTTATAAACATTCTCCTTTGAAAAATATCACACTTCCACTAAAAAATTTCTGCATAACCTCCAACTTCAAACAATAAACTGTTTCGGTACAAAATGAACGAGGAGGCATGCCATATGCCTCTACATAGCTAAGAGTGTCTATTTTTCAACAAAATTTACGGTTTGTGAAAATAGTAACCGAGTCAAAAGTTATGGCGTTTTGAGTGCACACTGCCAAAAGCTGGCAGCTTGCTGCGAGAATGTTGGATATCTCTCTCTTTTTTAAATCTTCACCTATAATTTCTATACTTTCTCATGAACAAAATGCATGAAGCCACATACAGCATGATATATATAATATGTGAGTGCATAATCTGCCTATAAAACTTTCAGCTGGAATCCCTCCCAACTCTTTTACACATTTATTCAAACACTCGGTGGACGTTGTTTCATAGGCTCTGTTTTCTCTTCTTTATCGAGTGTTAGCACTTATTGGAAAAAATATACATATACCCACCTTTATAATATCATAATCACTACCAATTCAAACTCAAACAACCAAAAGCAAACCATATAAAACCATCAAGAGAACTCTAGGATTATTTCCTCGTAATTTCAACCAAAAGTCCATCTTATTCATCTAAATTTCGAAAATTGAAAGAATTAAGATGAGATTAACCTCCTTTGAAGAGATCTCCTTCTTCTTCTTTCCACCAGTCGAGCCTCTTGATTTTCCTCTATCCCTCTGCCCGATTTCACTCTCTACTTCCTGCACTCGATATCTCTCTCTTTTCTCTCTCGATTCTTCTCTCACCTTCTATCTTTCCTTTGTTCCTTCTTGTAGTTCTCGTTTTTCTCTTTTGTTTTCTTTTCTTCCTTCTATAAATTTGGATCAATTTCTTGTTGAGAGAAGAAATATGTCGGTTCTTCTTCTTTTTTTTTTCTTTTTATTCGAGAGTGATGACTGTATATTGGATTTAGTTAAATCTATACAAATATTTTAATGTTAAATAAAAAATACTATTCAATATACCAGACACACTCACATAATTACTTTGCATATAACACACATATCATGTTTCTTTATCTTTTCTTTTCTTATTTGCCACCAACGCATATATATACACATCACTTTACTAATATGTATTTTCCTTTTTTCTTTTTTCCTTTATGTACAAATAAACGTATAATCACTTAATTCACATAATTATAATCACAAAAATGTTCATTTATTAATTATGGAGAAATTGGGATATTGCTATCCAAATTCTAAAACATCTTTAACCAAACATAAATAATAATCATTTTAATAATTATTTACTATTTTATTGAAAAGTAATAATAATCATTTTAATTCGGTTCGGTTTTCGGTTAATCAAATAATTTTTTTCAAAAACCATATCCAAATCGAAAAATCGAAAAGTTCAAAATTCAAAACCAAAACCAAACCGAAAATCAAATTAACCGAACTGAATTAGTATTCGATTAGGTTCGGCTCGATTTTTCGGGTTTAACCGAATTTTGCTCACTCCTATCCATAGCGGCTGCCCGCTGCCCTCCATATAATTGAAGTTTGTTAATAGGGCCCAACTTCATTTTTCTGGCAGCCCATTAACACCAATTGAACTTATGGGCCAAAAATCATCTTTTGTTAAATTGCTTATGGAACAGTGTAGAAATCGAGCCCATTGATTATTTAGTCAACCATGGAAAATACAAATGGAATGGTCCATGATCTATCGCATGGCCGATTTTTCTCATATTTTTCCTCACGTGACGATAACCCATAACTCTCTGATTAGAATACTTTTAACTAGAGAGTGGGGAACAAATTGTAGTTGGCAAATTTTGTATTTTCATTCTAGGTTCATTGGACTTAACTTGTCAGCCTGACGAGTTAGACGAGACCGATGAGCCGGCCCAATAAATGGTACAATAGGCCCAAAATCATCCCTCAAGCAGTCAAGCTTAAAACTACTAAGGGTCCAACAAAGTAACCCAGCTGACATGGTCAAGTATATCCTATCTAGTCAGCCCGACTGACATGGTCAAAGATATATCTTGATGGTTCCACAAAAATAGCAACAAATGAGAGTGGAAGAACGGATGGATAAGGCCGACGTACCAAACCCTAGCGGGTTGGCCGGCGCCACTAAACCCTAAGGGGTTGGTCATTTATATATATGGCCCGACTAGGCCACAAGATAAGGACATTGACTGATACTCGCATTTTCACAGGATCTCTCTCCACCTCTTTTCTACTCTTCGCCGCCTTATCTTCTAGCTCTCATCCGCAACTTCTGCTTCCCTCTGAAGTCGGGCTGCCACCAAATAACTCACTTGTCACCATTTCCACCCTCCAGACGCTCCCGGCTACACGTATCTATCATTATTCTCAACTATAACTTTTTACTCGCTTTCCTCAATAATTTTCTCACACTACCGTTACTTACTTGAGCGTCGAAGGCTCTTCAGTCGACACCCCCCGCCAGTGCTCACCCAAGGGCTCTCACGTTCTGTTCGTATTGTGGTGACAGGTTGTTAGTGCCCAATCAACCCGATGTGCATGACGTTTGATTCAATTGTAGATTTAGCATCTACAATATTAGGGTTTTCTGGTTCTTTAGTAATTTTTCTCTTGGACGATTTCTGATGATTCTTAAACCTATCTTAAAGCTTCTAAAAAATCATTTATAGACTCAAAAGACACTAATTAGATGAAATTCAGAAAAGTTCGATGAATAGTGATTACTCGAGAAAAGTTACTATTCATCTAAACAAAACTTCTCAGAATTTTCCGAAATTTAAACTCAAACTCAAACTCAAACTCATATAATCATGCCTAGTCAAGTCATCACACACTCGATTCGAATAACGGAAACGAGAAAAATCACATAAGAGCACTCAAGGGCATTTTTGGTAATTTTATGAGAAAATTTATTTTCTCGAAAATTTTTATCACATAAAAAGCACACAATTAGGCACATAAACTCAATTAAGGCGATCTCAAAGACTAATAAAAGATTGGGTATTACATTGGCATAACCTTTTCATACGGTCTCCGAATTCAGAAATTCAAAAGGCTATCACACTATCTAAATTTTATCTTGGAATCATTGTTTATATCATATCTCCTCACTGCCCAATGGATTTTAGTTGTCTTTATACGTTAAAATTCGGGCTGTGACATAGTGGTATCAGAGCAGATCGTCTGCTCTTAAGCTTAAACTTTCATGTGAGTCGAGCCTAGATTTAATTTCCTAGACTTGTTTGAGTCAGTAACACACCGAGCATTTCCCATCTCATCCGGCAACCAGGTACGCTTTATTTTCAAGAGCTTTCCAAGTTTAAAATTTTATTTGAGTTATTAAGTTTAAGAATTGCACTTAAGTAGAGATGAAAGCTTGGTAAGTAGCTTGAATAACTAGATTGTTTTAGAGTGCCTCCCCTAATTCCGTGTTTTGTGTGGAAATCGAAAAAGATGGAACGTTTGTGCAAACGTTTACGTGAAATGGAATTGCCAAGTACCCTGAGCAATAAAACATATGTGGAAAGCAAGAACGAGTATGTGGTGGATGGAATTTCAACATGATTGATTAACTGTTGAAGGTATCACGAGACTATCGCTGAATTTTTAGCTCGTTATCACAAGATTTGGGAGAAAGTCAAGTATATGGACATGGGTGCGTTAGACGGGATGATTCATCTGATTCATGCCCTACCTCAGGAGTGGTGTGATTGGGCAGCATCGCTTGTGCCCAGGTTTCTTGGACACCATTATCTTGGTGACTACCTCTACGGCGACTGCAATGTATTTATTGCTACTATCTCTGGGCAGTTTATTCAGTACAGTACCTCGCCTCCAGGACCTTACAACATCAATCCCCTTGTCAAGCCAAACGGTTTTGCCATCGATCCCCCGCCTCTGCCTCAGAACGGACCAGCCCCGCTCCGTGTCCCTTCACCGTCTCGTCTTGAGCCGGAAGCCCCAGAGCCTAGAGCCACCTATCAGGACTACCCATACTCGGGAGATGTGCTCCCTATCTGCTCGTACAACCCCTTTACTTCGTCCAGCTCAATCGCCCTACAGTCAAACGGTTTTTACAACCCTATCAGAGTCTTGTCGCCTTTGCACAATCAGCTTGAGGAGTTTATGCACCGTGACTGCACTCCCTCTCCAACTCAACCTTTAGCCGAGCCTTCTAGGTTGACCCGTGCCGGCGATAGCGATGACAACGAGTTCTTCGAGGATCCGGCAGCCGATGCTACAGTAGGTAGCGGATACCTTCAGGCTTTGCCAAGCGATCACTTCTCCGCTCCGTATTCATCTTCTCCGACCTCGGTAGTGAGGTCCGACCAGAGACGTGAGCTAGAGCTTGACCGTACAGTCGATGTGACAGCATATTTTCGACTTGACGAGAGTGGCCCCAAGATGCCCCCGTGGGACGAGTCAGAGTTGGAGGACTTCAATGCTCAATTTGAGGACGAGCAGATTGGAGATATGACCAATCCATGGGATGTATTTGACTATACCTACAACGATTTTGTGGAGGAGTTAGCGGCATCCGAACATCAGCGTCTTAGCATGATCGAGGAGGAAGAGGATCCAGAGGAGGATCCAGAGGGGGATCTGGAAGAAGAGGATCCTGAAGAGGATCTGGAGGAGGAAGATCCCGAGGAGGACCCCAAGGAGGAGGAAGGAGGTGACGACCCTAGTGACAACGGTTCCCGTGCTTAGGTTCAGTTCAAGGAAGTTGTGGAAGTATGAAACAATACTTATTTTTCTGTCGAAGAGTTGAACTCTTTTTACGTTTTCTGTAGTGATGTATATATGTGATGTGATGCTTGAATAGTTAGTAGAATCGGACGCGAAGTGGTAGTTCGTGTTTAGTTCGATTTGAAGTTTAGAATGTCTTGTAGACGTGTAGGGAAATTTTCAGTTGTGAATATTTATCCCTTATTTTGTTATAAGTCCTCCGAAGAGGCCATCATTCGGGTGATATGAAAGCAAGGCCGTTAGGCCGTTAAAATCAACTTTGAGTCTCCCAAGTATTTATGTTATTTTTGAGCATCAGAGATTCCCAATTTATGTTTGAAATGAGATCGAGTAAAGAGATAAGAGTTGAGTTATTGTTTATGAGTTGGTTGAGATGTGAACCTTGAAATGAATTATTATTCTGTGTTGTATGATTTCATGAGAAATTTTGAGTATGATATTCTGTGATTATCTGAGATTGAAGTTATTATTGAGAAAATATGCAAATGATTGATTTAAGTTATTATATGCCCTTCTTGCATACTTGATAAGTACCGATCGAGAATAATATTCCTCTCATAAAGGAAACATTTTCAAATCGGGAAAGGTTCCGAGTGAATTAATTCATTCTTTTAGAGTTGCTTAAAATTTTCTATTGCATTTCTTTAGAATGCCGCCAAGACGAAGAAACATGAGGATTGAAAGAAATGAGGATGAGGGACAGCGAGACCCTACTCCGCCCCCTCCAAATGAACGTCGAGTCGAACAACTTTTTCTTCGCCAAAATCCCCCAACCTTTGACGGTAAAGGCGGTCCAGCAGAAGCTGAGGACTGGATTCGTTCTCTCGAATGAATTTTCAGGTTTCTTCATTGTGAAGATCGTGAACGTCTCGAATGCATGACGTACCAGCTCAAAGGATCCGCCGATTACTGGTGGGAAGCTAGATGAAGGACGTACACTCTCGAAGAATGTGAAAATCTAATGTGGGATCAATTCAAGGAAGCTTTGTATGAGAAGTACGTACCCAGAAGTTATCGCAAGCAGAAAGCAAACGAATTCGCGAACTTGAGACAAGGAAAGAAGACCGTGGCAGAATACGATCGAGAATTCTATGAGTTAGCTCGCTTTGTGCCAGATAAAGTTGATACCGATGAGAAGATGTGCGAGTTATTCCGAGCAGGTCTAAGGTAGGACATTCGTGTGGTTCTTGCAAGTCAGAGTGATTTGACTTGTGGTGAAGCCCTCAACCGAGCCCTCGACATGGAGTTAGCAATGTAGCCTGAGAGAGGAGTGCAATCTTCAGCGACTCTGCAATTCCAGAACCAGACGATGACAGCTGTTAACCCTCAACTCCCCAGCACGGCTTGAACATCAAAAGAAAAGGTAAGTGGAGTGGTAGAAGCCAATCAAATAAGAAGCCGTGGCAAGGAAAAGGACAGCAGCATCAACAAGCTCACAAAGCGAAACCCCCGCATGGCAACCAGAACAGCACGTCTTATGGACCCTTAGGACTCCCCCCTTGTGCAAAATGTGAAAAGATGCATCAAGGCATCTGCAAGGCAGATAGCAACGTCTGTTACACTTGTGGTCAAGCTGGTTATTTCTCGAACCAATGCCTATGTAAACAACAAGGATCGGGTGGTGAAAGACCGAACCCGTACCCGTCTTCGCAGATGAGAGCCATCCAAGGAGCCCCGCAACAGAAGTAACTCTAGGGTCACCGCCAGCTGCAGCCGCAGAAGTAGCAGCCCCCTCAGCAGGAGTCGCCGCACTACCAGAGAGTGTTCGCGCTCGAGCAGAAAGCTGGAGTCAAAGACCAAGGAAACCTCGCAGGTATGGGAAAGCTTAAAGGTGTGCCCATTATCATTTTGTTTGATACTGGTGCATCGCATTCGTTTATAGCTAGTACGTGTGTAGAAACCCTTGGCTTAGATATAGAAGAGTCGAATCAGGAGCTTAGAGTCTCAACCCCTTTAGGTAAGTCCGCGATAGTATCGCTTGTTTGCTCGAATCTGGAATTTGAGTTCGGAAATCGTTCGTTATCCGTGAAATCCCTGAATCTAATCCAGATGTGGGACATAGATATAATTTTGGGAATGGATTGGTTAACCGAGAATTTTGCAACAATCCGATGCGACCAGAGGTAAATTTCGTTTCAGTCTCTTGGTGAAGAGCCGACCATAGTTCACGGAGTTGAGAAAAGGACAAGAAGGAGTATGCCAATCATCTCAGCCATTAAAGCTAAGAAGTTGATGAAGAGGAAGGATACACAAGTGTATTTGATTTATCTGAATAAAAATGAAGAGCAAGAGTTAAGAGTGGATGATGTAGCTGTTGTGAAAAAATTTAAGGACGTATTTCCAGAAGTTCTGCCAGGATTACCACCTGACAGACAATTGGAGTTTATGATTTATCTTGAGCCTGGATCAGCCCCGATTTTGAAAGCCCCGTACAGAGTGGCTCCAAAAGAACTCCAAGAATTAAAGATTCAATTGCAAGAATTGTTGGATTTGGGTTTTATTCGACCAAGTGTTTCCCCTTGGGGAGCACCGATCCTATTTGTGAAGAAGAAGGATGGTAGTTTGAGGATGTGTATTGATTACAGAGAGCTCAATAAGATAACACTCAAGAATAAGTATCATTTGCCAAGAATAGATGACTTATTCGACCAGTTGAAGGGAGTCAGTGTTTTCTCCAAGATTGACCTAAGGTCCGGATAACACCAATTGAAGATAAGACAAGAGGATATTCCAAAAACTGTGTTCAGAAGAAGATATGGTCATTATGAGTTCGCTGTAATGCCCTTTGGATTGACAAATGCCCCAGCAGTGTTCATGGATTTAATGAACCGATTTTTTCATAAATTATTGGACAAATTCGTGATAGTATTCATTAACGACATCTTGGTGTATTCAAGGAATGAAGCATAGCATGAGAAGCATCTCAGAATTGTATTGGAAAGGTTAAGATCATAAAAGTTGTATGCCAAATTTAGCAAGTGTGAATTCTGGTTGAAGGAAGTGAATTTTCTAAGACACGTTGTTTCGTCCGAAGGAATCAAAGTAGACCAGGCTAAAGTTCAAGCAGTGCACGAGTGGAAATCACCTACATTAGTACATGGAGTCCGTAGTTTCCTCGGTTTGGCAGGTTACTACCGGCGATTTATAAAGGATTTTCTAAAATAGCAAAGCCAATGACGAGTCTGTTGAATAAGGAGTCAAAGTTTAAGTGGATGAAGGAATGTAAGCAAGGTTTCCAAGAACTCAAGACGAGACTGACGATAGCCCTAATGTTAGCCCTTCCTGAAGCAGGAAAGGACTATACCTTGTTTACCGACGCATCATCCAAAGGATTGGGATGTGTGTTGATGCAGGATGGAAGAGTAATAGCTTATGCTTCAAGACAGCTAAAGCCTCATAAGAAGGAGTATCTGACACACGATTTAGAGTTGGCAGCAGTGGTACATGCTTTAAAGATTTGGAGACATCATCTCTATGGAGCTAAGTGTGAGATCTTTTCGGATCATAAAAGTCTAAAGTATTTCTTCGAACAGAAGGAGTTGAATATGAGGCAACGACGATCGCTTGAATTGGTGAAAGATTACAATTGCAAAATTTCTTATCACCCTGGAAAAGCCAATGTTGTAGCCGATGCGCTGAGCAGAAAGGAAAATGTGGAAGTAGGATTTCTCCTATCTGATGAAAAGGAGTTAATCGAAGAGTTTGGAAAGATGAGAATCGAAATAGTTCAACCTCCAAAGACGACAGAATGAGTGATTGCTTCATTAATAGTAGAGCCCGATTTGAGATCTC
Organism: Schizonepeta tenuifolia; assembly: GCA_029490685.1. NCBI lineage: Eukaryota > Viridiplantae > Streptophyta > Magnoliopsida > Lamiales > Lamiaceae > Schizonepeta > Schizonepeta tenuifolia. The sequence continues at coordinate 109,497,254 of CM055955.1, forward strand.
GTATCATAGACAGTCAAAGAAAGGACGAGAAGTTGGAGAATTTAAGGCTTAAATAAGAAAGGAAGGAGTTGAATATTTCAGAGAGTCGAACGACAATGCCTTGTTGTTCCATGTTAGAATTTGTGTGCCAAATGATGAAGGACTAAAGAACGAGATTATGAGTGAGGCCCATGATACTCCGCCCGTCCCAGCAGTATAAAGATGTACTAGGACTTAAAGCAACAATTCTGGTGGGTAGGAATGAAAAAGGATGTGGCCTTGTACGTAGAATGATGTTTGGCATGTCAGCAAGTGAAGTCTTTGCATCAGAGACCCTATGGACCCTTACAATCATTACCAGTTCTGAAATGGAAGTGGGATAATATTAATATGGATTTTGTGACGGGTTTGCCAAAGACGAAGAAAGAAATACAGCCATGTGGGTGATTGTGGATAGGCTGATGAAATCCGCTCATTTTATACCTATTCCTATCACCTATGGATCAGATTAGCTGGCACAGATTTACGTTAAAGAGATTGTTCGACTGCATGGAGTCCCGAGTTCGATTACATTTGCTAAAGATTCCAAGTTTATCGCCCGTTTTGGGGAAAGTTTTCAAAATGAACTAAGGACGAAATTTTAATTCAGTACAGCTTACCACCCTCAGAAGAATGGTCGGTCAGAAAGGACGATTCAAATTATGGAAGATATGTTGAAAGCCATGGTGCTAGATAAAGGAGACAATTGGGAGAAAATTTTACCGTTTGTCGAGTTTGCGTACAACAACAGTTATCAGAATACGATTTGAATGGCCCCATATGAAGCTCTGTATGGAAAAAAGTGTAGATCTCCGCTCTACTGGGACGAAGTAGGCGAGAGAAAGATACTAGGACCCGAGGAAATTGAGGAGATGATAGAATCTGTTCATCAGATTCGAGAAAAGATCAAAGAAGCTCAGAGTCGATAGAAGTCGTACGCCGATAATTGAAGATCAGAGATAGAATTCGAGATAGAAAGTAAGGTCTTTCTGAAAGTGTCCTCTTCAAGAGGAGTGCATCGTTTTAGAGTCAAAGGAAAGCTAAAGCCTAGATTTATAGGACCGTACGAAATCCTGGAAAGGATTGGAGTTGTATTGTATAGGTTAGCTTTGCCACCGAGTTCTGAAAATTCGCATAACGTGTTTCATGTATCGCAATTAAGAAAATACGTGTTCGATCCGAAGCACGTGATTTGCTAAGAAGATGTAACTCTTCAGCCCGATTTGAGTTATGAGGAAAGACCCGAAGAGATACTGGATCGTAAGGTTCAGCAGCTTAGAACGAAATCGATTCCGTTAGTTAAGATCAGGTGGCGACACCATGATCTGGAAGAAGCTACGTGGGAGCTAGAAGACAAGATGAAAGAAAAGTTTCCCGAGCTCTTCTCTAAAGGATAGCAAATTTCGGGACGAAATTTCTTTTAAGGGGGTGAGGATGTATTACCTCGATCTTTTATTAGTCTTTGAGATCGCCTCTCTAATTCTCTCCCTAAACTCTCTCTCACTACCAACCTCTCTCATCTCTCTCTCTCTCTCTCTCTCTCTCTCTCTCTCTCTCGGCAATCACACACACACACACACCTACTCCATTGAAGCTCAAGCTTCAAGCTTCAAGAACTCCAAGGAGATCACCTCCATTTATCCATCGACTAATCCGTTAAGGTATTTGTGATCCTCTCGTTGTGGTGATCGATTTAAGACTAGGATTTGATCATTTCTTTTTCCCTCAAAAATCGGCAGCTTGTGCCTCCAAGATGGAGCTCGACTTTTGCTTGTTTGGATCGTAGAGTTGCGTGGATTGAAAGCCCTTTGATCGATCAAGTCTTCAAGCTTAAGTAAGTCCTCTTGATTCTAGTGATTGAAGTTAAGAAAAACCCCTTTTTTCTACTCTTTCTAGTTGATCATAATGATTATTTCTTCAAAGAAATCGAAGCCCCTTGTTCTAGTATGGATTTTTGAGTTCTTGAGAGTCTTTAATCCATGAAAATAGAAGCTAAAAATCGAAACTCTCTCTCTCTTGAAATATGCCGAAATTTTGGGTTTAGGGTAGCATTTTGATTTTTGATGTGGTATTCATGATCCTTGTGAGTATATATGTGATGAAATTGAAAGAGTAAAATTTGATATATATATGTATGATGAGTGCCGAAATTTTTATGAATTTTTGGATGATTTTGTGTTGATGATTTAAGTATGATTGTTAAGATGGATTTGTGTTCTAGATTATGATTTAGGAGTTTTGATGTGCATGATTAAATGAGAAAAATTAAGAAGTATATATATGTATGTGCACCGAAAATGAGTATATGTATGAAGAAGATGATGTTCTTGATGTTCTTGATGATGTTCTTGATGTTCTTGATGATGTTCTTGGTGAAAAGATGATATTTTGATGATATATGATTAATTGATGAAGGATTTGATGAGATTAAAGATGCTAGAATGAAAAGAATTAGAAGAATGAACTTTTAAGGATTTTGTTGGAAAATTTAAGTAAAGTTTTGATTGATTCCAAAACCAACTGACCCCAACCGAGTAGATGTTGCCATTACCTAAAGTTAGTATTGAGTCTTTATTCGTTCAAGCTTAGATCCTAGCTCACTTGTTTGTTAGAGCTAGTAGTTTGAAAACCCACCCTTATACACATCCCCTAAAAAGGTTTCTAGGATCCTGCTCTTCCCGAAATTGAGTAGAAAGGTTGATAAGTACCCGTAAACTTATCTGTAAGGTTGATAAGTACCTGCAAACTTATCTGAACGGTTGCAAAGCCCGCGTAAGCTTTGTGGTAGCTGTCCTAAAGAATTTAGACTGAGTTGTGTGGACTCACAACTCCCCGTGGACGTAGGAGTTCTCTCCAAACCACGTAATTCCTTTGTGTTGTGTTTTCTGTTCAGTTACTTTTTGCATATCCAACTGACCAACTAACCAGCACTCAAAACTGCATCTTTACATTTCAACTGATTTGGTTGTTGACCGACCTTGTATCTGAGCGTGAGTTGTTTTATACGAGTTATTGTTGTATCCACCACATTCCGCACAGCACCACTCTTCCAGCTGAGTTTTCTCACTCAATTGTGATTCCAGCTGAGTCGTCTTACTCAGTTGTGGTAATTTTCAGGGGGTTGTTTTTAAAATTCCTATCTGGTGTATCCCCCCCTATACACCAGAACTCATATCGGGAGCATCAAGTGGTATCAGAGCAGTGGTTCAAAAGACTGCTGTCTCTGTTTCACGAGGTGTGAATCGAGGTGTTTTTCTTCAATGGTCAACTGAATAGATCCTTTTCACGCTAGTGCATTTCTGCTCGCATTTGTCGTCTGTTTGTTGTGTGCAGATGGATGTTAAAGACAAGATTGTTGTCATGTTCTCGGTTGTGAATTATACATCCTGGAAAACTCGGATGAAGAAGATTCTACTGTCCAAGCATCATCGAATGCAACAAGTGATTACATCCGGACCGATCACCATCATGGAAAAAATCATTCGCACTCCTACAAATCCCAATGATGGGGATGCCACTGAGGTGTTAGTCGAGAAGAAGCTAGAAGATTTTACTCCTGAGGAAGCAAAAGTGAGCCAGCTGGTTATCTGGGCTCAGAGCACTATCATGTCCACAGTTGGACAAGACTATCTTCCATGGATAGAAGAGTGCAACACAGCTAAGGAAATGTGGGACATTTGGGTATCTCTTAGTGAAGAGAGTGACGAAACCAAGGAGAACAAGTTCTCCCATGCTTGTCAAGATTTTGACAATTTCTGTCTAAAAGTCGATGAAACCATTGATTAGTTGGAGCTTCGGTTCATGGATGTCATCCGAAGAATTCAGTCTATTCGACGAGGAAAATATACTTTGAGAGAGATCAATCTCAATGTATTACAAGCACTACTAGCTGAGTGGGACACCTTCACCAACATTCATGAAAGCCAAGCTGATCTTGCAGAGATGGGAACTGACAGACTGTTCTCAATTCTGAAAGGAAACGAGTACAAGGTGAATCGACGAAGATCAACTCAGTCCTCGGTGCAGACGAGTCGACATGAAGATGTTGGTTCTAGAACAAAGACCGTAGCACTTCGAGCCGACTATTCCAAGCCGCGAACATCAAGGGCAACAAGATCTGCGGACACAGCTTCGAAGGAGCCAAGCAGAGAAGAGCTACAACAGAGTATCGCCGCCTTGTCAAAGAAGTTGGCTGACATGGATACTCGGTTCGGAAAATATAAGCGGTTCTATAAATCCAATCGAATTCGAGATAACTCAAAGCCTGTGACCAACAATTGCTTTGAATGTGACAAAGAGGGACACTTCAAAGTTGATTGTCCAGATCTTTCGAATAAAGATAGAGATGCGTTGAGGGCCAAGCATAATGCAAAGAACAAGGCCATGGTTGCAGAAGAAGCAGCTGATGACACGGACATCTTCACCGACACCGAAGATAAGGACGAGCTGACTTCCACCAACAACGCTATCGGACAGGATCAATGTCTCATGGCATTTGGAACCGACCAGGATGATGCTGAGGTACATTCTAGTCCAGTTAATTTAAATTCTTCCAATGCTACTAACATGCAGGAAACAGTAGATGAAGAGTTGGAACCCTCTTGGGGTGACTTCCTAGAACTCAGTAAGGAATTGCATCAGCAATCGGTTGAGTTTAAAAATCTTCAAGAACAGTTTGCCAGACTTGAAGAATCCTTAACCAAAAAGGACGATCTGATTAAAAGTCAAACCGAAGAGATTGATAATCTCAAAAGTCAACTGAATGAGGCCAACCAAACTAAGGCTCCAACCGATGAGGAGTTGAAGAAGCAGATCAAGGAGCAGCATGAGCAGTTGAACAAGCAAGAGGAATAGATCGACCAACTGATGAAGATGTCAGACGTATAGACAGAGCATATAGCTGTTCTTCTCAAGGATCTACAAACTGAGAAGGACAACCTGATAAAGCTCTATCAATCATCCAAAATCATCGAGAATCTCATCAGTTACTGACGACAAATGGATGACGTGTCTGGACTCGGTTACGACATGGTCAAGGACACTGGAATTCTACCCGCAACCTTTATCAAGGCTGTGGATGTCACGGTTGCCAAACTAAATACGGTTGAGTCTGTAACTCCCCAACTTAATCCAACCTCCACGTCACAGCAAGTACCTACAGCACAACCTGCTAAGGGAACAACAACTGAGAAAGGAAAAGGAGCTGTGGTTGGAGAACTGAAAAATCCATCGGTTGGGATAACAACCGAGGGGAAATGTTCCAGGACTCATAAGAAGAATCAGAGACATCGGAGATACAATCAGAACTGACCTCATAACCGACCTCAGAACCGATCTCTGAACTGACCTCAGAACCAACCTCAGAAGGGATGGAATCAACAGAACCGACAGGGATTCAACCATCAGAATCGACATCAGTTCCATCATCAGAACAACCAGAGGTTCAATCAGAGTCAACCAATGTGGAACAGTTCCAACAGCTGGAGATATTCATGCCAGAACATGAATCAGTAACAGGGCATGAACAACTGTCGTCGATAGTCAGGAAAATGGAATCAGACTCAGCCACAAAGATTCCAAAATGGCATCCGACCTCATCTGCAAAACCAAAAAGGTCAGAAACGTCAACAAAACAGGGGGAACGCCCCTCCTCCTAAAGCCCACAATGGGAGAAATCAATCTCCTCGCAAGAAACAGAACATCAATAACAACAAGCCTAAGGTTGACCAAGGTGTTGCTATAGTTGATGGAGAAGGAAAGATAATTTGGAATGACAAATCTATCCGAATCTACAGGGAAAAGCGACCTACAATTCAAGGGGGAACTGGTTCTAACCCTCCAGGACCCAACTAAAATTGGGGACCTAAGTGTGTTTCTTTGTGCAGGAGCATGAGGAACAACTGAGGAAGAATAAAGCATCACATACCATGTGGGTGATGGACAGTGGATGCTCGAAACACATGACAAATCTGAGGGATTTGCTTGGAAGTTTCGTGGAGAAGGAAGGACCATCTGTTACCTTTGGTGACAACTCAAAAGGTCACACCAAAGGCTATGGTACCCTTGAAACCAATCTTGTGTCTATTTCCAATGTTTCATATGTTGATGGATTGAAGCATAACTTGCTCTCCATCAGCCAATTCTGTGATAATGGTTTCTCTGTCAAGTTTGATGCACAGGGCTGCAAGGTCAAAAATGTCAGAACAAAGCAAGCTATATTGTTGGGAAATCGATCCCCAACCGGGAATGTCTACTATGCAGATTGGAATAGTAGTCCTCCTGACACCTGTCTTTTATCAAAGAGCAGTTCAGATGTGAGCTGGCTGTGGCACAAAAGACTCAACCATCTGAATTTCAAGACAATGAACCGACTTGCGAGACAAGAACATGCAAAGGGTATTCCGAACCGTGTGTTTTCACCAACACATATCTGCAGTGCGTGTCAGCTGGGAAAGCTCGCTAGATCCTTTCGGTTGAAAATGATTCCATCAACCGACCGAGTATTGCAGCTGATCCATATGGATCTCTTCGGGCCTGTTACTCCCAAGAGCATGAATGGTAACGAATATACACTTGTTGTTATTGATGATTTCTCTAGGTACACGTGGACCATTTTCATGCGTCACAAGAGTGAAACCCGAGATGAGCTACCCAAGCTGATGGATCGGATATCTAACCAACAAGAGATGAAAATCATTTGTATCTGATCAGACCGTGGAACCGAGTTCATAAATGAAACCATCATCGAATACTGCGAGAAGCATGGAATCACTCATCAAACATCGGCTGCTCGTACTCCACAACAGAATGGAGTAGCCGAGCGAAGAAACCGAACGCTGAAGGATGTTGCTACATCCATGTTGACAAGCTCAGCTCTGCCAAAGAGATTTTGGGCTGAGGCAATCAACACAGCATGCTACACCCAGAACCGGTCTCTTCTGACCAAGCGGTTGGGAAAGACTCCATATGAACTATGGAGACGCAGGAAGCCTGATATTTCATATTTTCGCGTTTTTGGTTCTAAATGTTATATTCACAACAATGGGAAGACTCAATTAAAAACTTTTGATGCCAAGGCTTCAAAGGGCATATTTCTCGAATATGCCGCTCGGATCAAGGCTTATAGAGTTTTTAACAACAACTCTCATGTTGTGGAGATAACACCTCATGTAAGTTTTGATGAATCTACTTTTGAGTGCAGGGAACAGGCTAAAGGACAACAAGCAGATCCACATGTTCCACCAGCTCTCACCAGATCGCAGGTTCTAAGGCAAAAGAATCTAGTTGAACTGTTGGTATGGGCAACCGAGGATGATGATTCTTGTTCCTCTGAAGATGAATGTGAGGACCCCGGCTCATCTCAAGGGGGAACTTCAGCTGATGTTACTCCAACTGCATCAGCATCCGAAGCCCGACCTAGCCCGGTTCAAGATATTATCCATGTTGAGGATCCAGACTCAACAGCAGATAAATCACCAGTTCTGAAGATCCCAGCATCTCCCACGGCTCAGGTTATCCCATCCTCTAAAATTACGGAACAGCCACAGTTGGAAGAAGAAGGAAGACGCAACAAGAGAATGTATGAAGATCATTCCAAAGACAACATCATCGGAGATCCAGCCAAGGGTGTGCGTACTAGGAGCAGAGTTGCAAATCCAGACTCAGCTGAGAAAGATTCCAGCACTTACGCCCAATATACTGAGGAGTTGGCAGTTCTTGAGGAGTTCAAGCAAGCAGGAGATGTTGCCATGATTTCATATTTTGTAGCTGATGTGCCAGAGCCGAAGCATGTTATGGAAGCTCTCAACTGTGTTCATTGGACAACAGCCATGCAAGAAGAGCTGAATGAATTTCTACGCAACTGTGTATAGGAATTAGTAGAAAGACCAAATGGTGTTAAAGTCATTGGATTAAAGTGGATTTTCAAGAACAAGAGAGACGCCATTGGATTCATCGTGAGAAACAAGGCAAGGTTGGTAGCTCAGGGATATTGCCAACAAGAAGGAATTGATTTCGAGGATTCTTTCGCGCCTATTGCAAGGTTGGAAGCCATCCGAATATTTCTAGCCTATGCCGCATTTCACAAATTCAAGGTTTATCAGATGGATGTGAAGTGTGCCTTTCTCAACGGTGATATTAAGGAAGATGTTTATGTTGAACAGCCTCCCGGTTTTGAGACTGGTGATGGAAGAGTGTATAAGTTGAAGAAAGCAATCTATGGATTGAAGCAAGCACCTAGGGCTTGGTATGACACTCTCTGTGGTTTTCTTCTGAACTCGGGGTTCAAGCGAGGGTCAGTTGACAAAACACTGTTCACCATAAAAGTTGGAGAAGACATACTTGTTGTGCAAATCTATGTTGACGACATCATATTCGGTTCCAAGTCGGAGGAGCTGTGCGAGAAATTCTCAACTCTCATGAAGGAGAAATTTGAGATGTCGATGATGGGTGAGATGAATTACTTTCTTGGGCTACAAGTGAAGCAGTCATCAAAAGGGATTTTTATTAATCAGTCCAAATATACAAAGGAGCTCATCGCAAAGTTCGGATTGCAGACAAGTAAAACCACAAGGATCCCGATGAATACTAACTGGAAGATTGAACCCGGATCTAAGGGAAAACTCGTGGATACCAGTAAGTATAGAGGGATTATTGGTTCTTTGCTATATCTAACCGCCAGTCGGCCAGATATATCTTACGCGGTTGGAGTGTGTGCTCGGTTCCAAGTTCAGCCAAGGGAAGCACATATGTTGGCAGCAAAGAACATCATCAAGTATCTGAAGGGTACTGTTAATGTTGGGTTGTGGTACCTAGCCGACGACAATATCTAACTGTCCGGATACTCAGATGCGGATCTAGCCGGAGATTGGTTGGACAGGAAGTCCACATCTGGACACTGTCAGTTCATGGGAAGCAAGCTAGTCTCATGGTTTTCCAAGAAACAAGCATGTGTTACCACTTCTACAACCGAGTCAGAGTATATGGCTGCCGGTAGTTGTTGCATGCAAGTGTTGTGGCTCAAGCAACAGCTGAGAGATTATGAAGTAGCAACTGGACAGGTTCCCATCCATTGTGATAGCTCAAGTGTCATTGCTATCTCTTTAAATCCTGTTCACCATTCTCGGACGAAGCACATTGACATCCGACATCATTTTATCTGAGATCATATTGAGAAGAAGGATGTATCTATGGAGAAGATTCCAACTGAGATTCAGAGAGCCGATATCTTCACTAAACCTCTAGCCGAAGCAAGATTCAAGATGTTATGTGATCTCCTTGGATTGTTGGATCCATCAGATGAGGAATCAGCCGAGGTGAAGAGATAGATATCCATCTGAGGGGGAAGCTCAGATGAAGGGGGAATCTCAGATGCGGATCGCCATCCGAAGACATCAGACATCAGCTGAACAGACGAACTCGGGTCAGCTGATGGTATGCCGCAACATTGGAACACAGCTGATTCCGACATCAGCTGGCAGGTATCATTTATGGCTGAAGGCGTTTAGTTCTTAAATGTGAATGTTTGAAATAAATTCAAACATTCCTGAGCATGTCAGTTAGATTAAAATAGCCATCATAGCGCATTTAATGTAAAGTACGGCTGAACATCAATAGCCATACTTTATAGTGCGACTGGGCTGACATAAAAATAGTTCACCTTCTCACGTGTGGGAGTTGGAACTCGGAATTTGACATCAGTCAAAGTTAGTCAACAGTCACGAGATCTCAGCCGTTGATGGATTCGCGCCATTCAACCTTGGCCATCGATTTCAAACGACCCACTAACCTATAAAAGGCGGAAAATCAGGAAGTGATTTCTTACCTTCTATACTTATGTTTATCTGAGTAACTGTTCATCTTCGTCTCTGATTCTATCTCACCATTTTCGACTAAATTCTTCTTTTCTTCTCTCTATATATAAACCTCTCTGGAATACTAAATGGCACCTAAAGCTTCATCTCAAAGAAAGAAGATGGCATCATCAGGACCAGCTCTAGTCCCGTCATCGTACGAGGAATCATATGACATGATGATATCCAGAATCCACTTCGAGCAGATTCTGTCAACAGAAGCTCTGGACTCGCCGGCGTTATCCCCTCTCGCCGATCTTCTCAGGGATAATGGTCTTCTTGAGTGGGCGACGCTCTTTCCCACCCACTTGCTCAGGCGTCAAGTCGGAGAATTCTACATGAACCTGCAACACGAACAGGGAGTAGGTCTTGTTTCAGAGATCTCCTGTCGACAGCGCGACGTTTCTTCCCGAACGGTCCGCCGTGTCAACTTCCACATACCGGTTTTCGAGATTCTACGCTCCATCATTCTACCAAATCTGACCGCCACGGACACCATCGAGAATATTACAGATGCAGATCAATTTCTGGAGAATGCCATCATTACAGCAGAAAGATTGAGGAGCAACATGCAGCGAACGAAGTTGAAACCCGAGCATCGACTTCTGTTCGATGTTGTATCCAAGGTTATCTTTGGATACAGCGGAGCCTTTGGAGATATCAGCCGACCCAAGCTCAAGCAGCTGATAGCTCTGGAGCACAAGCACAACATCAACTGGTTCAAGTTCTTCGAACACCAGTTGACAATGGAGAAGTAGAAGATTTCAGAATCTATCAATGATTCCGGGGAAAAGTTGTTGAGTGTCAAGGGAACTCTCAACTTTGGAGTTAAAATATCTGCCCTGATCCTTATCGCCACAAAGGATCAAAACATGGTGTGGGAAGACAGTGAGGAGACACCAGTCAAGAGGCAGATGCTGTTCCCAACAACCAAGAAAGCACTTGATGTGATTCGGAGTGTCTACACTCCCAAAGACAAACGGGAAGCTGTGAAATCAGTTGAGGAGAAAGATACAGCTGAGGAGCTGCCTCCAGCTGCCGGCCACTCTTCCAAATCGACAGCTGCACACCGACTCAGAGATGAGTCAGATAAGGATCAAGAGGAGAAGCCGCGTAAGATGAAGTTGAGGGTTCGTATCAAGAAGTCAGTTGCAAAACCAGCTGAAAAGGTACCAGTTGAGAAGGTGCCATCTGAGTCGAGTCACTCAGTTGACAAGGATGCTTTTGAAATTGTTCCTCGCGAAAGTGGAACAGATAGAATAGAAGGGGTGGAGACCGATCCAGAAGATGAGCCGAACATGTCCTCGGATGCAGCTTCTTCATCCAAGGAATCCGAAGACGTTCCTACCTCCCCCACGGCAGGAGCTAATGCCGTACAGCACAGACAGGTTCTCGTAACCGATCCTCAGTCAGAAATTTCGAGCTCCCCACTCGATGCCAACATTGTGACCACTTCTTTGGCCAATGTTGAGAAACCTCTCGATGCCAACATCCCCACCCAGTCAGAAATTCCGAGCTCCCCGCTCGATGCCAACATTGAGACCACTTCTTTAGCCAATGTTGAGGAAACCCTTGAATCCATTCCCTACGAAAATCTCTCTCCCTCCCCATCGACGAAGAAGTTGATCGTCGAGCTGTCGCGTTGGAACATGAAGGCAAGTTGGCTTATTACTTTCAAAAGCTGATTGGAATGTTCCCCGAGGCGCGCAACATGCCCACCTTTGCCACGCTCGGAACTGAGCTGTTGTATCAATTCAACATCATTTTCAGTCACTGGTATGTCAAGGAAGATACCATTCGGATACACAGCTGGAACCAGCTCAAGGCAGATGAGTCGCGTATAAGGGAATACTTCAATTATACCAACCTTGAGGTTGCGTACAACAACAAGATCGTACTGCTGACTCGCCGTCTGGATGTCAGCAAGGCAGAAGGAAGAGACACAAGGGAGACAGCAGAACAAGAATGTGTCACTTTCCTTGACAGCGTGCTAGCCAAGTCTGCTGAATTTGTAAATGATCTTGACGCAACCGCAGCAGCAGCGAAGCAGGAGGAAGAAGAGCTTAAACTGTACTTGGCCAATCGCCATGTCATGGTTACTGTTGAACAGCCAGCACACTTTGAACAACCAGCACCAGCTGAACAGCCAGCACCCTCCCCAGATGAAATTTGTGAGCTGATCGCTGAGAGAGTCAATCAGCTGAGGAAGGAGATGATTGCCAACATCCAGCTCAACCGTGAAGAACAACAGAAGATGATTGAAGCTAGGGATGAGAAGCACAGGAAGCTGCTGGAAGAACATGATGCGATCAAGATGAAGCTGGATGACTTCTCAACATCCACCAGCAAGGATATCAATGACCTGAAGACCACAGTTCTTGGCATCAAATCAGAACTGAACGTGTTCAAGTCCATCTCAGAATCAATTCTTGCCAAATCTCAACAGACTCAAGACCAACAATGGGATTCTCGGTTCGAACAAAGATGGGCTGAGTTCGTCACTTTTCAAACTGAAGTCACTGAAACCTTCGCTGCAATGAAGAAAGCTGATGAAGAGTGCCGTGACAAGGAACTGGCGAAGAAGGTTGATGTGGAATGCGCAGTAGATGAGCTCTTCAACCGGATTCAGCAGGCTGAACAGAAACTCACTTCTCTGGATGGCTCAGTCGCAAGCCTTGTTGCTGATGCCAAAAAGAGGGAAGATGAGACCCGGGAAGATGAGATGCAGGAAGATGAGATGCATGCTGAAGAAGGGATGACAGTCGGCAAGTAATCTCAGCTGAAGAAGAAGACCGAGCTAAAGAAGACAGCTCCGAAGAAGAAGTCCGCTCCGAAGCCAACTGACAAGAAACAACAACAGTTGAAATCTATTGTTGTCGGAGGAGAAGAAATGGCTAAGGACATGAAGCAAGCGAAGGAGTATGGAGTTTCCTACAATTCCATAGCCGAGATTGCAGCTGAGCTCGATGTTGAACTCGACGGTATTACAACCGAAGAGTGTATTGCTGCTGTTAAGGCTCTGGATGTCTCGGAGAAGGATTACATGAATCCAGAATGGGTGAAGAAATTTGCTGCCAACCAAGCAACAAGAGTGAACAAGTTCGAGGAAGAGCTTGCCAATGTTACCAACAACTTGGATAGAAATGTTGCCTCCCGCAGCCGACGACGCATTGAGAAACATCAGGTGAAGGCTGAAGCAAGAGTGAAGAAGCAAAGATTACCGGGAAAGATCAAGCTCCAGGGACGCTTCAAACATGTAGATAAGTGGATGCCGGAAGAATGGAATGATGATTGGGAATCATTCAAACAAGAATTTGTGAATGATTTCTACTACAGGAAGGTGTACACAACTAAGGATGCAAGAAGAGCTTTCAAAGAAGCCCTAACCGAGTTGCACTCTGGGGATCCGGGCATGTTCAGCCAGTTCAGACGAGCAATGATTGATGCAAAGCTGGATATGAATATCGTCCCCATCCCTCAGAAGGTTACATATCTTCCTCCATTCATTCCAGAGATAAGGAATCCTAACAGGCAGAAGATTGCATCTGAGGCAAGAAAAGTCTGTCAGGAACATGGAGTAGATATCTCGAAGGAGTCAGATGCCAAGAGACAAATTTTTGTCAGGATTTTCGGCAAGTATGGGCTGAAGTATTACCCGAGATAAAGTTTTTGAGCCACTGATGTAATTGATTTCCATGCTTATCTGTGTAAACATCAGTTGTAATGAAAACTTTCATCATATATCCGATTCATCTTGATGTACAATTTTCCAGTTGTCCAAGCTCTGAACCGCAAAGTTATTTCAATACCATGTTATAACTGTGCTAACCCTTTGATGTTTAATCTTATAGACTGTCTAGAGTTTTAGCTGAGATTTTAGATAGGTCAGTAGGGTTTAGATCAATAGGGTTTTGGCATCATCAAAATGGGGGAAATTGTTGGGAAATTTAAGTAAAGTTTTGATTGATTCCAAAACAAACTGACCCCAACCGAGTAGATGTTGCCATTTCCTAAAGTTAGTATTTAGGCTCGCTGTTTGAGCAATGTTCAGATTTTATCTTTACAGGACTCCAGCTGAAGACGGCAACATGGCTATACTCGGATAGAAATTTAGATGGAAACTCGCATGGAACATCAGATGTAAGAAAGACAACTGAGCGTTCAAGCCAACCGTTCGGATAAAGAACATCGGATGAAAGAAAACATCTGAGTAATCAACTGTTCATTAGATGTGACAATCTACCTGATCAGATGGAACATCAGTTGCAGGATTCAATCTGATAGATTGACAACATGAAGTTCAAGGCAGCTGAGGGTTCAACTGTTCCTCTTCAGACAGAAGGTTAGATGAAGGTAGCGATCAGATGGAACATCAGCTGAAGACCACTCGGATGAAGATCAAACGCCTCAACCGACTAACCAATGTTGAAAGACAAAGGTTGAAATTTGAATTTCAAATAGAAAGTCACGTGAAGGTTTGACGTTCTGTCATTACCTCATTTGGCCCAACACAAGGTTGTCTCAGATGGAAAGCAGAAGTTCACAGTTGCCAAATCAGGAAAATCTGCAGAGATGAGAGACAAGCCATCGCTTTCACAGAACAGAGATCAACGGCTCTTCCAACGGCTAGTTGATTCTCACCGCCTATAAATAGAGGCATTCATTCATTCATCAAGACAGAACACAGAGCAGACAGAGAACACAGAGAACACAGAGAAGACACATACAAAAGAGACAGACGAGCGAAAGAACGACGATATTCTGCACACGAGCTAAACTGCAATTAATCTCTAAGAACATCACCAGTTGAGAGTTCATAGAGTGTTAGAATCTGTCTTGGTGTTTTCGATCTTAGTTTGAGTCTTCATTCGTTCAAGCTTAGATCCTAGCTCACTTCTTTGTTAGAGCTAGTAGTTTGAAAACCCACCCTTATACACATCCCCTAAAAAGGTTTCTAGGATCCTGCTCTTCCCGAAATTGAGTAGAAAGGTTGATAAGTACCCGTAAACTTATCTGTAAGGTTGATAAGTACCCGTAAACTTATCTGTAAGGTTGATAAGTACCCGCAAACTTATCTGAACGGTTATAAAGCCCGCGTAAGCTTTTTGGTAGCTGTCCTAAAGAATTTGGACTGAGTTGTGTGGACTCACAACTCCCCGTGGACGTAGGAGTTCTCTCCGAACCACGTAATTCCTTTGTGTTGTGTTTTCTGTTCAGTTACTTTTTGCATATCCAACTGACCAACTAACCAGCACTCAAAACTGCATCTTTACATTTCAACTGAATTGGTTGTTGACCGACCTTGCATCTGAGCGTGAGTTGTTTTATACGAGTTATTGTTGTATCCCCCACATTCCGCACAGCACCACTCTTCCAGCTGAGTTTTCTCACTCAGTTGTGATTCCAGCTGAGTCGTCTTACTCAGTTGTGGTAATTTTTAAGGGGTTGTTTTTAAAATTCCTATCTGATGTATTCCCCCCCTCCATACACCAGAACTCGTATCGGGACCATCAAATTTTTAGGAATTTTTATTGATAAAAATCGAAATTAAAGTTATGATCAAGGTTGATAGTTCTTGATGATTCAAGTTAGATTATATGAATGTGATGAATCGATGATGAAGATGATGTTAAAACAATTAGAATCTCTTTTCAAAATTTTTGAATTCAATTCAAAACGAAGAAGTTGTCGAGAAATGAAATTGTTAATGAAAATTGAGTTAGATTAATAAAACAAGAAAATTTATAAAGAAAATGAGAAATAAAGAGATAAATCGAGTTAAAAAGTAATTAGAGGTAATTAGAATTGTTTCTTATCGAGTTTAGTAAGTTTCCGAGCGATGACATATTTTACGAGAAAAAGACGAAAGACTTAATTGGTAGAGTTAGTTTGGATTTTAATTTCCGATTAAATAATTAAAGTCTTAAATTATTAAAAGAAAAATGAAATTAATTTCATTAAAAATTTAAGTTTAATAATTTATAGAAACCGAGTAGAGCCGAGTTAATATAATTGAATAGCCGAGTCGTGAATAAATAACCGAGTCTTGAATAACCGAGTTTATAATTATGATTAAAGAATTAATTTAATTTTCTAGAATTTCCTAGAATATTTTATCATATTTGGAAATTTTTCTTTTTCCAACTAATTATAGAAGTCGATCGTTTACCTATCTACGAATGTCCGATTCTTGATGTGAAAGTCTGTATGCGAATGATTTGTGATTTTAGGACTCGAGAATTAATTTCGTAATTATCTGAGTTCGTCTGACTTGAGAAATCGAGAAAAGATGAAAAACGTGTGTGAATAGTGATTTCTTATTTTTCGTGCATTGTTTAAGTTGAAATTGTCTGATGTTATCGAGTTGGGTTCCAAAGTCTGAAGGTCTGTTGGTTTAGTACTTGGGTGGAAACCGAGAAAGATCGAGTTAGATAAGTCGAGATAAGTTAAAGAAAAACCCGAGTCAAGTAGAAGTCCTTCAGCCGAGCGTTAGAACTCGTTTTCGTTTTTAGAAAAGTAGACTCGTCCTTATAAGATATTATTCTTGAAGGAACGAGCGAAGTAGTGAAGTAGACGAAGAAGAAGGAAGCAGCTACCTGACCGAACCCTAGCAGTCAGGTGGGCTTTTTTAACCAAGAATCAAAAGATGAATGTGATTACTATTATTATATTATGTGAGTTCTTAAAAGTTAAATTGACTTGCCATTTTATCAGAGTATTTTTGGTATGTTTAATCATCTACTTGAGCTATTAATATCCTGTGTGAGACAGGAACACACGTGTTGTTATTTGATTGACGTGACTGTGAGCCTTACTTCGGTTAGGCCGGTCGCAGTGTTTGAGAAGGAGGCCTACTTCTCGATACATGAGATTATGTGGTAGATTGATTCATACCTGTTATTTATATTGACTGCGCAGTCGTTTTAAGAAAAGAAAATGATTTTTGCATGCACAAGTAAAAGTTTTAAACTGTACTAACACTTGTGATGCAGTGGCAAGGCAAGTTCAATTATATAGCTCTAGTCGAGCAAGGTTTAAATTATTTTTGCATGTGTTCACTGAGTACGAAGTACTCAACCCTGCATGTATTTCTAAACGTGCAGGTTACCTGGATGGAGATGGTGGACGGTGCTCAGCAGTGTGTTTATTTGAATAAGTCGAGTCTTCTTTTGGAGTTTAAGCTTGCAATTGCATATCCTCATATATGTAATTTTGGGACTTGAGAGCACATTCCGCTGCAAAATAATGTCTATTTGTTTGTTAAACTTACACTGTGTTATTTGGTGTCGATACAATGAGCATGATGCTCGAAACCTACTTTTATTCGCTTTTATATTCTATCTGACTTGGTGATGGTTTAATATTCTAATTCTGACACTTGAGTTTTTAATCATTGCTCGTCTTCCTTTAAGTTAAAATTGAAAGCATATTATCATTTGTTATTGCTTTCAATCTATATTCCCTTGTTCCCGAGCATGATCCCTTGATTGAGTTGTGTTTTATTCCGAGGTTTCACCTCACTACCCAATGGATTTTAGTCGTCTTTATACGTTAAAATTCGGGTTGTGACAGCCAAAGCGAAGTTTTTGTGCACTAAAAGTCGACTTTCTAAAATTAAAATAAAGTTAAGTGAAAATATGAGACAATTAGGCTTAGATAATCGAGCATGATGAAACTTGAATCGAGTAAAAACGAACCTTTATGCTTGAAAGGGAATAAAAGTCGAAGCTTAAGAGGAATTTTTAGGGATTATTCGATTTATAAATCGTGAGTTAAAATTGATTGAATAATTGTTCGATTAGATTTATTTCAAGCTAATTGTAAGAGTTTGGAAATTATTGGAACATGTGCACGTTTTCCGAGAAAAATAGTGCTTTACTTTATTCCAACAAATTTTGAACGAGGTCTCGGATTTCAAATCCGATTCCATTTCTGAATTCGTTAAATTTTTATAAGAAGAATAAAACTATTTCCATTCAAAACCGAGAACTTTAATTTTTAAGTTAAAAATTCGAGCAGTACCGAGTCAGCATGAGATAGTGTTTTGGGTCTTAAATGAAATTGAGTATGAATGAATATATGTGAATTTCTAGAATTTTTCTAGAATATTTTAGGAAGTTTGGAAAATTTCTTTATTTTCTGAATATTTATTGAAGTCGATCGTTTACCTATTTGTGAGTACTTGATTTGTGATGTGGTGACTTGAATGTGAATGAATCATGCTTAAAGTGATCGAGATTTAATCGCGTAATTTTCTGAAGTCATTTGATGTGTGTAATCGAGAAATTCCGAGTTTATAGAATGAATAGTGATTTCTCGATTTTGATTATTTAATTAAGTCTCAATTTTTCTGTTATGCCAAGTTTTCTGAGTATAAATGTTCGAGTCTGAGGAATGTTTGTTGATATAGTACTCGAGTAAAGTTAAGAGTCGAGAAATTTAATTAGTCGAGTCGAGAAAAGTTAGAAAAACCCGAGTCAAGTAGAAGTCCGAGTAATCAAGTTTAGATTTCGCTTATATACGAGAAATAGAACTCGTCCTTATAAGAATTTTAACCTTGAAAGAACGAGTGGAATTCGATAGTAAGAAGCGAGTGGAGTTCAGAAATAAAGAGCGAGACGGAAGATGTATTCCGAGCAAAAACCACTGGATGACAGGTGGGCTTTCTAACCAAAACAAATCGATGACTATGATTACTAGTATCATATTATGTGAGTTTTTAAATTAATTGACTTGCAAATTTTTGAGCTTTGATATATGTTACCATCTACTTGAGGAAGACGAATTCGGTGTTGTGTGAGACGGGATTTCTGTGTACATGTGTTAGTGATTTGTGTGCTTTCCTTTTGGTAAGCCGGTCACGGTGTTTGAGAAGGAGGCCTACTTCTCAACACTCATATTTGATTGTAGAACTGGTACCTATTTGAAATATATATTTGTGTGCACACATTTACCAAAGTAAAATGAGTTTCTTGCATGCACAAGTTAAATGTTTTATAACTCTAACACTTGTGATGCAGCAAGAAAGGCAAGTTCAATTATATAGCTCTATCGAGCAAGCTTTCAATATACTTTTAGCATGTGTTTACTGAGTACGAAGTAATCAGCCCTGCATGTTATTTCTAAAATGTGCAGGTAAGCTCGGATGATGATGGTGCAGCGTGCTTGGTGGCGTTCGTTGTTTTGAGTCAAGAATTGTTTAAACTTGGGTTATATGTCTTCATACATATAACTTTAGGATTTGATGTAATATTCCGCTGCAACACCGATATTTATTCGTGTCTTAAATTCTTTCAACTCTGATATTTAATTAATGAGTTTCATGCGTGACACTTTCTTTTGATATCCTCTCGACTCTTAAATAATAAACTTATTTCATTGTGCTTTTGAAATGGTTAACTGGAAACAAGTTGATTAATTGTTATCTCTTTCAATAAAGATTTTCCTGGTACATGAGTATGTTCCCTTGTAAGTCGTGTTTAATCAGTTGTTCATTCTTCACTGTCCAATGGATTTTAGTCGTTCCTACACACTAGAATTCGGGATGTGACAACAAAAGAGGTTCATTTGGGTCTAGGATCATCATACCTAAAGAGTAGGAGGATTCAAGAACACCTCCTTGTCTTGAGAGGGCTGAAATCTTCCTAGAGAAAGAAAAGGGAAGATTTAAATAATTTTTCACCATACAAATGAAGAATCTAGAAGAAGAATAAAGATTCTAACCTTTAATAAAAAATTCTATGGTAGATTCTCTTGGATCTAGAGCTAAGACTTGATTCTTGGAAGAAGAAAATGCACGTGTGTCACGCCCCGACTCTCGAGGTGCGACTTACGAATAACAACACAACCTAATCAACTAACATTCAACTCAAATACGGGGAACATGCTCGGGGAAATCATCAATAAAACGCAACAATATTCGAATGAAGCTTTTAAGGCATAATGAAGCAATAACCGAGCATTTCAAAGTCACATTCCAACAAAGATAAGATAAGTTTTTCAAGTTAACGAAATTAAGAGTTCAACAAGTATTCAAGGCCATCTAGCACATTGCTCGGAATCAAAAACCAAGTGTCAGAGTATATCAACAGACATTGTTTCAATAAGTTGCAGCGGAAACTTGCATCAAAACCCAACATTTACACGTATGGAGACGTGCAAATGCCAGTCCGACATTCTACTTGACTCAACCACAAACACCACACCACCAAGCGTCCATGCCATCACCATCCAGTCAACCTGCACGTTTAGAAATACACGCAGGGCTCAGTGAACACAAGCTAAAACACTTGAAAAAGATGCTTTTAAAAGCTATATCAATTGAACTTGCCTTGCCGAACATCACAAGTATTTAAACAACTTAAATCAGTTTTACTTGTGCATGCTAAAACATTTTCTTTTAAACAGACTGCGCAGTCAAACATAACATATATCAATAGTATGCATCATCTGTCACAAATAATCTCACTGCGCTGAGAAGTAGGCCTCCTTCTCGAACACTGTGACCGGCCTAACCGAAGCAAGGCTCACAGTCACCTCAACATTCAACATACCACATGTGGGTTTCCCGCATTTCACAGGATAATAACATCTCATATAAATAGATGATAACACATACCAAACTCAATAAAAACGACAAGTCAATTGCATTAAAAACATATAAGTATTCAATAGCATAATAACTTTCATCGATAGTTTTGGTTCAGAAAAGCCCACCTGACTTCCGAAGATTCTAGCTAGGCGGTTTTAAGGGCTATTCGTCCTCGCTTAACGTTCCGTCCGGCTTGATCCTTCATAGATCGACATCGATAAAGAAAAATAAGATACGCAAAGACGGATAAAAGGCGTTGGATTCAACTGAAGGACTTCTACTTGAGTCATTTCTCTCTTTGCTTTATCTTTTCTAAAAGATCTCGTATTTTCGTCTTTAAACCATTAATTCTACTCGATGGTTGGTTAATGCTATTAACCAACGTCTTAGCACTTCACGCTTTAATTATGAAACGTCATCTATCTACATTCCATTACTCGAGCTTTCTTTTACAAAAAACTTAATTAATTCTCGATTTAACAAATCAATAGCTCAATCATTTTGCATACAAATAACTAGTAATTTTTCACGCCACAATTAATATCATGCACTCAAACATTTATTCAATTATATAACAAAGTCAAATAAATCAAACACGTTTCAAGACACATTAACATTTATTCAATTATACTTTAGAACTTAATTCGATTATGCATTTCTTTTCATAAGAACTCAAATGATATAATTTATCTTTTCTCGGCTTATAAACAACGCTTTTCCAAATCCGTTATTTTATGAAAACATATTATAAATCTTTACTCAATTAATAAAAGTTCTTTTTAATTTTTATTAAACTCTTATGAAATTGGAATTTCCTTTCCATTTCTAACTCGATACTTATTTCTTAACCCAACTATTATTTTCTAATTATTAACTTGACATTTCTTCTCAATTTATTTTTAATCCACAAGGTTTGAAAAATAATTTACTTAATTAACTTTAATTAATTTCTTTCAACATCATCGTTTGACATCTTATTCTATTATTTTCTTGATTAACTATACGAGTATTTAAACTTAACTCGTCTAACATCTTTTCTTGACTCGATTAAAACTTCTTTTTATTTCCTTATTAATTAATTCTTTTTAACTTGATTTTCTCGACTCTTGATTATTTAATTAATAACTTCTTTTCTTCTTTGTTCTTAATTTAAGACCAATTTCTTTAATTAACATTCTTCTTTTATTTTAGTTTTTATAAAAACTAGTTTATCTTGTTAAATTAATTACAAAATTTCTTTTTAAATTAATTTAATAAAATTTCAAATCTTCAAGTTTTATTACAGAACATTTATTAGTTATATCTTTTTATACATTTTTCAATTCTTAACTTTTTAATAGCTTTTAAACTTCACTCTTTTTGATACAAAAGATCTTATTTCCATCTAGGATTCAAACTAACATTTTAATACACAATATATTATCAAAATCATCAAATCTTCTAAATTATCATAAATTCTTTTCTTTAATAACTTCACATACAATTTGTTTTTCTTATACTTAACAACATGCAAAATTAAATCAACATATCATATCATAACTTCATGATCAAAACATCAACTAGATCATCAACAAAATCAACAAAATAAATTCTTTTTTTTTTTCACCCAAAACTCACGGCAATTATGCATCATTTGGGGCAATTTATTTCTCAATTTTTCATGCATATAACTCCATTCAAAACATGATAAAAATCATAAATTAAGCATCAAAATAACAATAACTCAAGAAATTCACATTTTCCTATTTTTCCTCTATATTTTCGGCATTAATCATTTTTTTAGGGATTTAATTTCTTTTTCTTCTCTTAATTCACCGATTAAATCCTAGTGTTCGATTCTCCTATCGATTTCTCCTCACTTAAATCTCACATTAACAACCTAAGTTTGCCTAAACATAAAATAAATACCATGCATGCATGTTTTCTTTCTTTTAGGGCTTAGAGAATACATATATACAATTAATCAAATGAATTATCATACTTTGAAATTTAAAATTGGATCACCTCTTCTTTGCTTCTTGGAATCGAAAGATGGGGGAAATGGGCTCAACTTCTTAGCTTGGATTCCTCTTGAAAGAATTTGACTTGAATCCTCAAGGAAAATACAACACAAAATTAATCATCCATTTTTTTAGGGCTTAAGAGCCAAAAATGAAGAAAAATGAAGGATGATCATTGGATTTCAACTCAAGATCTTGAAGGATTATTACCTTTCACTTGGAGATTGGAAGGATTAAGATGATGGTGGTGATTTCCTCTTGATTTGCATGAGATTGAAGCTTGAATTCAAGGCTTGAATGGAAGAATTTCAAGTGTATGTGTGTGGTGTGTGTATTGCCGAGAGAGAGTAGGGAGAGAGAGGGAGAGTTTTTCTTTTCTTTGATGTTAGATGGTAGATGAATGAAATGAATTTCTTTCTCTTTGAACATAGAGAGATATCGAGAGAGAGAGAGATAGATACATGTATTTGTGTCCAACAAAGGGAATAAACATGATTGCAATTAGTATTGGAAATTGGTATGCTTAAGTGTAATGGAGAATTGATGTGATTGCTATTGCATGCAATCTTTTGTTAAGATTGTGGTGAAGACATAATGATTAAAATTGCATAGGAAATTGGAGAGAGATGGGAGAGAGATGGTGAGGTGGCGGTGAGAGGGAGAGAGAGATGACGACACTTGTCTTCGTTGTGTCGTTACGGGTATTAATTACCCGGTCGTAAAGGTTTTCCGGATAAAACGATCCGTATTATTTTATTTATGCTATAAACGGGTCTAATCTCTCTTCGTTTCGTTTTCGACACTAAAACATCTCAAACCTAATTCATATTTCAATTAAAAGATTAATGATTCCGATCATCTAGTCTTTTAAATCTTAAAAGAAATTAGTCAGCTTATTAATCCGCTTATTAATCCTTAAAGATTAAATCCTCGTAACTCTTCTCAAATTATCTCGGATAAGCTCTTATCCTATCTCAATGGCCTTAGAAGAATTTCTAGGTTTCAAGATTTTAATTCAACTCTATTCTAAGTTCTTCGGCGCATAGAAATTTCTCGGCGATCAACATTATTCTTTTTCAATTACACAAACTCTTCGGGGTTCTTCTGAAAATTAAACTCATACTCATTCTTATAAAAATAATTCAACATATACGCCACATTATCATCTCAAGAAATAGAACAGACAATTTCACACAAAAACACATAAGGCATTCCAATCGTTTCACTCATTTCTGTTTATTTAAAAAAGAAATTTTTTATTCCTCAAAACTCGTCATTTAAACTTACTCGGTTAATTTAAAACACTCTCTAAAGGTATAGAAATTCGGGGTATTACAATATTTGTGTGTGGAGAAAGGGGCGCTGAAATAGAGAGGAGTAAAGATGAGAATGTTAGATTTCAATCCCTAAAATAGAAGGCTAGGATTGAAACTTGCATCCAAAGTAAGGAATGTGAATTTTGGGAGTGACATGTGTCCATGGATGGACTAGTTGAGAGAGTGACAAGTGTCCACCTTTTAGAAGACTGTGGACCCCACAATAAATGCAGTCTAACTACACAGTGTACTTTTACTGAAAATCGGCTAACACACACATTCTTCTTCCGAAATGAATGATTTTGAACTCAAAACTTATACCAAAGTTCATGAAATTTCATCACAAACAACATACTAAAATTTGGTGAAAAACGGACAACTTCGACTTTTCACTAAAAGATGAAAAACTGTGTTTCTCACCCAAAAACCAGAAATTCGACTTTTCATGCAAATCATTGCAACAATTCACATTCTCATGCACACATTAGTCACATAAGATCATATAAACTTGCACTTCACATAATTTTGCTTTCATTCACCGAATTTCACAAATTCAGAAAACTGCTATTTTGGGAAACTTTCCTTTTATGGAAACTTTCTATTTCTGGAAACTTTCTACTTTAGGAAACTTTGAGAGACGGTGTATTACATACAAGCTTGTCCTACTTCTGAAGATGAGGCTCGAGCGAGGCCTCCTTCCCTTCTCAAACTCCATGAGGAGAGTGCTCATTGCCTAATCGAGGTATCATTATTTTGATAATATACCTTTGAATCGCTCTTTGGTATCTAACTTTCATATATACTTACCCTACTCTTGGCAATTGATCAATGCTCATGGAAGACTACTCCAGTTTAAAGATAATTCCCAGGAAAAGGAGGTAGGGAAGCTGAGAGAGAGTTTGGCATCCTATAGGGCTCAGCTCAGAGAATTGACCAAGACTCACTAGGAACTGCAATTGCACAACAAGGATATCCTAGAGGCAAGCAGCCAGCTATCCTTGGCTAATGACGATCTGAAAAAGTAGAACTACGACTTAACTAACTCACTTGCCAAAATGTCCGCTTTATCTGAAGAAAATGCCTCCCTAAGTGTGACTAATGCAGATCTCAGCCGTTATCTAGTTCAAGTGAGGAAAGAGCTCTCAGAAGTGAAAGACATCCTTTAGGGCGTAAATCTGTCTTACAACTTAGGATATGCAGACGGGATCCAAGGGTGTCGCAGCCTCATTCTCTACACTCCTATGGGGCAAAGAGCTCTCCAAATCCTTCATGAAGGACTCTTAGAAGCTTTCCAAGCCTCTCCTGAATACCTTGTGTTAATTCGTCAAGATATAACTTCTCTAGCCAAAAGGTGCGGCATGACAGTACTAGCAAAGGCTCGCAGCCTCGGATTCAAAGATCCCATTGAGGTCGACCCCATAGTGAAGTACTTGCCCTTGCCTTCATCATTTAAAAGAGATCCTAAGACTCAGCTTGGCACCCCCTTGTGGCTCCTTGTGATGCACAAGGCTTTTGAAGCTTTGACAGCCCCTTGTGATCTTCGCTCTGCTTTTTCTGACCCACCAGCTCTCACTTACAACATCTTTCCTTCAGATCTTCTTCAGGTAGTCGAATAGTGTGGAACCTACTTGTCTCAAGCTCCCCACGAATATGTTCTTCCCCACGAGCCCTATCCACAAGGTGTGTTTTGTTTTTATTTCGTGTTATCATTGCTTCTCATGCTTTTCATACTCTCTCTCTCCTTTGGCTAGGTACCTTCCTTTCTGCAAGAGGCCCTTCAGTTCCCTCTTAAGCTCATAGAGGTCCCCAAGAGGAGGCTAGCCATTCTTCTCCTTATGATTCTGGTTCTCCCAAACCTGATGGTGATGGAGAGGTCACAATGGATGTGGATGCTGCTGACTTCCTAATTTATCTTTATTATGTTGCTGCCCTCTGAACAATATTATTATCTGTTATGTAATTTCAACAGTAGACCACTTTTTATTTTGCTTATGTTGCACTTACTTTTTTGCAGCCTTAAATGATCGACTTTATTTTGCTTATCATTTGTTGGCTTATCGTCTTCTTTTTACATGCTTTCATTTTTGTATACATATTTCTTATACATGCGTATACTCATGTTTTTGCATTTTCATGGGGTATTTTTGGACCCCTTATAGGTGTAAGGTACACCCCTACTCCTCCTACTCTAGATGGTTTCACCTTATTGTTAAACCATTTAGAGTATTTACTCTAGTGTACTTCATTAAATGATATATTACTTTTTCATTTTAATCTTATAACATCCACCTTTAACATGCAAATGGTGTGAATAAAACAAAAAGACTTCTCAGCTTTTATTTATCTGCAACAAGCTCTCTTTGTGCCCTTATAGGAATACTTGTCTAACTGAGTAAGTATTCTACCAAATGAAGAATGGAAAAAAGACCTGGCACGTAAGCCCCTTCCCATCAAAATAAAAATCCTCAATAACCTTCCGAAAAAGGACATTCAAACATAATACTTCTTTAAATTGCCTATGTTCCATGGCTTGGGTTCTATGTACCCCTCATGACTCATGAGCTAATATGCTCCTCTAGGAAGTACTTTGGTTACCATGAAGGGACCCTCCCAATTTGGTTCGAATTTCTTCACCGGATGCATTGCACCAGCTCTCTTGAGCACGGCGGTCTCCTTCTTTAAGCTTCTTAACTTTGACTTTCGCATCATATGCTGCTTTTATATGACCCTTGTGTGCTAAGGTTCGTTGGTGAGCTCTCTCCATAACCTCATCAATTAGGTCCAAACTCTCTGCTTTCAGTTCTCCATTCAGGTCTTCATTGTAAGTCGTAACTCAATGTGTTGAGATCTCTGCTTGCACTGGCATAACAACATCAACCCTGTAAACTAGATAAAAGGGAGATTGTCCTATAACCGTCCTCTGACTAGTTCTGTATGCCCATAATACTGAATTAAACTCCTCTATCCACTTAGACCTTTCCTTTTCCGGCCTTGCTTCGATGCCATTCACTATGGTTCTATTAGTGACCTGTACCTGTCCACAGGTCTCAGGGTGAGCCACAGCAGCAAACCTCTATTCTATTCCTCTAGCGTTAAACCAAGCTCGTGTTTTCTTGCCAAATAACTGCATTACATTATCAGATATCAACATTGTTGGCAAGCCATACCGACAGCAGATGTTTTTCCATATAAACTTTATGATGCTTTCTTCTATTATTGAAGACAATGGTTCCGCTTCCACCCATTTGCCAAAGTAGTCCACTGTCACTATGAGGTGGCATTTCTTTCCTACAGCCATTGGGATCTCCTACCAAATCGATGCCCTATCTATCGAAAAGGCATTCTGAATACTGCACTCCCAATTCCTCTACAGGCTTATGAATTAGCGGTCCATGCTTCTGACAGTTGGGGCATTTTCTTACGAAAGCCTCCACATCCCTTTTCAAGAAAGGCCAATAGTACCGAGCTCTCAACAATCATCTGATCAGGTCTCGATATCCTGAATGACATCCTGCTCTACCCTGATGCACTTCTTTGATCATCTGAAGACCTTATGCTTCAGTCACACATCTAAGCAAGGGTTGCGAAAGGGCTCTCTTGAATAGGCAACCTCCTACTATGCAATACTTAGTGTATACTCTTTTCTTGGCAGCTGTAACTTCGTTCATCAGCTCTCCTGTTCTCATGAAATGCAGAATGGGGACTCTCCAATCATCCTTCTCTTCTATCTCATGAATACCTCTTTCCATATATTTGTTTGCTACTCTCAACAAGGTTACTTTGTCAGGCATCAATCCGCTTAATAAGCTCGCTAGCTTAGCGAGGCGATCTGCCTGGGCATTGAGGTCTCTGGGCACCTACTCGACTATTAGACTTTGAAAACTATTTCTCAAGCTCTTTACCTGCTCAACATATTTACTCATTCTTTCTTCTTTCACCTCATAATTTCTTAAAACTTGCTGACCCACCAGCTGCGAATCAGAATAGATAATAACTTTCTGAGCCCCCAACTCAGCCACCATCTCAAGACCTCTAACGAATGGCTCATATTCGGCCTCGTTATTAGATACTTTGAATTCAAATTTCAATGCAAAATTCAACTCATTCTTATCTAGCGTTATTGTGACAATCCCTGCGCCACATCCATCAACTATCATTGAGCCATCTACAAAAACCTTCCACTCAGGGCACTGTACAGGCTGAGTGGTCTCCTGAATAAAATCTGCAAGAGCTCGCGCATTAATAGTTGTCCCTAGCTCAAACTCTACATCATACTCACCCAATTCCACACTCAACTTTACCATCCTCCCTAAGAGGTCTGGTTTGCTCAACACTTGTTTAAAAGGAAAGTTAGTTCTCACAATCACTTTGTGAGACAAGAAATACAACCTTAACCTTTTTGCAGCTGTCATCACAGCCAAGGCAGCTCTCTCAACATCTGAATATCTATACTCAGCTCCCTGCAAGGCCTTGCTGATATAGTAGATAGGTTTTGTTGAGGATTTTTCTTCTCTTATTAAAACCGCACTCAACGAATGATCCCCCACAGAGATATACAAATATAAAGCCTCTCCTGGAATTCGCTTGGTCAATACTGGAAAACTTGCCAAGTGGGTCTTCAGCTCCCCAAAAGCTTTCTGGCAACTCTCGTCCCACTCGAACTTACTAGCTTTCATCAATATCTTGAATAACAAGAAACTTTTTTCAGCAGATGCTGATATAAACCGATTGAGGGCGGTAACTTTCTCATTTAATCATAGGAGCAGTCATTTCTAAAATAGCTTTCACTTTGTCTTGATTCACCTCAATTCCTCTTGGAGTCACCATATACCCCTAAAACTTCCCTGACTTGTCCTCAAAGGTACACTTTGCTGGATTCAACTTCAGGTTGTATTTCCTCACAATTGTCATGACCTCCTCCAGGTCTCAAACATGGTGTTCTGCTTTCAAACTTTTCACAAAGATATCATCCGCGTAAACTTCCAGAATTCCCCCTATCTTGTTTTCAAATATTGCATCCATCATTCTTTGATATGTAGCTCCTACATTTTTCAAGCCAAAAGGCATTCTTACATATACAAATGTGCAACATACCGTCACAAAGGCTGTTTTAATCACATCTTCAGGGGCTAGCTATGTTTGATGATACCCTTGATATGCATCTAGCATGGACAACAACTCACATACCAAAGTTGAGTCGACCAAATGATCAGTGCATGGCAATGGATAGTGATCTTTTGGGCATGCCTTGTTCAAGTCTCTGAAATCTATGCAAATCTGCCAACTACCATTGCTTTTGGCTACCATCACTGCATTTGATAGCCACTCAGAATTCTGAATCCTGAGAATATGACCAGCATCCAGTAATCGCTTAATCTCCTCTCTTATTACTTTCTCCTTTTCAGGCCCAAAGGATGTCGTTTACTGCCTCACCAGTTTTTCCTTGGGGTCTACATTTAAATGGTGCACGGCAACAGCTGGGTCTACTCCCCATCATGCCTTCTAGGCAAAATGCGAATAAATCTGCATTTCTTCTCAAATATTAAATTATAGCTTCTTTTTGCTCTTCAGTCATCAACCTTCCCACTTTTGTAGAAAAGCCTATTTTCTCCGAAAACGGCTCTATCATCATTAATTTTTCCTCAACTGGTTGCATGAGAGGCTTTAGGTCCTCTTCTACACTATCCATCTTCATATCTTTACTTTGCAACGAGCGTTCTACTGCCAAGGCTCCCTTCACATATCTCTTGGCATGTTTGATGGATTTTACATAGGATTCTTTTGACACCTCCTGGTCTCCTGTAACCTCTCCTACCAGCCCTTCCTTCTGAGCTGGAAATTTTATTTTCATGTGGTATGTTGAGACCCCCACCTGAAAATCGTTCAATGCAGGTCTCCCCAAAATTATATTGTAAGCTGAAGGTGTATCCACCACCAAGAATTTCGTCATTAGAGTATTCGATGTTTCACCACTTCCTAATGTTACCTGAAGAGTTACCTCCCATTTGGGCTGTATTTCTCCCCAAGCAAAACCATACAACACAGTTGATGTGGCACAAAATCATCAGGTCTATAACCGAGACCTAATAAAGAGATCACACACAGTAAGTAGGAGAATATAAATGCAACCGGCCTCAGTTAAAGACCAGAGAAAGAAACAATTCGCTAAGATATAGAGAAACAACTTAGTATACTTGTTTAGAGACCTGGCTAGCATCGGGTAGTGCGAGAGACCTGATCAGGTCTTCTATTGCACGACAGACCTCGTGAGGTCTCTTGTGTCCTTCCTGCCAACTCTGACATCACTTTTAGGTAAGTTAATAAGATTTCGCCACGTGAAAAGTTGGTTGCTAAGGACCTTTGGATCTACTGCTTAATCTCTAAGCAACACTCATTTCCATATATATAGGAGAGTTGGTCCACACAATTTTTCTCTACACAAAACACTCACGCACTCAACAATATTATCTTCTAATAAAATGAGTGAATCTGACATAAGCTTTAGAGGGTGTTCTCCTGAACCCACCCCTAGCGTTCATTCTTTTGCAGGCTAACACACATCGACGTGACGCTGGAGCATCTCTCGGTGACCTCTGGCCTCCGACTCACAGCGAGCAAATAGTGATTTCCCTTTTTCCTTGTGTGGAGAATATTTTTGATGATGTTGGGTTGATTTTGACATCATTATCTGGCACCGTCTATGGGAAACTTAGGCTAAGGTGTGAGTTTTCTATTTTCAATTTGTTTCCTGTGTCGCAAACAACTGTTCCTAGCCTCATAACACCAGATCTAAAAAGAATAATGTGCAAAAAATGATAGTAATCAGATCTGGAAAAGTGGCTCCTTCTCTTCATGTTTGCCATTCATTATTCTGCCGTATGCAGCCACAACAACCACGTTACCAGCTCAGCCTTGTCGCCAACGCTCCCTGCTGACGTCGAGACTGCACAACCTCGTACAAACCGCTGTTGCTGCACCTTTAGCACTTTGTTTGAAGGCTCCAACTCGTAGTGGTGGAGAAAAACAAAGCGAAACTCGTCGATGCCATACGCTGCCTGGAATCAATGCTATTATAGCCGCTACCGCCGTGAACCAGTATTGTCGCCACAACTTTTTTCACCATCAATCGTGTAATGCCCCGTAAATTCCTTACGTTCTTAAAATTTAAAGATAATTAAATAAATGGCTTTGCACGCCTAAGTTTACATTTTTTTTTAATTCTAAGGCTAACGGTCGAATCCGTTATTGAAAATAAATTACAGAAGTCAGCTAGACGATTACTGTATTTAGGGTTAGCACGTACGAAAAATTTTTAGTTCGTAAACTCAGAACGGAAAACCATCCGATTTTTACTTTCACGCAATCACGATACGAACACGCCCGAGAAAGTACGTTTTTAGGTTTTTCCGGACGAAACTCGGACTTGTCGTCCCGAGTTCTTGTCAAAATAATTTTTGTAGTTTTATTTTCCAATTAAGTTCATATGTTAGAATTTTTAGGTCAAATCGAATCGTGACGATTTTGTACCGACCAACGTTTTTCGTCGTTCGATTTCCGTAACGTCAGATCGCGCCGGAAAAACCCGTAACGCTCCTAAAATTCTGCATGCAGCCGACTTTTTCTTCTTTTTATTATTTTTTTTTATTAATTAAGTGGGGAACATGCATGTAAACAATGCCTGATTAAATGACACCTAAACTTCACTTTTCACATTTTCAAACCTTTCATCATATCAAATGTCTTAAACAATCAAAACAACCTATTTTCCTTCCACTTCTCTCTCTCTCTCGGCTGCACTCCCCCATTTTCATCTTCTTCACTTCATCATCCACCATTGAAGACATCTCCAAGAGCTTGAGGAAGAACACAAGTCACAATCCTTCCATTCAACTCCATACATCTTTCTTTAATTCTCAAGGTAATTCTCTCCTCCACAATTCTATCCAACCATCTTCTTCTTCTTTTATTTTTTTATTCTTTGATCGAAAATTTGAGAAATGGAATTGTCACGCCCCGACTCTCGAGGTGCGACTTACGAACAACAACAAACCTAAACAACTAACAACTAACTCAATTAAAGGGAACATGCTCGGGGGAAACAAAGATGGAATATAAGGCAATCGAATTTGGTTTTCAAAAGCATAATGAATATAATAACCGAGCATCTTAACTTCACTTTCAACAGGAATTCAAACATGTAATTCATGCTGATGGGAAAGGAATTCCAAGAAAAAGAGAAAGCATACGAATATATATATCAAGATAAGGGATCATGTTCAACGACAATTCAAGCTACGATCCCATCGCTCGGGATTACAAATTAAAGGGTTATGAATTCAACAAGCATTCAAAGTCTTCGAACACAACGCTCGGAATAAAAAACACGAGCATTAAAGTATTATCATCAACAGACATTAGATCAAAAGGATTGCAGCGGAAATTAGCATCAATACCCAACACTTGCACGTATGAAGACGTACAAATGCCAGTCCGAAATTCTACTAAACTTAACCAACAAAACCAAACCACACCACCAAGTATCCACGCCATCGCCATCCAGTCAACCTGCATGTTTAGAAACACACGAAGGGCTGAGTACTTCGTACTCAGTGAACACAAGCCAAAACATTTGAATAAAGATGCTTCTTAAAGCTATATTAATTGAACTTGCCTTGCCAAACATCACAAGTATATAAGCAGTTTTAAAAACAGTTTTACTTGTGCATGTCAAAACATTTTCTTTAAAACAGACTGCGCAGTCAAATAACATATAATATAACAGTATGTATCATCTATCACAAATAATCTCACTGTACCGAGAAGTAGGCCTCCTTCTCAAACACTGTGACCGGCCTAATCGAAGCAAGGCTCACAGTCACCTCAACATATACCACACGTGGGTTCCTGCTTTTCACAGGATAATCACATCTTCATATAAATAGATGATAACACATACTAACTTCAATAAAATGGCAAGTCAATCACATTTGAAAAATCATATCATAATATTCAATAGCATAACTAATTTTCATCGGTAGTTTTGGTTCAGAAAAGCCCACCTGACTTCCGAAGAACTAGCTAGGTGGTCTAGGGTTATTTGTCCTCGCTTAACAATCCGTCCGGCTCGATCCTTCACAGTTCGATATCGATAAATAAGATATATGAAAGACGGACGCAAAGGCGTTGGACTTTAACTGACGGACTTTTATTTGAGTCGTCTCTCTCTTCACTTTAACTTTTCTAAAAGATCTCGCGTTCTCGTCTTTAATTTATTAACTCTATTCGAATTGGTTAACTTTACTACTCAATATCGTACACTTTTCTCGTTTTAATTAATAACTTCATTGTTACCATTCTATTACTTGAGCTTTCTTTCAAAGACTTTAGTTTATTCTCAATTTAACAACCAATCATCTTGCATACAATAGATCAATCATCTTTCTCATTATAATACTATCATGCATTTAAACACTTATTCAAACATACAATGAAATCATATAAATCAAGTATACTTCAAGACACATTAACATTCATTCAAATTGGACCTTAAATCTAACTCAATTATGCATTTCATTTTATGGAGGCTTAAACTATTAATTCTATCTTTCTTACTTACATAGACAATGCTTTACTTTACATCCGTTATCTTATAAGATATTATATAACTTTTATTCAATAAACAAAATTTCTCTTTAATTATTAATAACTCGTATAAAATTAGGATTTTCTTATTCCTCTTTAACTCGATCCTTATTTCTTATCTCGACTATTGTTCCTCTAATTATTATTTCGGTTTATCTTTTTATTTGCTTGGTTGGAAATAATGTACTCAATTAATTATTTAATTAATCTTCTTTCCATTTAATTCTCGACATCTTACTTTATTCTCATTTTCTCAATCAACTTATACGAGTATCTATCTTAACTCGTCTAGCATCTTTTCTTTACTCAATTTAACTTCCTTTTTATTTCTTATCGATTAATTCTTCTTAAACTCGGTTTTCTCTATTTTTGCTTATTTCTTTAATAATTTCTTCTTCATTTGTCTTTAACTTAAGCCATTTCTTACTAAATAATTTCTTTATCTTTTGATACACATTTTTATGAATTAGCCCACTTTATTAGTTACATTATAAAAGATCTTTTTGTTGTAGTTTTAGTAAAATTTCAAGTCTTTAAATTTTAATGCAAGATATTTAATTAATAAATCTTTTCACACATCTTTCATCTTTTGTTCAATTAAAAGCTTTTCAATTTTAAATCTTTTTGTCAAAACTTCTATCTTCATTCCATATTCAATTTAACATTAATACATATTTAACATCCAATCTTTTTACTATTTCTACAATTAATTTCTTTCAAAACTTCAACATGCAAACTTATTTTCTTAATTTAAACACATGTATAATTATACCAACATCACATACAATCATTCCATTGATCAAAACAACACTCAATTCATCAACAAAATCATCAAAACAAATTCTCTATTTTCTTCAAAATTCTCGGCACACACATGCATATTTTGTGCAATTTATTTCTCAAATTTTCATGCATATAATCTCATTCTCAACATGATAAAAATAACAAATCAAGCATCACAATAACAACAACTCAAAGAATTCATATTTTTCCTATTTTTACTAAAATTTTTGGTATTTATCAAATTTTTAGGGTTTTAAATTCTTTTTCTTCTCTTAACTCACCGATTAATATCTAATGCTCGATTCTCCTAACGAATTCTTCTCACTCGATTAGCACATGCATATCCTAAGTTTGCCTAAACATAAATTAAATAACATGCATGCATAGATCTTTCTTTTAGGACTTATAGACATACATATTTACAACTAATCAAATGAATTTCATACTTAATTAAATGGGAATCCTTCTCTTGGCTCTTGGAATTGAAATGGATGGAAATGGTAGCTTCAAAGCTTGAATCTTGAAAAGAAGAAAGAAATCTTCTTGAATCCTCAAAGAAAAAGAAATAACATGGAATTAATCATCCATAGGTTTTAAGAATCAAAATAAAGAAAAGTGTTGGATGATTATTGAATTCAACTTCAAGAACTTGGAATATTCTTACCTTTCTTTGAAAATATGGATGAAATGGATGGAGATTGATAACTTCTACTTCATTTTCATGGATGGAGAGCTTGAATCCATGGTTGCATGTGAAGAAAAATAAAGGTATGAGGGAGAGAGGGAGATTGCCGAGAGAGAGAGAGCTTGGGAGAGTTTGAGAGATTGTTTTGTTTCTTGTTTGAGAGAGAGAGATCGAAATGGAGAGAGAGATGGAGTGAATGAATTGTTGTCTTCCTTTCTTGTCTTAGATGAGTGGAATTGAAATCCAACATAATAAAGTGCACTTGTTGGAAGTTGGAGTAAGACAAGACTTGATAGGTGATGTGATCTTAACTTGCATGCATACTTTAGGTAATACCATGCATAAGACATAATCATGATGTTTTAGTCTTGGAAATTGAAGGATGATGGGAGAGGAGGTGTGAGGTGGCGTGAGAGGGAGAGAGGTGGATGACACGTGTCGTCGTCGTGTCGTTACGGGTATTAATTATCCGGTCGTAAAGGTTTTTCGGATAAAACGATTCGTATTAATTCCATTTTGTTTTCTTAACGGGTCTAACCACTTCTCGTTTCACTTTTGATACTAACTCATCCCAATCCTATTTCACGTCTCAAATTAAAAGATTAAAGGTTTCGATCATTTTAGTCCTTTAAAACTTAAAAGAATTTAATCGGCTTATTAATCCGTTTATTAATCCTTTTAAAGACTAATGCCTCATTTCTCTTCTCAATTCTCGGATAAGTTCTTACCCTATCTCAGTGATCTTAAAAGAAATTCTAGGTTCGAAGGTTCTAATTCAATTCTATTCTAGTCTTGTCGACGTAAACATATTTCTCGGCGATTAACGTTATGTTATCTCAATCAACAAACTTCTCGGGATTTTTCCGGAATTTAATTTCATACTCATTTTCATATAAACAACTCAACAAGCATATCAAATCATCATCATCTCAGATAAATAGAACAGATAATTTCACACAAGGTTCACAAGACAAATTAAACGTTTTATTCAAATCTCTTTGATTAGAAAAGAAAAATTTTACTCCTAAATTCTCATCTTTAAACTTACTCGGTTAATTAGACGCTCTCTAAAGGGATAAAAATTCGGGGTATCACAGGAATGGATGTTTTGATCTTGGAATAATGAAATTAGATGTATTAGATAGGATAATTAGGGATTAAAATGGAACAAAAATAAGAACCCTAATACCTATGTTAATACCGAAAATTTAGGACATGTTGTAGGATTTTTATTTTTCTTCATTTGATGATTGATTCTTGTTTAATAGATGTTTAATTAATGATTAGAATGAAAAGGAATCAAAAGCCCTATGTGTTTGTGAAATTTTAATTAGGATTTGAGTTGAATTTAGGGGTTTATGCATGTTAGTTGGTAATTGTTTTTCAATTGATTAATAGTTGTTGTAAGAGGTTGATTAGTAAATAAATGTAGTTAATTGGGGAAGAAAATCACCCCCTTAACATATACATGAAAACCGAAAATTATAAAGTAATTAGGGATTTCCACATGTTTGATTTAAATGATGAATTGTTGGTTGAATTATGTTGCAAATAATGGTAATTGATTATAGAATTTAATTGAGAATTTTCTAAAAATGTTTAATGAAACATAAGAGATAAAGATCACTTTATAAGTTGAGTTATAATGACGTTATGATATGTTTGCATGCATGAAAATGATTCACGTTAGACGTAGTTTAACGTCGTAAAATTTGAACGAAATCCGACAACTTTGAAAAAATCGCGTAAGAGACGAACCTTTAGTCGTAACTAATAATCGAGAAGTCGGATGGGAATTCTAATTTGATATTATTGTTTATGATGGAATTTAGAACAACTTTCTAGTTGACGTCATAAGCTTTCGAGTTGATATAATATGGGCTATAGTTATAGTCGAGATTTAGAACGCGTTTTGAATTTTGTTGGTTTAGTAATTGTTAGTTGAAATCCGACGTGAGAACGTCGTGCTTTTGAGCGAGTTTTGAGAAGGAGTTTGTCACGTACGGAAGTACGTGATGACTGCCTTGAGAGTCCAGTTTCTAAAAAAATCAAATACGAGAGCTTAGAACGAACCTAAGACGTTATACATCGAACCTATCAAGTAATTAGGGTTTTCACGGCAGTTTTGCGACCCTCGCCGAAAACTGTAATAACTTTTAGCTCGTTTATCGGCTTTGCAATCCGTAAATTGGAGCATGAACTAGACATCCCAATCTTTCCAGTGGTACAGGGCTCATCCCCTGTTTCCAAATCCTCTGTTCTGGACATCCTTCAGAGTTACTGGACTGCGCAGTGAAAATTCAGTTTCTTGTTTTCTAAGTTGTTTAGTTCGCAACTTAGTTTCTTTCGATCGTTTAAGCCGTTTTATCTAAAAAATATCTCCCTACTAACCCTAGAGTCAAGTACAGGACCTTTAATGATGAAAACCAGTCGAGATCTTATCTTTTATCCTTTCATTAAAGAAGTAATAAACGAGAAATTTCATAAATCGTTCAATGAACTAAAACGTAAATCGCCTAAGTTTATTCTTTCCAACTTAGTTTCTTATAATCTTTAAAGTCGTATTAAGATATCGACTACCTTCTCTATTAACCCGAGAGTCGAGTATGAGATCTTTCGAGTTCTAAACGAGATTGGTACGAGTTTCATTTCCCGTTTAAGTAAAACGAATCTAGTAAGCGTGCAAATGCCAAAAGAATGAAACAACTAAAACCTCTTCGATTCTCTTTAATCGATTATCTTTACGACCCGTTTTTAAGTATGTTTATTTTACGATAAAGGAGGAAGCCAACTGTAGAAAAATGACGGAAGATCCAAAGTTGGAAGCTTTTGCTTTAAGTTCTGTAAATCAAGGTGGGCTTTTATATACAAATAAAACGAGCAATGCTCGGAAAATCTTTCTTTATCGCTTTGATATCTGTGTTTTCAAAGTGATATTATGGCATGAACTCTTCTATGTTTTACATGAGTTCTCTTGTACCTATCTGAGTCAACATTCGTGTTTTCCAGATTTAAAGTTAGTCTAACTAGATTAACTAACGATCGGCTCTGAGTTAGCTGCTAAGTGCTTTCCAGAGTTAGTGCACTTTGTAACCTGTGG
This sequence comes from Schizonepeta tenuifolia, assembly GCA_029490685.1. Taxonomy (NCBI): domain Eukaryota; kingdom Viridiplantae; phylum Streptophyta; class Magnoliopsida; order Lamiales; family Lamiaceae; genus Schizonepeta; species Schizonepeta tenuifolia. The sequence goes on from CM055955.1 coordinate 109,535,240, forward strand.
TGTATGTGATATCCTGTTGAGGGGTACCAGCCACGGTGAATTAGAATTGGTCAAGATTGAACGTAACATTAGTCAGAAAATGCCCGCGCGAGTGATTTATGAGAAAAAGTCAGAAAATGTTTAGTAGACACGGATTCTTTCAATAAAACTACGGTGTGCTACGCTTATGAAATGTCATATTTATCTATATTTATGATTATGATTTCGGCATCGTGCCCACTAAGTACGTTTGTACTTAGCCCTGCATTGTTTTCTAAATGTGCAGGTTGAAGCGACGGTGAACGGCGACGGTTGATGTTGAGTTAAAGGATAGGATGCTTAGTTAGAACCCTTCCGCTGCCAAACTCTGAATTTCTTTTTGAGATCACTTTTTGAACAATAGTCTGTAGTCTAAGTCTGTAAATATGAACTTAGCTTCTTTATTGTACTTTTGTCGAGAAATCCTTAGGGATTAACTCTTCCTTATTTATATTCAAGTCTTTTTCATGGTTTATCGATGTTTTTCATGTATGTTTAGTCAATTAGCCCCCTTCTTCCCCGCTTCTTTAATCCAACCCCAGTCGCACCCCAGCTTCTGCCGTCCCTCGGGATTTGGGGCTGTGACAGAGTGGTATCAGAGCAGTGTTCGTTTTCTGCTCTGCTTCTGAGTCAATCTTCTAGTATGAGTTAGTGTGAGTCATTCTTTCTAGTACGAGTCATTCTTTTAAGTAATATCATAAAGTGGTATTCGTATACAATTCTTCCTTCGAGAAATAGTATAGAGTATTTGTTTGTACTCTATATCGAGCCTTCTTTCAAGTCATGAGACATGGTATTTGTATATACTCTGGATCAGAGTCGTCTTTCCAAGTATGAGATAAGAGTTAGACTATGATGCTAAGATTGAGAACGTAGAAGTCAACTCAACCGCCCGCTACGTCGACTCAACAAGGAAAAAAAATGAAAGAATTTTATAACGAGATTTCTTTTAAATAAGGAATTTATGAGCAAGTATTCAATAAAAATTTGAAGACGAGAATGAGTTGTGTTTTAAAAATGAGAATTTTACAGAGGTATAATTTTTATACTTACGTGATTATGCGATAGTACAAGTACTATCTTATGTGAAAATATTTGCGCAATAATTTCCTTTTTTTTATGAAAAATTATGCGGATACGAGAATATAGTCAGATTTTAAGGAATTTTCCCGGTTCAATGAGAACGTAGACGTGGAACCTAAGAACTTTCCGGTTCTTCGAGAACTTAGACGTTTTTAAGAAACGTTGTTTTGGAATGATTTTGAAAGGAGATCCTTAACGCGAGAAGGACTTCATCTGATGAATGTCACGTGCGCTTAGTGACATGAATAAAGACTCGGCAAAGTCGAACTTGTCGTTTAAGAATTTCCTGCGAGGAAAAAGAAATAAAATGAATAAAAATAATTTAATAAATCGTATTAGTAAAAGAAGGGAGCGATTAGACGTTTGAGAAGCTTTCGACTTCGAGTTAAGAAAGATATGAACGAGACGACAACTGGAACTTAGTTTTCCAGGAAATTATTCTTAAGTTATATTTCTTTTTCTTTTTATGGAATTAAATTCCATATTTCGTCTTGAGCGACGACTACAATTAGTACGAATATCAAGAGTCGTAAACGAAAAATTCTTTTGAAAATGGATGTTACTTTTGAATAAGTAACATGAACGAAGTAAATATACTTTGTTTTAATAAGTGAAAATCGTTAAGAGTTAATGAGTTAAGAAATAAAAGAAATAGAAGAATTAAAATAAGTAATAATATGGTGAAAGGAAAAGAATGAAAATAAAATCTTTAATTTTTCGTATATAAATATATATATTTATATATATATATATATATATATATATATATATATATATGTTGTTGAGTGCAATTTCTTGAATTGCTAGAAGTCTTAATTAGTGGTTGACTTAAGTGTTGATGTTACAATTGAATAAGGGATATTCATTTTGTAATTTATGTTTTCGTTAAGATAAGTTATTTTTTTTCCCTACCTGTTACTGATCCGTGTTACCTTAAAACTTTTGTAGGATGGCTAGGACTCGTGTCACGGCTCGGAAGAGCTAGCCTTTGGCCTCGCGCACCATAGTTGATATGTTGCAGGACGAGTACTACGAGTTCGAGGTAGACTATGGAGAAGAGGATGTGGGACAGATTGTTAGTAATTTTTCTTCAGCCTACTACCCAGTGCGACATCTGATCAGGGAGAGTCAGGTAATACTAGACTTGATCGTGCACCTACCAGACGAGTGGCGCGGATGGGCGCACCGTGCAACTTGGTACTTCTTGGGGATTTTCGGCGACGACACGGAGCCGACCGGCAACTACGCCGGATTCGCCCTGTGTGTGCACAGGCGTTTCTTTGAGAGCAGGTTTATGCTTCCCCTTCCATTAGAGCGACACATCCCCTACAGTCACTTTCCAGCCGAGACGGAGCTTGAGGAGCTTGACTTAGACCCGGATTACTTAGCTTTGTTAGAGTTGCCACCAGACGGTGTACTGGAGGTGGAGTTTGAGGCTGAGTTAGAGCAGCCAGAGGAGGACGAGGAGATGGTAGTTACACCAGAGTCACCACTGGTTGAACAGCAGATTAAGGAGTTGATCCCAGGCCCGGGTTTTGTAGAGGTTGACGCTGAGACAGCCGCGCTGTTGGGGTTGTCTTCACTGTTTGTGCCTGACGTTTGTGTTATGATCAGGGGACCGTTGGAGACGAGACTGTACAGAGAGGGGCCAGACCACCGAGAGATCGACGCGGAGCTCGCCGCCATGTTAGAGCTGCCTTCTCCACTTACGCTGCTCGAGGAGATCTGCGTGAGGTGGGGAGTAGTCCGACAGCAGATGGAGGCAGGACCGTCCAGGGTCCGTTCTAGGGAGGAGTTCGAGTCGGGTTTAGGTTCAGTTCCCGAGCACCTTCTTCCTCTGAAGAAGCGTGCGAGAGAGGTCAGAGAGGACGACTTGGTCTCCGACTTGGAGGAGACTGTTTCTGAGGCACCCTCACCCACCCTGCTTACACTTGACGACGGTTCTACTCTGAGGGTGGACGAGGCACTCTAGCTGGTTTTTGGTTCGGAGTCCGAGGAGGAGGATCCGGAGGAAGATCTGGAGGAGGATCCGAAGAAGGACCCGGAGGAGGACCCTGAGGAGGATCCAGGGGAGGGTTGTTAGGATTTTGCAGACTTCGGGGTAATTTTGGATTCTACTGCAGTTTAGTTAGGCAGTGCTTTATAGATATGGGTAAATATCAGTAGTAGTAATAGCTCTTTATCCTGTATAGAGTCGGATCAGTAACTAGTTAGTTTTTGTAGTACTCTAGCGGATACGAAATTTTATGAACCGTTTCCGTTCTAGTACTCTAGTAGATACGAAGTGCAGCTTGTTAGTGCACCCAGTAAATAGTAGGCAGTCAGCCTAGTTTAGACTAATAGTAGTCTAACCCTTTTGTATAAGTCCTCGTCAGAGGCAAAAGTAATATTCTTTTTGGATGTATATGTATATGACTCGTAAAGAGGGTTTTTAATCAAGTAAAATCTCTTATGAATCAAGTAATAAAAAAAAAATCAGAATGTTAAATGAACTCATGTAACGAGGAAATGAGTTTAACCCGAAAGTTAAAAGATTAATGAAATGATATCAAAGCTATGTTTGATATGTTGTTCCATGAATTTGATTAAGTTAAAAACGAGCTAGTAAGTACTAAGTGTAATTAACAAAAGGAAACTAATGAGAATTTTCAATTTTTCCCTAGACTAAAGAAAATGCCGGCGAGAAATGTTAACAACAGGAGAGGTTGAAGACCTGGAAGGCCGAGAGGACGTGGTGGACGTCAGCCAGAAAATAACCAAGAACAGGAATATGAGCGGAATATCACTCCATCCCCATCTCCACCCCCGTCACCATCATCACCACCTCCACCACCGCCCCGTAGAGATATTGAGGATCTCTTCCTCAAAAGGAACCCTCCAATGTTCAATGGAACTGGAAGCCCTAGCAATGCTGAGCTGTGGGTGAGGTCGACCGAGAAAATTTTCAAACTCCTCAGATGCACTGATGAGGAGAGAATGCTGTGTGTCGCATTCCAACTGACGGGATCGGCAGATTACTGGTGGGAGGCAAGACAGAAGGTGATACCTGCTGAGCATCTGGCTCGTTTTCCGTGGGAAGAGTTTAAGGAGATTTTCTTTGACAAGTACATCCCCAAGACTTATAGGGCACAGAAAGAGGCCGAATTTTATAATTTGAAGCAGGGAAAGCTGACTGTGACGGAATATGACGTCAAGTTCTACGAGTTGATGAGGTATGCGCCGACATTGGTCGACACTGAGGAGAAGTTATCAAAGAAATTTCAGGGAGGTTTACGTCATGAATTGGGAATCGCTTTGGCTAGTCATGGAGGACTAGGTTATTCAGACATACTGGGAAGAGCATTGGAAATGGAGGCCGTCATGCCTGACGAGAAAAAGATTGTACCAACTGCGTCAGCACCAGCGCAGAGTCAGAATCGAGGCTACTACAACAACAACAGTAGCAACTACCAGGGGAAGAGGAAATGGAACGGAGGAGGTAGCGGAGGATACAGTCAGGGCTACAACAATCAGGGAGGACAGAAAAGGGGCTATCAGCAGCCTGCCAACAACAACAACAATGGCAAGAGGCCGTGGCAGGGAAACAACCAATCGGGGTTTTTCATTCAAGGGAACAGGCAGAACTCGCCGTGGAAGGGCAATAATCAGCTGAACCAGCCACAAGGGCAATAGAGGAATTTTAACCAGGGAGCGAATAACCCAGGGAGGGTTACCATCCCTGTCTGCCCGAAGTGCAATCGAGCCCATCCTGGAGTCTGCCAAATAGGTACCCCCAACTGTTTCAACTGTGGACAGAAGGGGCACATGAAAAAGGACTGCCCTAAACCGCTTCAAGCAGTACCCCTCCGAGCCATCCAAGCACAGCCGCAGCAGCCGCCTATGAACCAACAACAGTTTCAGTAGCATGCACAACAGCAACAGAATGCGAGGGCATGCGCTATCAAACAAAGCGGTCAGCGCAAAGGAAAAGGCAATCTAGCAGGTATGGGAAAACTCCACAACATCCCCATTAAGATACTGTTTGATGCTGGCGCATTGCATTCTTTCATTGCTGGCTCATGTGCCAATAACTTAGACATCAGACCTATAAGAGCTGCACAATCTATGAGAGTAGCCACACCTTCAGGAGAGATCATTACTTCCACGCATGTTTGCTCTAACCTAGAACTAGAAATCGAAACTAATAAGGTTATAGCGAACAACCTAAATGTTATGATAATGTGGGACGAAGATATAATCCTAGGTATGGATTGGTTGTCAGAGAATTACACTACGATTCTCTGCAACGAGAGAAAAATTTCTTTTCAGCCACCGGGTAAAGAACCAACCGAATTCCACGGAATTTCAATGGGTAGAGGCATACCAATCATATCAGCCCTTCAAGCCACAAAAATCATGAAGAAGAAAGGTACCACAGCATATCTTGTGTACCTAGTTGGAGAACCAGGAGCCAAGAAGACCATTCAGAACGTAAAAGTCGTGAACGAATATGAAGATGTTTTTTCGGAAGTACTACCGGGATTGCCACCAGATCGTCATGTGGACTTTACGATCGATTTAGAACCAGGAACAGCCCCTAAGTCTAAAGCCCGTTACAGAATGGCACCGAAGGAACTGGAAGAGCTCAAAATCCAGTTACAGGAATTACTAGATCTTGGTTTTATCAGGCCAAGCGTCTCACCTTGGGGAGCACCCATGCTTTTCGTTAAGAAAAAGGACGGATCAATGAGAATGTGCATCGATTACCGAGAACTGAACAAGATCACTCTCAAGAACAAATATCCTTTGCCAAGGATCGAGGATCTATTCGATCAGCTTAAGGGTGCAGAAGTCTTCTCCAAGATAGATTTGAGGTCAAGATATCATCAGCTCAAGATCAAACCTGAGGATGTACCGAAGACCGCTTTTAGAACTCGATATGGCCATTACGAATTTTTAGTGATGCCATTTGGTTTGACCAACGCTCCAGCCGTATTCATGGACCTTATGAACAGAGTCTTCCACCCCTACTTGGACAAATTTGTTCTAGTATTCATCGACGACATCCTCATTTACTCTAAGAATGAGATGGAGCACGAGGAACATCTACGGATAGTGTTGGAAACACTAAGAGCTAAGAAACTCTACGCCAAATTCAGTAAATGCGAATTTTGGCTGAAGGAAGTAATGTTCCTTGGACACATAGTATCGACAGAAGGAATCAAGGTGGATCCAGCCAAAGTAGAAGCAGTGCACAACTGGAAGGCATCAACAAGTCAGAATGAGATCAGAAGTTTCTTGGGATTAGCTGGTTATTACAGAAGGTTTATTGAGGGATTCTCTACGATCGCTCGCCCGATGACGCAGCTACTCAGGAAGGATACCAAGTTTAAGTGGACGGATGAGTGCGAGAAGAGTTTCCAAACTCTTAAGGAAAAGTTAACTACAGTGCCAGTACTAGCACTTCCAGACATGAATAAAGAATATGTGGTTTATACTGACGCATCGAAAAATGGATTAGGTTGTGTCTTGATGCAAGACGGACGAGTGATAGCTTATGCTTCACGACAACTTCGACCTCACGAAGTTGAGTACCCAACCCACGATTTAGAACTTGTAGCCGTAGTGCATGCGCTAAAGATTTGGAGACACCATCTCTATGGTGTAAGACTTGAGATTTTCACTGATCACAAGAGCCTGAAATACTTTTTCGAGCAAAAAGAACTGAACATGAGACAAAGACGATGGCTTGAATTAGTCAAAGATTAGGACTGTGGAATTAACTACCATCCAGGAAAGGCTAATGTGGTAGCAGACGCATTGAGTCGCAAGGCTCCAACGAAGTTAGGATGCGTTTTTGTAGAAGAAGAGACCTTAATACGAGAATTCGAGAAGATGGATATCAGAGTGCTTGACACGCCAACAACGATAACAAGTCAAATAGCAGCATTAGAAGCTACACCAGATTTGAGAGAAAGGATCATTAGTGCTCAGAGAAAAGACGAGTCAATGGAAAAGTTACGAGTAAGGATAAGGACAGATAAGCCGGAAGGATATTCTGAGGCTGCAGACAATGCAATACTTTATGAAGGCAGGATTTGTATTCCCGACAACGACAACGAATTGAAGAACGAAATCTTGAGTGAGGCTCACGATACGCCTTACACAGCACATCCAGGAAGTACGAAAATGTACCAGGATTTGAGAAGAAACTTTTGGTGGAACGGAATGAAACGAGACGTTGCCTCGTTTATAGAAAGATGCCTAGCATGTCAACAAGTTAAGGCTTTACACCGACGACCGTATGGATTGCTACAACCGTTGGATGTCCCAGATTGGAAATGGGAAGGCATAGCTATGGACTTTGTCACAGGCTTGCCTAAGTCGAAAAAGGGAAACACAGCAATTTGGGTGATAATTGATAGACTTACGAAGTCAGCTCACTTCTAACCGATTAAGACTACATATGGATCAGAGAGACTGGCTCAGTTGTATGTCAGAGAGATTGTACGTCTGCATGGAATACCGAAGGTCATAATATCAGACAGAGATGCTAAGTTTACCTCGAGATTTTGGATTACGATGCAAAAAGAGTTGGGAACAGAGCTTAATTTCAGTACAGCTTTTCACCCACAGACAAATGGACAGTCAGAGAGAACGATTCAGATTTTGGTCGATATATTAAGAACAGTGGTTTTGGACCGAGGCACGAATTGGGAAGAAATTCTACACTTAGTCGAATTCACCTACAACAACAGCTATCAGGCCACGATAGGAATGGCGCCGTTTGAGGCTTTGTATGGGAGAAAGTGTAGATCACCGCTTTATTGGGATGAAGTAGGTGAGAGAAAGAACCTAGGCCCAGATGCGATCAATGAGATGATTGAGATAGTTCGACAGATTCGAGATAGAATGAAGGAGGCCCAGAGCCGACAGAAGTCGTATGCCGACGATCGTCGAACAAACCTTGAGTTTGAAATAGGAGATAAAGTTTTTCTTAAGATATCCCCGACCAAAGGAATCCTTAGGTTCGGAGTTAAGGGTAAGTTAAGACCCATGTTTATAGGACCTTATGAAATCCTCGAGAGAATAGGACCAGTCGCGTATAGATTGGCCTTACCGCCAAGTCTAGGAAGTGTTCATAACGTTTTTCACGTTTCTCAGTTGAGAAAATATGTTTATGATCCTAAGCACGTCATTAGTCAGCAAGACGTAGTTCTTGAATCTGACCTAAGCTATGAAGAAAAGCCGATATCGATCTTGGATAGAAAAGTCCAAGAATTAAGAACCAAATCGATACCAATAGTTAAAGTGCTATGGAACCATCACGGGCAAGAAGAAGCCACGTGGGAACTCGAGGAGAAGATGAAGGAGCGGTATCCTCATCTTTTTGCAGAAGGTATGCAAATTTCGGGACGAAATTTTTCGTAAGGGGGGTAGGATGTAATGCCCCGTAAATTCCTTACGTTCTTAAAATTTTAAAGTTAATTAAATAATGGCTTTGCACGCCTAAGTTTACAATTTTTTTTGAATTCTAAGACTAACGGTCGAATCCGTTATTAAAAATAAATTACAGAAGTCAGCTAGACGACTACTGTATTTAGGGTTAGCGCGTACGAAAAGTTTTTAGTTCGTAAACTCAGAATGGAAAACCATCCGATTTTTACTTTCACGCAATCACGATACGAACACGCCCGAGAAAGTTCGTTTTTATGTTTTTCCGGACGAAACTCGGACTTGTCGTCCCGAGTTCTTGTCAAAATAATTTTTGTAGTTTTATTTTCCAATTAAGTTCATACGTTTGAATTTTTAGGTCAAATCGAATCGCGACGATTTTGTACCGAGCAACGTTTTTCGTCGTTCGATTTCCGTAACGTCGGATCGCGCCGGAAAAACCCGTAACCCTCCTAAAATTCTGCATGCAGCCGACTTTTTCTTCTTTTTATTTTTTTTATTAATTAAGTGGGGAACATGCATGTAAACAATGCCTAATTAAATGACACCTAAACTTCACTTTTCACATTTTCAAACCTTTCATCATATCAAATGTCTTAAACAATCAAAACAACCTATTTTCCTCCCACTTCTCTCTCTCTCGGCTGCACTCCCCCATTTTCATCTTCTTCACTTCATCATCCACCATTGAAGACATCTCCAAGAGCTTGAGGAAGAACACAAGTCACAATCCTTCCATTCAACTCCATACATCTTTCTTTAATTCTCAAGGTAATTCTCTCCTCCACAATTCTATCCAACCATCTTCTTCTTCTTTTATTTTTTTATTCTTTGATCGAAAATTTGAGTAATGGAATGGATGTTTTGATCTTGGAATAATGAAATTAGATGTATTAGATAGGATAATTAGGGATTAAAATGTAACAAAAATAAGAACCCTAATACCTATGTTAATACCGAAAATTTAGGACATGTTGTAGGATTTTTATTTTTCTTCATTTGATGATTGATTCTTGTTTAATAGATGTTTAATTAGTGATTGATGAAATTAGATGTATTTGATTAATGAAAAGGAATCAAAATCCCTATGTGTTTGTGAAATTTTAATTAGGATTTGAGTTGAATTTAGGGGTTTATGCATGTTAGTTGGTAATTGTTTTTCAATTGATTAATAGTTGTTGTAAGAGGTTGATTAGTAAATAAATGTAGTTAATTGGGGAAGAAAATTACCCCTTAACATATACATGAAAACCGAAAATTATAGAGTAATTAGGGGTTTCCACATGTTTGATTTAAATGATGAATTGTTGGTTGAATTATGTTGCAAATAATGGTAATTGATTATAGAATTTAATTGAGAATTTTCTAAAAATATTTAATGAAACATAAGAGATAAAGATCCCTTTATAAGTTGAGTTATAATGATGTTATGATATGTTTGCATGCATGAAAATGATTCACGTTAGACGTAGTTTAACGTCGTAAAATTTGAACGAAATCCGACAACTTTGAAAAAATCGCGTAAGAGACGAAGCTTTAGTCGTAACTAATAATCGAGAAGTCGGATGGGAATTCTAATTTGATATTATTGTTTATGATGGAATTTAGAACAACTTTCTAGTTGACGTCATAAGCTTTCGAGTTGATATAATATGGGCTATAGTCATAGTCGAGATTTAGAACGCGTTTTTTATTTTGTTGGTTTAGTAATTGTTAGTTGAAATCCGACGTGAGAACGTCGTGCTTTTGAGCGAGTTTTGAGAAGGAGTTTGTCACGTACGGAAGTACATGATGACTGCCTTGAGAGTCCAGTTTCTAAAAAAATCAAATACGAGAGCTTAGAACGAACCTAAGACGTTATACGTCGAACCTATCAAGTAATTAGGGTTTTCACGGCAGTTTTGCGACCCTCGCCGGAAACTGTAATAACTTTTAGCTCGTTCATCGGATTTGCGATCCGTAAATTGGAGCGCGAACTAGACATCCCAATCTTTCCAGTGGTATAGGGCTCATCCACTGTTTCAAAATCCTCTGTTCTGGACAGCCTCCAGAGTTACTGGACTGCGCAGTGAAAATTCAGTTTCTTGTTTTCTAAGTTGTTTAGTTCGCAACTTAGTTTCTTTCGATCGTTTAAGCCGTTTTATCTAACAAATATCTCCCTACTGACCCTAGAGTCAAGTACAAGACCTTTAATGATGAAAACCAGTCGAGATCTTATCTTTTATCCTTTCATTAAAGAAGTAATAAACGAGAAATTTCATAAATCGTTCAATGAACTAAAACGTAAATCGCCTAAGTTGATTCTTTCCAACTTAGTTTCTTATAATCTTTAAAGTCGTATTAAGATATCGACTACCTTCTCTACTAACCCGAGAGTCGAGTATGAGATCTTCCGAGTTCTAAACGAGATTGGTACGAGTTTCATTTCCCGTTTAAGTAAAACGAATCTAGTAAGCGTGCAAATGCCAAAAGAATGAAACAACTAAAACCTCTTCGATTCTCTTTAATCGATTATCTTTACGACCCGTTTTTAAGTATGTTTATTTTACGATGAAGGAGGAAGCCAACTGTAGAAAAAGGACGGAAGATCCAAAGTTGGAAGCTTTTACTTTAAGTTCTGTAAATCAAGGTGGGCTTTTATATACAAATAAAACGAGCAATGCTCGGAAAATCTTTCTTTATCGCTTTGATATCTGTGTTTTCAAAGTGATATTATGGCATGAACTGTTTTATGTTTTACGTGAGTTCTCTTGTACCTATCTGAGTCAACATTCGTGTTTTCCAGATTTAAAGTTAGTCTAACTAGATTAACTGACGATCGGCTCTGAGTTAGCTGCTAAGTACTTTCCAGAGTTAGTGCACTTTGTAACCTGTGGTGTATGTGATATCCTATTGAGGGGTACCAGCCACGGTGAATTAGAATTGGTCAAGATTGAACGTAACATTAGTCAGAAAATGTTTAGTAGACACGGATTCTTTCAATAAAACTCCGGTGTGCTACGCTTATGAAATGCCATATTTATCTATATTTATGATTATGATTTCGGCATCGTGCCCACTAAGTACGTTTGTACTTAGCCCTGCATTGTTTTCTAAATGTGCAGGTTGAAGCGACGGTGAACGGCGACGGTTGATGTTGAGTTAAAGGATAGGATGCTTAGTTATAACCCTTCCGCTGCCAAACTCTGAAGTTCTTTTTGAGATCACTTTTTGAACAATACTCTGTAGTCTAAGTCTGTAAATATGAACTTAGCTTCTTTATTGTACTTTTGTCGAGAAATCCTTAGGGATTAACTCTTCCTTATTTATATTCAAGTCTTGTTCATGGTTTATCGATGTTTTTCATGTATGTTTAGTCAATTAGCCCCCTTCTTCCCCGCTTCTTTAATCCAACCCCAGTCGCACCCCGGCTTCTGCTGTCCCTCGGGATTTGGGGCTGTGACAAATCGCTTCAGTTTGATTCCCCTAAAACTCGCACACCAGGTGTTTGTAGAAAGACCCCTAGGATCTTTGGCTATTTTGGGAAAACTAATGTAATACTCCAAACTTTTCTAAGTTCTTAAGTGTGTATTAATTAAATTAATATGCCTATATGATGAGTTTTGAGCACTAAAAATTTTCGCGAAAATAAATTTTTCTGTGAAATGATGAAGATGCCTTTATGTGCTCTAATGTGATTTTTCTCATTTCGATTATTCGAATTGAGTATGTGATGAATTGTTTGAGCTTATTAATATGAGTTTAAGCTTGAGTATGAATTTCGAAATTTTCTGAGAACTTTGAATTTTAGATGAATAGTAACGTAAACCGAGAAATCCCTATTCATCGACCGACTCAGAATTTAGTCTAATTTGTTTCATTAGAATCTAGAATTTATTTTAAGACCTTTGAGATAAGTCGGAGAATTTTCTGAGATCATTTGAGTGAGATTTAAAAATAAATTACTTGACGACTCGTTTAGTCGAGCAGTTTTTATGAACTTATTCGTTAGAAGGAATCATAGCATAAAAATTAGATCATTGGATTCGTTAAATTATTTTGAGAGATATAAGATGAATTAGAGAGAATTTAAACGTCGAGAAAGCGACAAGAATGGTTATTAAAAGTTTGAGGGAATAAAATAAAATGACGAGGATATTTTCTACCGGAAAACTTTTATTTCTGGGTATAATTAGCAGTTAAAAATTTCTTTCTTATCTAAAATAGTAATAAAAAATCCTACAACACTCTCACTAGAGAGAGTGTACTCTACTCTCCCTCTCATTCATCCACAAAGTATACTCTCTTTCTCTCTCAAATATCTCCCTCTCGATTCTCTCTTCTCTCTCTAATCTTTCACAATCTTAACACATGTTAAATGCATCCCAACTTGCATCTCTATCTCACACTACATCACTCTCTCTATCACCTCACATCTCTCTCTATCAACACAAGCAACCAAGCAAAAGCTTCATCTCCCTCTGCTCTTCAGTTTCTTCCTTACCGAAAGAAGAAGCAGAAAAATCGAAGCAAGAGTAGCAGTTTTGCTGCTCTATTTCCTCTTGTTTATCACTTCCATATCTTCATCCTCATCACCATAACACTCTAGAGATCATCCCTTACATCTTCATCATCATCCATAGCCTTGAAAATCAAAGAAACCAGCTGCAACAAGCTCGATTCCTTCACATCGAGCAGCACAGTTTCGAAGTTTTCCCATGCATATACCTAGTTCATCGATGAAATCATTCTACCTAGCTTGAGGATTCTATGATGTGATCATCTCCTTCATCTTCAAGATCATTTAAGTAGTAAGTTCTATCTTTTTCATTCATTTCAAAGCTTGGAACAAGCTAAGATATCCAACCTTTATCCATCGATCTCCATGGATAGAAAACAAGGGTTTTGATCTTTGTTTTTCAAAATCATGATCTTGATGCCTTGTATAATGTTTCATGCAAGGAAAGGAGTTACCAAATCTATAATATTTCATCCTTCAAGCCATCCAAACCTTCAAGCCAAGAAGAGATAAAGTTCTATTTATTTTAAAGTATGATTTCATTCATAAGATGTATATATGTATATGTAAACCAAGAAAATAAGGAAAACATGCATGGTTTACTTTATGCATAGGAAAACCTTAGGGTTGTGATGATGATATGATGATCTAAATAAAGATATAAGCATGATTTATGAGTTAAAAAGATGAAAGAACCTAAGATAGGTCAAAACCCCTAAATCAATTAAAATGAAAAAAAAATAGGGAAAATGAGTTCTTGATGAGTTTTGATGCTTATTTGATGATATGATGATGATATATGCTTATTATGATTTTTTATGTGATTTATATGCATATATGTGTTGATGATAATTTTTGGTGAATTTATTGAATTTTTATTGGATTTATTCGAATAAAAATAGAGAAAATATGAATAAATTGTGATTTATGAATTTTCTGAGTTATATGATGTTTATGAGCATGATGATATATGAAAATATGATCTAGATGTGTTTTTAAGTCATAATATGAATTTTATGAATTATTACATAAAATTTGAAATATGTGATATTATGAGGAAAAATGATTTTTGATGATTTTTGATGAAATATGATGATAATGATGATGATTATGATGTTAAGATGTGTTAGGAAATTTTTGAGTAAATTTTGAGCATGGAAATTGAGAAAATGATTTTTAGTATTTTTATGCGTAAATTCAAAGAAAAATAACGAAATAGGTATAAAAATAAGATATGATGTTCTTGATGTTAATATGAATTTTCGAAGATGTGTTCTTCATATTCATAAGAAAAACATGAAGATTTGAAGATTTTATAAATTAATTAGAAAAATAATTCTTTTTAATTATTTAATTCGAAAAATGAGTATATATATATATATATATATATATATATATAGGAATTTCATTAGATAAAAATGAAATTGAGAAATAAATGAGATGTTAAGTCTATTTTAAATGAATTGAGTAGAAAATAAAGTTTTATGAATTTTCTATGAATTTTGAGATATATACACATATATATATATATATATATATATATAATAAAAAAAGAAATAATGAGAAAAAGAAGTCAATGAAAGTATGAGTCTAAAGAAAAATATTTCTTTGATTGATGATGATGTTGGAAAGATGACAAATGAAAATGTGATGTGAAATTTGATGTTAGTATTAGAAGAAAAATAAAATATTAATAAAAATATGTAATGCACCGTAAATTTCTTACGATCTCAAAAATTTAAAGTTAATTAAATAAATGGCTTTGCACGCCTAAGTTTACGATTTTGAATTCTAAGACTAACGGTCGAATCCGTTTCCGAAAATAAATTACGGAAGTCAGCTAGACGACTACTGTATTTAGGGTTAGCACGTACGAAAAATTTTTAGTTCGTGAACTCAGAACGGAAAACCGTCTGATTTTTACATTCACGAAATCGCGATACGAACTCGCCAGAGAAAGTTCGTTTTTATGATTTTCCGGATAAAACTCGGACTGTGTCGTCCCGAGTTTTTGTCAAAATAAATTTTATAAATTTATTTTCCGATTAAGTTTCATACGTTAGAATTTGCGGTCGAATCGGATCGCGACGATTTTGTGCCAAGCTACGTTTTCGTCGAACGTTTTCCGTAACGTCGGATCGCGCCGGAAAAACGTGTATTTTCTTTCTCTCTCTCTCTCCCCTTGACCGACTTCATCCTCACTCTCTTAGATGATATTTTCATTTTATAATGTTATATGAAGACACCTATTGTTATTACTATTGCACTTTACACATCTCTTAATATGTTAGAACATTAGGTTAATAAAATTAAAACCATATCTCTCCTTCCCTCCCCCTAATTTTCGGCAGCCTCCCTCCTCAACACTCCCATCTTCATCTTTTCTCCTCCATTGATGAAAGCTTCAAGAACTTGAAGGAGAAACACACAAGTCCTCATTCATCCAACAAAACCTATTACATCCTTTGTTAAATCTTAAGGTATTCATCTCCTCTTTACTTCTATCCATCCATCATCCTCTTCTCTTTATATTTTTCTTCTTGATCGAAAGTTTGAGTGTTGAATTAGACGATTCGATCTTGAATTAATGAAATTATATGTGTTAGATGGGATAATTAGGGTTTAAAATTGAACAAAAATCAAGAACCCTAATCCCCTTGTAATACCGAAATTTCTAGGGCTTTGGTAGGATTTTTGGATTTCTTCAATTAATGATTAATTCATGCTTAAGAGGTGTTTAATTGGTGATTAGGACAAAGAGGAATCGAAAGCCCCATGTTTTGTGAAAACCGATTTAGGGTTTGAATTTGAAATTAGGGATTTATGCATGTTAGTATGTAATTGGATTGCAATTGATTAATTGTTGTTATAATAGGATGATTAATGAATAAATGTTGTTAATTGGAGAAGAAAATCACTCTCTTAACCCTTCTCTAAATACCGAAAATTATTGGATAATTGGGGGTTTCCATGTGCTTGATTTAAATGACGAATTGATGATGGAATATAGTTGCAAATGGTGTTAGTTGATAATAGGTTTTAATTGAGAATTTTCTAAAAAATATTTTATGTAATGTAAGAGACGAAGAACTCGTCATAAGTTGAAATATAGTGTTGGTATAAAATGATTGTATGCATAAAAGTGATTCTCGTTAGATGTAGTTTAATGTCGTAAAATTTGAACGGAATCTGACAACCTTGAAAATCGCGTAAGAGACGAACAATTAGACGTAACTAGTAACCGAGAAGTCGAATGAGAATTCTAATTTGATATTATTGTCTATGATGGACTTGAGAACAACTTTGTAGTTGATGTCATGAGCTTTCGAGCTAATATAATATGAGCTATAGTTATAGTCGAGAACTAGAACGCGAATTTCATAACTTGTTGGTTTAGTAATTGTTAGTTGAAAGCCGACGTTTAGAACGTCGTGCTATTGGACGAGTTTTGAGAAGGAGTTCGTCACGTACGGGAGTACGTGATGACTGCCTTGAAGGTCCAGTTTCTAAAGAAATCGAATTCGAGAGCTTAAAACGAACCTAAGACGTTATACGTCGAATCTATCGAGCAACTAGGGTTAGCGCGGCAGTTTTTGCGACACTAGCCGGAAACTGTAATAACTTTTAGCTCGTTTATCGGATTTGCGATCCGTAAATTGGAGCGTAAACTAGACATCCCAAACTTTCCAATGGTACAGGGCTCATCCCCTGTTTCCAGATCCTCTGTTCTAAGCAGCCTCCAGAGTCACTGTTTTGCGCAGTAAAATTTCAGTTTCAATTCTCCTAAGTTGTTTCGTTCACAACTTAGTTTCTTTCGATCGTTTAAGCCGTAATAGCTAACGACTATCTTCCTACTGACCTTAAAGTCAAGTACAGTGCCTTGAGTGATAAAACCAGTCGAGATCTCATCTCTTATCCGTTCAAATAAAGAAGTAGTAAACGAGAAATTTCATAAGCCTTTTAATGAATTAAAACGTAATTCTCCTAAGTTGATTCTTTCCAACTTAGTTCCTTATGATCATTTAAGTCGTATCGAGCTATTGACTACCCTCTCTACTGACCTAAGAGTCGAGTATGAGACCTTTCGAGTTCTAAACGAGATTTGTTCGAGTCTCGTTCCCGTTTACGTAAAATGAATCTAGTAAGCGTGCAAATGCCTAAAGAATGAAACGACTAAAACTTATTTCGATTCTCTTTGATCGATTATCTTTTATGACCCGTTATTAAGTATTATTATTTTACGATGAAGGAGGAAGCTAGCTGTAAAGAAAGGACGGAAGATCCGAAGATTGGAAGCTAGTGCTTTTAGTTCTGTATTACGAGGTGGGCTTTTATATACAAAATAAAATGAGCAATGCTCGGAAAATCTTTCTTTATCGCTTTGATATCTGTGTTTTCAAAGTGATATTATGGCATGAACTGTTTTATGTTTTATGTGAGTTCTCTTGTACCTATCTGAGTCAACATTCGTGTTTTCCAGATTTAGAGTTAATCTAACTAGGTTAACTAACGATCGGCTCTGAGTTAGCTGCTAAGTGCTTTCCAGAGTTAGTGCACTTTGTAACCTATGGTGTATGTGATATCCTGTTGAGGGGTACCAGCCACGGTGAATGAGAATTGGTCAAGATTGAACGTAACATTAGTCAGAAAATGCTCGCGCGAGTGATTTATGAGAAAAGAAAATGTTTAGTAGACGCGGGCCCTTTTTAATAAAACCCCATATTTATCTATACTTATGATTATGATTTCGGCATCGTGCCCACTAAGTACGCTTGTACTTAGCCCTGCATTGTTTTCTAAATGTGCAGGTTGAAGCGACGGGAGCGGCAACGGTTGATGTTGAGTTGAAAGATAGGATGCTTTAGTTAGAACTCTTCCGTTGCAGAACTCTAAATCTTTTGAAATGTACCTTTTGAACAATACACTGTAGTTAAGTCTGTAAATTTGAACTTAGTTTCTACTGTGTACTTTTGTCGAGTAATCCTTAGCGATTAACTCTTTCTTTATTATATTCAAGTCTTGTTCATGGTTTATTTGATGCCTTTCATGTATGATTAGTCAGTTAGCCCCCTTCTTCCCCGCTTCTTTAATCCAACCCCAGTCGCACCCCGGCTTCTGCCGTCCCTCGGGATTTGGGGCTGTGACAAAATATTAATATTTGAGGATAAAAAAGAAAAATAAAAGAAAAGAAAATGAAATGAAATTTCTGCGAGATAATATGAGATAGAAGACATGAATATAAGATTAAGAGTTAAGATGTCCGTATTTGAGTTCGTTGTTTCAAACAAGAAGCTAAAAGAATTATTAATAAAGAAGTAATAATAAAATAATTGATTTAATGGAATATTTCCATTAAAAATGAAAATGTTTAAGTAATGTGAATTCTAAGTGATGTTTATGTGTTTAAATATGTTTTGAATGTTTGATTGATGTAATGAAGTATTAATCGAGTAAAGGAAAATGATAGAACTTGAGAAACGAGCAAATGAATATATTATAAAAGATAATATTTTTAAGTTTAAAAATATTTTGATGATATATGATATGTTAAGTGATTTGATGATGTTATTTGAGTAGAATTAAGCAAGTATACTTTTTGAATCACTTAAAAAGGAATTAAGACGTAGAAGTTATCGAGTGGTGAAGATTTGAAATGAAAAACCGAGTTTTGATTAAATAAAACGAAAATTGAGTTTTAAATAAAGGAAAAGATTAAATAATGATTATTTAATGATATGTATAAAGATGAGACCGTATACAAGTATGAATACGTATTTTGAGGAAAATAATGACGTATTTTAGAGTCAAGAAATACGAAGTAGAAGTTTGAATAATAAATTCAAAAATATTTATTATTTGAGTTTAACGAAATGATTTTCGTTAGAGTTGAAGTTATAAATTTATAAAGGTTAAAAGTCAAGCAATAACTTGTTATTATGTGAATGTGTTCAAGACATGAGTATTCAAATGATTTGTTGAAGACGTGAATTGTTATGAAAAGTCGATATTAGAATGTGATTAAATGATTGAGTATGATTAACTTTTTTAGTAGATGAATCACTAAGTTAATCATCTATACGTGTTTGAATATTGACATTGATGTTTGAGTATGATGACGATGTTTGAGTATTGATGTGAATACCTGTTTATAATGTGAATGTTTGATCTCCGATGTGAATGTTTGATTGTTGAAATAAGTGCTCAACTGTGTATGATTGACATATGATGAAAATAGTTAATATTGACGTTATGATTTGCCGAGATCATATAAATTGAATTTATGAGAAGTTTAAGATGAGTTAAATAGTAACTTATCGAATCACGTAAAGAATGAAATAATATATATATATATTAGAAACGAGAATCAGAGTTTGAGAAGTAATTAGAAATCGAGTAAAGACGATGACTCGAGAACGAGAAATTGAAAAGTTATCGATGTAGAAAAGTTTAGATAAGTTAAGAAAAACCCGAGTCAAGTAAAGTAAGCAACCCCGACTTCAAAAGACCAGAAGTAAGGTGGGCTTTTCTGAAACCAAAACTCCGATGAATGCTATTACTTATTGATTATTATTATGTGAGCTTTTAAAATTAATTGACTTGCCATTTATCTGAGTTTGTGTATGCTTTATCATCTACATAAGTATTATATCCTGTGGAAAACAGGAACCTACGTGTGGTTAATTGATTGATGATGGTGATTGTGTGCTTTACTTTGGTTTAGCCGGTCACAATGTTTGAGAAGGAGGCCTACTTCTCAACACAAAGTTGAAGTGGTAGATGATTCAGGCCTTATTATATATATGTTTTGACTGTGCAGTCGTGATTTTGAAAATGATAAAATGATTTATGCATTCACAAGTAAAATGTTTCCAAATGTTCTAACACTTGTGATGCAGTGGCAAGGCAAGTTCAATTACATAGCTCTAAGAGCAAACTTTTAAACCTGTTTTTGGAATTGTGTTCACTGAGGAAGTACTTAGCCCTGCATGTATTTCTAAACGTGCAGGTTAGCTACAGATGAGGTTGGTACGGATGGTCTTGGTGGTGTGTTAATATGTGGAAAGTTTGAGTCGACAGTTACATGTCTTCATACATGTAATTGTTGTAAGCAAGTGATGTCTCCGCTGCTTAACAATCTTTTGATATGTTAATATTTTGATAACTCTGAAAACAATGAGCCGTGTGCTCAAAACAATGCTTTGAATTTCGTTTGCAAACCCTACTTTTGAACAACATGATATCGTTACACTTAACCCTATTTTTGAGAACCTTTGTAAATTATTAAGCTCATTCATTGTTGAGCCATGTTATGAAAGTATGATTATATTCATGTCATGTTGAAACCTTATTTCCCTTGATCGATTCATTGTTGAGTCGAGTTTTATTTGTTGGTTTCACATTTTAAACTCGGGTTAGTTTTCAAAGTTGAGTTGTGACATAAGTGGTTTGTTTATTTGATGGTTTCACCTTCACAATCTAATGGAGTCTGGTCGTTCCTACACACCGGATTTCGGGCTGTGACAACCATGAATAGCGTTTTCGGTGTTTAATGGCAACACCAATTTTGGCGATGGCCTCGCCTTCTTCTTGGCCCCTCCAGGCTTCGCCATCAAACCCATCAGCCTCAGCCTCAACAACAGAACTTCGTCGGTCAATTCATCGTCGATGGAGAGATTCGTCGCGGTAGAGTTTGACACCTATCCTAATCTTGTCATCGGTTCGGCACTACAGGCCTTTGTGCAAGCTCACATAATTGAGTTGGTACACTAATTTCTCGGTTTGAATCTCGTGACCTTCTACCTACTGTTTTTCTATGCTAATAGTCAATATGTCTGATGTTGGTTGATTTTTTGGTGTGGATTATTTATGAATTTTGGATAATCCCCACTGAACACTAACTGTTTGCGAAAATACCCTATAGAACTTCGACCACTCTTTGCAAAGATACATGCAAAAGATCTTACTTGAGCATGATTGTTAACGAATTATTACTATCCAGGTTTGGATGTTCCTAGTATATATTTTTTTTGTAAATAAATTGAAGTGTTAACAAGTGAAGTGTGGGATTTAGGCATTGTTGATTATGAACAATAGGTGGAACTTGAGTTTTAACAAGATCTCATAATATAATCCGATACACACTTAAATATTTATGAATGACGGGAATTGAATGAATATCCTTGGCTCTCCTTTCTCCTATTTTGCTTCTATATCTTGCTTAGTTTTAAACGAATATATATATATATATATATATATATATATATATAGATGTCGTTCAAATCTGTATACTATATCCAACTTCGTTGATTTTCTGAAAGTCTGGTTTCTTTTCTTTGGCTGCGATAAGAAACCGATGTGGTTACACCTTGATTTCTTAATTTACTACGTGGTATATTATTCTCTAAGAGTTGAGTTATTGAAGGATTGGTCCTTTGATTTGAACAAATTTATGGCTTAATAAGTTATCACTTTTACATGCCACCTACTTGTTAAAAGGTCACAATGATTGGTGTCTCGTTTTTCTTGAAGTTTGACTTTATATTCTTGAATGTTCTGTGGTGCCGTCTAATGTTTTCTGACTGATGATGTTCTTTGGTGATTCTCATACTCTTATTTTCTCTATCCGCAATAGCACCAATCAGAGAATTGGTGCGGATTGATTAAATTTTCCATTTAGTGCTAAGTTTATATAGCTCCAACTTTCTGATACGGCTAAAACAAAAGCGCAAAAGGCTGAGAGACAATGCGATTGTCATATTTATTTTGGTGATAATGAGCAGTGAGATGGAATCGGGATTGAAGATGAGATCATGTGCCTTGTGTGATGGCCATTAAGCGTCTCTGCGACCAAGCCTTGAAGGCAGGTACCTAAAAATGAAGTTAAGTGTTATAAAATATTTAATCATGCCCTATGAATTGGGTCTGAATTTTTAGCTTGGGAGTCGACAACATGTCTCATGTGAGTTTGGTTATCATGTTACATGCTTATGCTTTTGAAATATATTAATAAGTCGATAGGTACATCACTGATAAGTTTGTCACTATGACCTTTTTGGAGTTATCACTCATTTACATTAATGTATTCTCGACTATGATACTAAGTGAAAGAAAATGAGTTTTGAAATTTCATGAAAATGATTAAGTGTATACTTGATAAGTGTAAGTGCGCATAGTCGTGTGAGGATGTCACATGTTCATTACAAAGGCTGAATTAATGATTTATCGCAATAGTTAATAGTAGAGCTATGGCTAATGTGATGAATGTTTATATAAGCAACTTTCAAAATATATTTAGCAGTAAGTTTGTGGAAATCTGCTTGGCTGCTCTAAAATTGTTCTCTTTTTTCGACTATTTGTGATGACTGCATTTGATATTTTTATGATTACAGAAGTCTTGAATTGTGAGATGAAGAATAATACGAGCACATCTGTTTCAACATCTCACTCGGTTATTTGAGAATGATTGTACTGTTCATGCCCTTGCGTGATTAGCATGCTAAGAGTTGTTCTTAACATTTGATAAAGTATAGGAAAAAATTGTAAATGATTAGTCCAATCCCCATAAAGTACTAACATGTTTTGGAGATAACATTCAGAAGTAAGTTCAAAAACTAAGTGTCAAGGTCGAACCTAAGGGTCATGAAGAGATCCTGGGGAATAAAGAGACCTGCCAATGGTGCAGAAGTTGAAATCCTGAAACTTCTCAAATTATTTAGGGCAACGATATAAAGAATAGAATCTCAATGGCCTCAAGTGCAGAAGCGAAGAGCTATTGTTTCTGCGACCTAAGCTCCAACCATCACCTCGGCTACATGATAGATTCTTATGGATATATTGTAAAATCAGCCTTACTCCGAATGAAATCAGAAATCAATTCAGTCGAAGTATGGGGGAGTAAGGTACGCATCCATACCTTTGTACAATAAATTCAAGATAATTAATTTTCTAGAAGACTTAAACGATGAATTTTGTTATCACTCAAAGCATGAATGCATGGGAGAACATACATGATACATGATTACTCACGGAAAAAATCAGGTCTCTTGTCAGAAGCACATGAGACAGCATGTTATGTACTCACATTGAAAAGCCTTTTAGCTTGCACGAATCGCAACAAAGAGCATGTTGTGTGATTGCTCACATTGAATAGCCTCTTAGCTTGCCCGAATCACAACAAAGAGCATGTTATGTGATTACTCACACTAAAAAGCCTCCTAACTTGCACGAATCGCAATAGAGAGCATGTTATGTGATTACTCATAATGAAATATAAGCCTCTTAGCTCGCTCAAAGTGCATGAAAGAGCATGATACGTGAACTTTCGATAAAAATAAAAAATAAAAAATAAATTCTTTATGCTATTGTACGCGCAATAGATGATATTTGACAAAAAGTCATGTATCTTCCTGAAAGGGTAGCGAAAAGCCCGATGAAGCGTAGCAAGGGGATAAGAAATGTGAAGTCCACACAGGACGCGTAATGAAAAGTTACATTAAATGTAATGTTGAGGTCTCATGTTGAAACATATGACTCGTATTCTCTTACAAGTGAGGGAGATGAGCCTCAACTGCAAAAATTTTCTGACTTTGGATTAAGGTCAAGAGGAGACCCAAATCCAGAATTTATAAAATGAACCTTAGCATGAGCAAAGGCAAAATTTTAATGAAAGAATATTCAACGAGAGCTCAAATCTGAATATGGATTAAGGTCACGATGAGACCTGAATCCAGAATTTGTAATATGAACCTTAGCCTGAGCTGAGGTAAAAATTGAATGAAATAATATTCAATGAGAGCTGAAAACTGAATTTAGATTCGAGACCTAAATCCAGAATATGTAAAATGAAGCTCAGCCTAAGCTGAGGTAAGAATTAAATGAAGTTATTGTATCACAAAAACACCCAGGTCTCGAGGAGACCTGAATTCCCTACTTAATTGTAATAATGTCTACCTGAGGGGATAATTAGAACATTATGGGCAGTTAACTAGTCCCAAAAGGTTAACGAGTTCTCTGGGGAAGAAAGTATGTAGAAAAGTTTAAAATAGTCATCCTAGTGGAGGTCTCGGGATCAGCTCCTGGTGTCAGATACCTCCTAAGGTCTTCTATTGAGGTCTGAGATCAAGACCTGAAGTAGAAACCCAATCAGGTCTCCCACCATTTAATGAATCTGACAGGTACATAGTACTTTACCTTAACAAACTCAGACTTGTC
This sequence comes from Schizonepeta tenuifolia, assembly GCA_029490685.1. Taxonomy (NCBI): domain Eukaryota; kingdom Viridiplantae; phylum Streptophyta; class Magnoliopsida; order Lamiales; family Lamiaceae; genus Schizonepeta; species Schizonepeta tenuifolia. Next base: position 109,559,484 of record CM055955.1, read on the forward strand.
GGATGGTACGTCTCTATAACAACGAATGATGGGAAGACACGTTTAAAAGACCGAGTAGTAGATATAAAAATAAAGCAACTTCATCCTCAAGTAATTTCACGGGTATATATATCGAAAATATCTATGGTATACGGATCCAACTTTTTCGCTCACTTTCTATTACATTCATCCTTTCCTCATAAACAAACCCAGATCGCTAACTTAAGGTTCGGAGGTGGTGCGCCGGGAAACACCCCTGGCCCTCCTTTTATTTGCAGAAATCCTAGCGGAGTTATCCTTTCTAGAAGAGATTCCAGCCGCGCAAGAAGGAAGAAAAGTGTGGTCTAGGTAGATGTCCGTGTTCATTCATTTGTGTACTTCGATTTTTATGATGTATCTTTTCTGGTTACATTATCTAGCGCCGTCTATGGGAACGACGTTTCCTTTAAAAATTTCTTTCCTTAAAGCGTTATCGGAAAATTTCGTTCTACCATTTGCCTCTGGAAATTAGTTGAATCTAGTGGAAGAAAAAGTTTCTGGTTTCTCCGTAAGGGTTTCATATTTAGTATATTTTAAAGTAGAAAAATAAGAAACACGAAAGCTCTTTGACATCCATTTTTAGTTTTTCAAAGTTTTTCTCTATTTGGTTCAAAATATTCGAGTTTCATACTGGATGTAGTTCTTTGGTCTTCTTTGATTTTTGCTTTTTTGTGTTCCCTTAAATATTTCGGGAAAAGGGGTACGGATTTCGATTCTGAATCTGCTCCTTACTGATGTTAGAAGGAACTCGATGGTCCTGAGGCAGGGACTTTAAGGAATCTCATGATATGAGAAAAGAAAACATAGAAAAGTGTAAAGCTCCTGAAGTGGGTTTCGCACAACCTCAGGAAAAGTTGAGGAAGTAATTCCGGGAAGGGGAGCGTAGTGAATCATTCTCTCTAGTACTCCTGGTCTTAAGGATAGCTTAGTCATAGCTTTTCTGAAAGAAGCATAGTGTTGAACACTTATGAGTATTATTTTGACAATTCCATCTGGTGGTTAACTAACCGTTGATAACTCTGTGCTGCAGTCATGGATGATACGGTGATCCGAGATCTTGGACCTCCCTTTGATGGAGTTGTTCATGATGACAACTCTCCCGAAGGGCAAAGTGATGAAAGAAATCATGATGCCTCGAAGGTGGTTGCGCAGAAACCCACTACGCCTCAGAAAGAAGGGTCCTCTATATTAATGAGCTCTCACAAAGAAAGAGCTCTCAAAGGAGCAGAAGATCAAATGGATGAGCTTCAAACTCCCTTACAACAGAATGTCACCTGTGTGATCTTGATGGATCAAATCAGTGCTATGGTAAACCAAACAGTATCTAAAGCTATCGTCTCACCTGAAAGTCAGAACAAGAAAACTAGTAGTACAACTAAAGAAAAACCAAGAGAGGTATAGATGTATCTGGTCTGACTGTAATAATGATGAGTCAGTCATGAGGCAAGCTAAGCCTTGTTTAAACAATAAATAATGATCCATAAACCAAATGTCATGTAATTGATGGCAGGAAGAACCTGAGGATGAAAATCACTATGAAAGTGAAGGATATGAAAGTCCTCGAACTGAATCTGAAAATGGTTAGTGGTGTCAATAAAACTTGTTCTTTCCCATTTCCGTCTTAAAAACATGCAGAGGGTGAAGAGAGGATAGTAAAACCCCGAGTTAAAGCTGCAACAGCTGAAATTGCAGCTCTCAAGCAGCAGCTAAAAGACCTTCAGAAAAAGGTCTCTTCACCAAAGAAGACTCCCAAGAAATCTGTCAGGATAAGTGATAATCAGTCTTTTTCTCTAGAGACATTCGAGAAGATCAGCTACCCGCCAACTTCAAAACATTGGCACTGGTGTATGACGGTTCTACGGATCCACATGAGCATATGATGAGATTTGAAAATGGTGCGATGCTACACCAATACACGGAGGGTGTTAAGTGTAGAGTTTTTCTTACGACTCTGTCGAAAGTGGCTCAACAGTAGTTTTCCTAGTTGCCTTCCAATAGTATAAGCTCGTTCAATGAATTCAGATCTATGTTTCTCCACCAATTTGCTAGTGCAAGGAGGCATATAAAGACATCCTCCTCACTCATGGCACTAAGGCAAAGACCTTCAGAGAGTTTACGTCAATATGTGAGACGCTTTAACGCTAAAGCATTGCAAGTTCCTCTAGCTTCAGATGATGAGAAAGTGCAAGCACTCATACAAGGGTTGGCACCTGGGTTATTCTTTAATTCGCTGAACAAAAGAGATCTCTTGTATTTCGAGGAGTTACTGCAAAGAGCTGAGAAATATGTTAATCTCAAGGAAGCTCATGAAGCTCGAAGGGTGAAAGAACAATCTCCCGTTCCAAAAAAGGAGACCTCAGAGAAAAGGTCGTCCACAGCACCGAGAACTGAAAGGAATAAAGGAGGGCAAAAGCTCAAGAGAGCTCTAGGAGATTCGACCAGTATACGCCCATCAATGCATCTTTGGTGGAAGTCATGGAAGCTACAGCCAGATCTCCTCACTTCAAATTTCCAAGCACTTATAAGTAAGCTCCCTGCAACCCCAGATCTGAGTTGTACTGGAAATACCACAACGATTATGGACATGACACAAACTCCTGCAGACATCTCAAGGATGCTATTGAAAGATTGTTGAAGAAAGATGATACCCTGCTTCAGTTTGTCAAGAAGGAAAGGGAGAAAGGGTAGAAGAGAAAGGAACTAGAGCAGAGAAAGCCAGATCAAAGGGAGAGAACCCCTCCATGACGGAAAGATCCTCCCCTTGAAAGGGGAAACATTAGTATGATTATGGGAGGAAATGTCAATGGAGATTTAGGTCGAAGCTCGTAAAGCTCATGTGAGAGCTGCCAAGGCTCACGTAAGCAAGGAAGTACAAGAGCTGGCAGAGGTAGTTGGGATGGAGATTGATGTACTGGACTCATTTCCTGGAGAGGAGACAAGTCCAAAAGCATGTGTGAGCTTTGGCCTAGGGGATCTAGTAAGTACAAAACCTCATAATGATGCTTTTGTGATTAGCGCTAAAGTAGCTAATTTGAGAGTAGCGCGTATATTTATGGATACGGGAAGTGCCATGAATGTGCTCTTCTGGGATTGTTTCCAGAAAATGAAAATTAATGTTGAGTTGGCATCGGTGAACACTGCGCTGTATGGTTTTGCTGGAGGCGTAATACAACCTAAAGGAGAGGTAACCCTTCAAGTAACTCTAGGGAGTGGTGAGACGTCAAACACTTATGATGAAGTTTTTGGTGGTAAACACACCTTCAGCTTATAACATAATATTGGGAAGACCTGTGCTGAATGACTTTCAAGTGGTGGTCTCAACATACCACATGAAAATGAAATTTCCAGCTCAAAAGGAAGGGCTAGTGGGAGAGGTCGCTGGAGACCCGGAGATGTCAAAGGAATCCTATGTAAAGTCTATTAAGCACACCAAGCAGAAAGTAAAGGGAACTCTAACAGCAGAACGCCCATCGCAGAGCAAAGATGTGAAGATGAGCGGTGTGGAAGAGGATCTGGAACCTCGTATGCAGCCAGCTGAGGAAGAATTAATGATGGTGGAGTTGTCCCCTGAAAAGATAGGTTTTACTATGAAGATGGGAAATCTGATGACTGAAGAACAGAAAGAAGCCATAATTCAGTGTTTGCGGAAAAATGTGGATTTATTTGAATTTAGCCCAGAGGATATGGTAGGGGTAGACCCATTTGTAGCTCTACATCATTTGAATGTGGACCCAAGAGCAAAACCAGTAAGAGAGAAGAAGAGATCCTTTGGGTGTGAAAAGGAAAAAATGATCAGGGAAGAGATAAAGCGATTATTAGACACTGGCCATATTGTGGAATTCAGTACTTCGAGTGGCTATTGAATGTAGTAATGGTAGCTAAAAGTAATGGCAGCTGGCGGATGTGCATAGATTTCAGAGACCTGAACAAGGAATGCCCAAAAGACCACTATCCATTGCCATGCATCGATCAACTAGTAGACTCAACTTCGGAATGTGAGTTGTTATCTATGCTGGATGCGTATTAGGGGTATCACCAGATATAGCTAGCCCTTGAAGACGTGGTTAAAACAGCTTTTGTAACCGTATGTGGCATATTTGCTTATATAAGGATGCCTTTCGACCTAAAGAACGCATAGGCCACCTATCAAAGAATGATGGATGCAGTATTGGAGGATCAGATAGGAAGGATCCTGGAAGTGTACGTGGACGATATTCTTGTAAAAAGCACGAAAGGGAAGCACTATGCTGAAGACCTGGAGGAGGTCCTGACGGTAGTAAGGAGGTATAATCTGAGGCTGAATTCCGTAAAGTGCACGTTCGGGGTCAAGTCAGGAAAATTCCTGGGATACCTAGTTGATAGTGACAAAAATATCCAGGTCTCCAGGAAGACCTGAGCATGCGACCTGAGCACCCGACCTGAGCATTTTATATGGTGGCAATGGGGTCTCTCATGGAGACCTACTTTCAGAGAGCAGTCAGCAGATCTCCCGTTAAGGCCTCGCCAGAGGTCTGCACAGAGAGCTCTTAGTCAGGGCTCTCTTCCAGTTAAACATCTGACAGACAAAGACACTTTAATTAATGATTCATCCGGTACCGTCAGAGAGTACGATGCTGCTATAGCAATGAAGTGATAAAACGTGAAAAGATCAAGATAAAAGAGTTGGAAGCAACACAACTTCATTCTCAAGAAAACTCACGAGTATATATACTAAAAAACACAACAAATACACACATTCTTCTGAATCTTACTCCCTGTTCCATTAAACTGGTTCCGAAACAAAACCTAGAACACTGACTTAACCTTCGGAGGTGGTTCGCCGGGAAACCTTCCCGGCCCTCCTTTTCTTGCAAATTCACGCTCGGATTGTTTCGGGAAGGACGAGTCCAGTTATCCAAAGCCAAGGAGAATTGTGGAATAGGTGAGTATTGCTCTCTAGTCGTTCATTCGTTCTGATTTTACATGGTGTGCTTTTCTAGCCGCATCATCTGGTGCCGTCTGTAGGAAACGGAATTTGGCTTCAAAATGTCATTCTAAACTCTTTTTACGCGTCCTTCTTTCAATGACATCGAGTTCGAGCTTAAACTCGAAAGAGAGAGAAAAGAATTGAGAAACTAGATCTGAGTATTTTGAGTCATTTCGTATTTCTCCTTTCAAGAGCTTTTTCTGTTTTTAAAGGAGTGGGTTGAGTGATTTCAGAACTTTTATGTTTCGAAACTCTTTGTGAATCTTGCTGTAATCTCTTAAGCTTGCTTATTTCTGGTATTTTCGTAAAGTACTACATTTCATGGTGTGGTATAGAGCCGTTGGTGGAGTAGAAGTTAAATAGAATTCCCTGTTGAGTGGAAGAATGGCTAAAAATAGATGATTCCGAGAAGTAAAATTCGGAAATCCTCACGAACTGAGGGGCCAGAATTGGAAAAGGCATAAAGACTTCAGAGTTAGTCTCACTCAGTCCCTACGGAGATGGGGAACGAGTGCATAGGAAAAGGGGATATGGTGCATCATATTCCCTGAATTCCCTGAAATTCCCCTTCTGAGACCTGATGATGGTCCTTCGAGAGGGGTAGTGTAGACCTGATAATGGTCCTTATGGGACCTGATGATGGTCCTAATGCTGTCTTTTGATTGATAAGTTGAAAATTGTGGAATAGATTCAGTCATGGAAGATAGATCGGTCCGAGACCGGGAATTCCACCTGAAGGAGTGGTGCGTGACGATAGCTCCTTAGAGGAACGTACCGAGGAGGAAAATCAAAACGCACTGAAGGAAGCTCCACCAAAGATAACTACACCTCAGAAGGAAGGGGCCTCCAAGTCGACCAGCCCTCAGAAAGCAGGAGGTCATAAAGGCTCGGAGGTTATGAGAGATGAACCTCAGATGCCTACGCAGCAGGGTGTTACCTATGCGGTATCCATGGATCAGCTCAATTGTATGGTAAAGCAAGTTGTATCCAAGGCCCTAGCTCCGCTAGAAGGTCAAACTAAGAAGTTTTGTAACATGGCAAGGGGCAAAGACAAGAAGGTATGAATGGGTCTTGTAAGATCTCGGTTGTAATGAGACACCAGTGAAATGGCTGAACCCTCATGAATATGAGAATAAATGTTCGTGATCTAAATACCCCTATTCTCCTTGACAGAGAGAACCTGTGGAGGAGGATCAGTATGAAAGTGATGGGTATGAGAGCCCTCAAACTGAATCGGAAAATGGTCAGTGAATAAATAAAGAAAGTAGATATTTGTGACATTCCTGAAGTAACTTACTCACTAATGAAGTCGTGATTACTTATTTTTGCAATGAAATTTGCAGAAGACGAAGCACGTATTACAAGACCTCAAGACGAGGGGGCTGCTGCTGAGATTGCATCCCTTAAACAGCAACTGAAAGACCTCCAGCGCAAGGTTCCCTCGCCTAAGAAATCTCTTAAGAAGCCTGTTAAAACTAGTAACAGCCAGTCTCCTTTCTCGAGGGACGTTAGAGAGGACCAGTTACCTCCAAACTTCAAGACATTGACATTGGATATGATGGCTCTACAGATCCGTATGAGCATATAATGAGATTTGAGAATGGGGCGATGCTCCACCAGTACACGGAGGGCGTGAAATGCAGGGTTTTTCTCACAACCTTGTCGAAGATAGCTCAGCAGTGGTTTCCTCAGCTGCCCCCCAACAACATAAGCTCATTCAGTGAGTTCAAGTCCATGTTCTTGCATCAGTTTGCTAGTGCAAGAAGGCATGTTAAGATCTCTTTCTCGCTCATGGCGTTAAGGCAAAGACCCTCGGAAAGCTTGCATCAATATGTTGGACGCTTTAATGCTGAAGCATTGCAAGTACCCCTGGCTTCTGATGATGTGAAGGTGCAAGCATTGATACAGGGCTTGGCCCCTGGGCCGTTCTTTGATTCGTTGAACAAAAAACCTCCGTTATATTTTGAGGAGTTGCAGCAAAGAGCTGACAAGTATGTTAATTTGGAAGAGGCCCAAGAAGCTAGGAGAGCTAAAGAGGAGTCTCTTAAGCCCAAACAAGAGACCTCAGAAAGGAGGTCATCCTCAGCAGCGAAAGCTGAAAAAGACAGAGGGGGACAAAGGCCCAAAAGAGTTCCCGAGAGATTTGATCAATATACGCCCCTTAACGCACCTTTGGGGGAGGTCATGGAAGCAGCTGCCAAGTCCCCTTATTTCAAGTACCCCAGAACTTATAAAGAAGCTCCGCGTAACCCGCGATCTGAATTATATTGCAAGTACCATAATGATTATGGGCACGACACGAACTCTTGTAGACACTTGAAAGATGCTATTGAGTGACTATTGAAGAAGGATGACACCTTACTCCAGTTTGTTAAGAAAGAAAGAGAGAAGGGCTACAAGAGGAAAGAGCTAGAGCCAAAGAGGCCTGATCAGAGAGAAAGAACACCCCCAAGGCGAGAGGATCCTCCTCCAAAAAGAGGAAATATTAATATGATTATTGGAGGGAATACCAATAGCGATTCAGGTCGAACTCGCAAAGCTTACGTGAGGGCTGCAAAAGCTCAAGTGAGCAAAGAGGTCCAGGAGTTAGCAGGGACAATGGGCATGGAGATCGATGTGGTAGATTCATTTCCTGGAGAGGAAGTGAACCCAAAAGTATGTGTGAGTTTCTGTCCCGAAGACCTGATGAGCACAACACTTCATAACTATGCGCTAGTGATTAGTGCAGACATTGCTAATTGGAAGGTGGCGTGGATCTTTGTAGACACCGGAAGTGCAGTGAATGTGCTCTTCTGGGATTGCTTTCAGAAGATGAAAATCAACACCGATTTAGAGCCAGAGAACACGGCTTTATATGGTTTTGCTGAAGGAGAAATACAACCTAAAGGGAAAGTGACCCTTCAGGTAACACTTGGTAGTGGCGAGACCTCAAATACTCGGATGGTGAAGTTTTTAGTAGTAGATACACCTCATCATACAACATAATACTGGGAAGACCTGCTTTAAATGATTTTCAGGTGGTGGTCTCCACCTACCACATAAAAATGAAGTTCCCAGCTCTCAGAGAAGGCCTGGTGGGTGAGGTCTCAGGTGACCAAGAGGTGTCAAAAGAGTCTTATGTGAAATCCATAAAGCATTCTAAGCAAAAGGTGAAAGGAGCCTCAGTGGCAGAATGCCCACCGCAAGACAAAAACGTAAAGGTAAAAGAAGTGGACGAAGACCTAGAGCCTAGAATGCAGCCGGTGGAAGAGGATTTGATGATTGTAGAACTGTTCCCGGAAAAAACGGGGTTCACCACGAAGATGGGAAAGCAAATGACTGAAGAGCAAAAAGAGGCGATAATTCGGTGCTTGTGGAAGAATTCAGATCTATTCGCATTTAGCCCAGAAGACATGAAAGGGGTAGACCCGTCGCTAGCCCTGCATTATCTGAATGTAGATCCTAGGGCGAAGCTAGTGAGGCAGAAGAAAAGGTCCTTTGGACCAGAAAAGGAAAAGGTGATCAGAGAGGAAATCAGGCGTCTGTTAGACGCTGGTCACGTCGTTAAAATCCAGTACTCTGAATGGCTGTCGAATGCGGTGATGGTAGCTAAGAATAATGGTAGCTGGCGGATGTGTATAGACTTCAGAGACTTAAATAAAGCATGCCCGAAAGATCATTACCCACGGCCTTGCATCGACCAGCTAGTCGATTCAACGTCAGGGTGTGAATTGCTGTCTATGCTGGATGCTTACCAGGGCTATCACCAGATACAGCTGGCTCATGAAGATGTGATCAAAACGGCCTTTGTAACTGTGTGCGGTACGTTTGCGTATGTGAGAATGCCTTTTGGCTTGAAAAATGTCGGAGCTACCTATCAGAGAATGATGGATGCAATATTTGAAAACCAAATAGGGAGAATCCTGGAGATGTACGTAGATGATATTCTTGTAAAAAGCGTGAGAGCAGAACACCGTGCCAGAGATCTAGAAGAGGTCCTGACAGTTGTAAGAAAATATGTTTTGCGATTGAACCCAGCAAAATGCACATTTGGAGTCAGGTCAGGAAAGTTCCTGGGATATATGGTGACTCCAAGAGGAATTTAAGTGAATCAGGAGAAAGTACGAGCTGTACTGGAGATAGCTGCTCCTACCAACGTAAGGGAGGTACAACGGCTGAATGGAAGAATCACCGCGCTTAGCCGGTTCATATCCACTTCGGTGGAGAGAAGTTTTTCGTTTTTCAAAGTGTTAAAAAAGGCTAGTAAGTTTGAATGGGATGAGAACTATCAGAAAGCATTCGAGGATTGAAAGCTCACCTAGCAAGTCTGGCATTGTTAACCAAGCCTACCCCAGACGAAACTTTGTACTTATACATATCTGTTGGGGATCACTCCCTGAGTGCTGTTCTCATAAAGGAAGAGGGCTCTATCCAGAAGCCCATCTATTATATCAGCAAGGCCTTGCAAGGGGCTGAATATAGATATTCAGATGTTGAGAGAGCTGTTTTGGCTGTGATGACGGCAGCAAGGCGTTTAGGATTGTATTTCTTAGCTCACAAGGTGGTGGTGAGAACTAATTTCCCCTTTAAACAAGTACTGAGTAAGTCAGATCTCTCGGGGAGGATGGTGAAATGGAGTGTGGAATTAGGGGAATATGATGTGGAGTTTGAGCCACGCACAGCTATAAAAGCACAAGCCCTAGCGGACTTTATCCAAGAAACCACTCAACCTATGCAATGGCCAGAGTGGAAGGTCTTTGTCGATGGATCGGTGACAGTGGAAGGATGCGGTGCTGGAGTTGTCATAATAACGCCCGATCAAAGTGAACTCAGTTTTGCGTTGAAATTTGAGTTCAGAGTCTCTAATAACGAGGCTAAGTACGAAGCATTTGTCAGAGGCCTGGAGATGGTGGCTGAGTTGGGAGCTCAGAGGGTCATTATTCACTCTGACTCACAGTTGGTGGTTCAGCAGGTCTCAGAAAATTATGAGATCAAAGAAGAGAGGATGATAAGGTATGTGAAGCAGGTTAGAGACCTGAGTGAGCAGTTTCAGCACTTGAGGGTAGAGCAAATACCTCGGGACATCAATACACAGGCAGATCGCCTCGCCAAGCTGGCCAGTTCCCTGAATGGGTTGGTTCGTGAGAAAGTGACGTTGCTAAAAATAGCTAACAGTCGTGTAGAAAAAAAGCATTCATGAGATAGAAGAAAAAAGTGACTGGAGAGCGCCCGTTTTACATTTTTTGAAAACAGAAGAGTTGCTAGAGGGGGAGAGAGCTGGAAAAAAGAAAATCTATGCTAAGTATTGTCTAATTGGAGGACATTTATTCAGGAGAGCTTATTTACAGCCATTGTTGAGATGTGTGGCCGAATCAGAAGGCCTACGTGATGCGTCCAAACATACACATCATGAAAAAGTCAGAACACATGAATAGGTGAAGAAAGACTTTAACCTGTTCGACAGCTCTTCTTCGCTCCAACGGTCGGAATCGTCTTCCTTGGAGGAATCCCGGCGTAACTCTGCAAGAAAAGGAGGGCAGGGGAGTTTTCCCGGCGAACCACCTCTGAAGATTAAGTCAGTGTTCTGAGCTCCTTTTGAGAGATGAATGTAACGGGAAGAATAGGTCTGAAGAATTGGGTTTGTGTATGTTAGATTTTTCAATATATACCCGTGTTTTCTTGTGAACGAAGTTGTATAGCTATCAGCTCCTTTTTGCCTTTTACTTTACACGTTCCACTGTTCTATTGGCCATAATATGACTATACTTTCTGACAGTACCGCATAGTCATTAATTACGGTGCTGCGAGCTCGACAGGTCTTCGCCCGATAGAGAGCCCTAAGCGAGGGACCTCAGGTAGATATCTGACTAGATTTGAATGAGAGACTTCCCAACAGATCTCTGGGATGAAATCCTTAGGAGAGATCTCAGCTCCCCTTATATGATCAGATCCTGGACATAACATTTCAGAAAGGTTATACGCAATATTCAGTTCTCCACGAGACCTGGATATTTTTGTCACTATCATCTACTCCCCCCTACTCTGCATTTCGGAGGGTCTTCTTTTGAGAAATTCAGAGTAGGAGTCTTAATACAACTGACGCCGCAGGGGCCCACCTTTAAGGGCCTGGTCTTTCTTTGTAAGCACTTAATCACTTCAATTTTTCAAATCAGGTCTCTGAGGGCCATTATTTTATTAAATGACAAATTGGAGGAAAAACTCTGCAACTTCCCTACTTTATTCAACCGTTCTCTTTCTCTCTCTCATATCAGGGTTTTACCTTTATCCTCTTTTACTTTACTCATTTCTTCCAATTTTTTACCGCAATCTCATCATGGTGCAAACTTCTTCTCATTCTGAGGAGCACACCACTTCCGATCACCACGAGCCTCGGGAGTCTAACATTTAGCCTCCGCCCTCCTCACCTGAAGATTCTCAGTCAAATACCTCCGCCCGCACCCAGGTTAAAAGGAAGAAGCTTGGCTCTCGCCGTTCCCAGCGAATAGCCGTTCAAATTCCTTCCAGCCCGACTCCCTCTTCTAATCCGGACGAGGTTATCGTTCTGACCGATAGTTCACCCCCGTCTTGTCAGGGAGTCAAGGAAACAGATTCATCGCTTCTTTCTGCGAGCATTTCTGCGCCCCCGGCTATGGCTCCGGACGCCATATCTGGTGAATCCTCTCTAACTCCTACATAATTAGCATTAGTGAAGTCGATGTTAAACTGTGACGAGTTTTTTGACATTAGTATGCCGGAGGAGTATGACCGCCCTCAACTTTTAGACTATCCCTCGGTAGCATTTTGGTACCATCAAATAGAGTCAGGCTTAAGGTTTCCCCTTCCCGACTTCGTGACTCAAGTTTGTGATCTATATGGTCTTTGGCCCAACCAACTTCACCCTTCCTTTGTCAAAATTCTGTTAACTTTCTTTATTCTACTTCGTAGTAATGGGGGAGTTCCTACCCCTTCTCTTTTTCAAACGGTATATGATGTGAAACCCCATGGTGCCTTTTACTACGCCAATGCTAGGCCCAAGGGTCCTGCCCAGTACGTTTGTGTACCCCGTACAGCGGGTAAAGAGTGGAAGGATAAATACTTCATTGTCACTCCCAAGCAGGGTTATTGGCCTTTTGTTTATCCCCAATGGCAAACACTTCATTTGAAGCGACCCCGCCCTGCTGTCGCGAGCATCTCCGATATCAACCTCAAAGTATTATTGGCCTTTTGTTTGTCCCGAAGGGCACGGCTCGAGCCTTTCCCATTCAATTCTCTACTGTCTGATCCTAGTGTGCTTTCTTTCTTTGGGCTAGCACCTCGAGGAGATTACTCTTTCTCCATGGAGGGTGGGTTTCAACTTTCTTCTCATCTCTTCCTCTTTTATTTCTCAAGTCTTCCTAATATGCGTTTCATTCTTCACATCCTTTTTGGTGTAGGGACAAGCTAGATTCAGGATGTAAAGCTTCCTGATGACAAGGACTTTGACTTCACTATTCTATTGGAAGAGCAGGCTCGTCTGGAATCTCAGGCACATGATACTCCACATCTCGCCACTTCCTTTCCCTTGTCTACTGCAGCCCCTACACGGCCACAGCCCACCCCTAGTACTGCTTCAGGGGCCGTTATCAAGCCCACAGCTGTCAAGTCACTCAACTTAAGTGTCTCTTTCCAGGAATCCAGCAAGAAGGTGAACAAGAGACACCTCAACCAACCTCAAGAGGCCTCTGCTCTCTCTGCCCCCAATTGGTGCTACCAAGAAGTCTAAGCATACTCCTTTACCCAGCAGCTTCCCTCCGAAGGGTACTGATCCTTCAGGATATGCTTTCAGAGGCCAGACCTCCAGTTTGCTTTGCAAGTTACCTCCTCCTGAGTGCCTTTCGTTACTAACAGCCATTCCTCTTTCGGACGAAGAGGTTGAGACCAGCCCTCCTTCTCTACGTCAGCTTCAAGAGGAGAGTGCCCATGATTTGGTGCAGGTATCATCAGCATTATACCCTTGCTTTCACAAGTTATTTTATCTTCAAACACCATCACAGCTTTGCTTTCATCTGTCTAATGCTTTTTTTTTTTTTAATAACATCACATCAGCTCTCATGGACGCTTATTACAATTTCGAAATGCTGCTCATGAGAAGGAGATGGCGAAACTCAGGGAGGCGTTGGTGGCTAGTTAAGCACAGCTACAAGAGCTGACCACAGCGAATGAGGATCTGCAGCATCAGAACCGTGATATCTTAGACACCAGCAGTAAGCTTTCTCTAGTCAATGATGATTTGAAGAGGAGGAATCATGGGCTTCTCATGTCTCATGAGAAGGTGCCTGCTTTATCCAAAGAAAATGCATCTCTCAGTAGGGCTAACACCGATCTCATTAATCACCTTAGTTAGCAAGGAACTTGAGGAGGCCAGGAATCTTCTTCAAGCCTCCAATCTTTCTTGTCAGTCGGGCTATACTGAAGGAGTTCACCATTGTCGCCACCATATCCTCCGCACTTCCTTGGGTCAGTAGGCTTTACAAATCCTTCACCAAGGGCTTTTAGAGTCTTTCCAAGCCTCTTCTGAATATCTATTGTCCATTTGACAAGACATCGCATTCCTTGCAAAGAGGTGTGGCATGACGGTGTTAGCTAAAGCCCACAACTTGGGTTTTACTGAGCCCATAGATGTAGATCAGATCGTGAAGCACCTTCCTCCACCACCCTCCTTCCAGGGTGTTTCTCCTTCTCCCGTAGGGACAGCTTGGTGGCTTCCCGTTATGTAGAAAGCATTTGAGGCCCTCATCGCACCCTGTGACCTGCAGGCAGTCTTTTCTGACCCACCTGAGCTCATCTACAACTTCTTTCCACAAGACTTCTTCCCAACTATCAAGCTGTCAGGTATCTCCTGTTCAGTCTCACTTCCCTGTATTTTATCTTTAAGTCTGTTGCTTTAATATTTCATTTCCTTGATTAATCCATTTCCTATTTCTTTCTTTTAGATGTGCCTGCAACTGGTAGGACTCCACAAGTCCTTGGTGGTGAATCAGGAGAGCTGGAGAACGCCCCCGAGGATGAGTCTGCTGATGCTGCGAGAGCTGACCCTGATGATGGCTCTACCAATTTCCTAACTTAGTTGTTATGTAATTCATGCTTCGAACAACACTTTTATTTGTTTTTGTACTGAAACAATTTTCTTTTGTATTTTGGGGTTTGAACGATTTCAGCACTCTTATTTGCTTTTCCAGCACTGTATTCCCTGCTTAGTAGGTTAATGTATTGTATCTATTTTGCTATTGTTCATCTACATATTTCCTTCATTTTGCATTTTCATGGGGTATTGTGGGTCCCCCTAGGGTGTAAGGTACACCCCTACTCCCCCCTACTCTAGATGGTTTCGTCTCATTACTAAAAACCATTTAGAGTAAGTACTTCACTTCATCTTGCTATGTGATGTAATTACTGTTTCGTTACAATTTCACAATTTTGTGGAATACTTGTCTAGCTAAGCAAGCATCCTATCAAAAAAGGTGGGAATGAGACCTGGCACGTAGACCTCCTCCCGTCTTAAAAAACAAAAATTTTCCATAACATATTTCTAGCATAGTACTTCTTCAGGTTGCTGACATTCCACGACCTTGGTTCCACGTATCCTTCATGTGTGGTAAGCTCATATGCTCCGCCGGGGAGCACTTTTGTGACCACAAAGGGTCCCTCCCAATTTGGTTCAAACTTTCTCACCGGGTGCATCACATCAACCCTCTTGAGCACCAGGTCTCCTTCCTGAAACCTCCTGGTTTTTACCTTTGGATCATATGCAGCTTTTACGCGGGCCTTGTAGGTCAGGGCTCGCTGGTGTGCTTCTTCACGTAACTCATCAACCAGGTCCAAGCTTTCAGCCCTCAGCTCTCTGTTCAGGTCCTCATTGTAAGACAGGATTCTATGTGTTGGAATCTTTACTTCCATTGGCATAACGGCATCAACACCATACACCAAACAGAAAGGGGATTGCCCTGTGGCTATTTTCTGTCCGGTTCTATACGCCCATAACACTGAGCTTAGCTCCTCTATCCATAGAGATCTCTCTTTTTCTAGCCTTGCCTTTATGCCATTCATTATGGTTCGATTAGTGACCTCAACTTGCCCACAAGTTTCTGGGTGAGCAACAGCAGCGAATCTCTACTCGATTCCTCTAGCTTTGCACCAAGCCTGAGTTCTTTTTCCAAAGAATTGCGTCCCATTATCGGAAATCAGCACTCTGGGTAAACCATACCTGCAGCAAATGTTTTTCCATATGAACTTTATAATATTTTCTTCCGTTACTGAAGATAGGGGATCAGCTTCAACCCACTTACTAAAGTAGTCCACCGCTACAATGATGTGGCATTTCTTCCTTGCTGCCATGGGAAGCTTGCCGACAAGATCTATACCCCATTTATCAAACGGGCATTCTGCGTATTGAACTCCCAGCTCTTCTGCAGGCCTATGGATCAATGGGCCATGCTTCTGGCATCTGTCACATTTTTTTACAAAGGCCTCAACATTCTTCTTCAAAGAGGGCCAATAGTATCCAGCTCTCAGCACTCGTCGGATCAGGTCTCTAAATCCTGTATGACATCCCGCTATTCCTTGATGTGCTTCTTTAATTATCCGCAGGCCCCCTGCCTCTGTTACACACCTAAGCAAAGGTTGTGAGTAAGCCTTCCTGAACAGGTGTCCTCCTACCAAACAGTACCTGGCATAGATTCTCTTCTTATCTCTTTTCTCGCCTTCTAACACTTTCCCTGTTCTTAGGAAATGTAGAATAGGCATTCTCAAATCGCTTCTCTCATCTATTTCATGAACACTCTCTTCTATGCGACTGTTTGCCATTTTCAACAATGTCACTTTTTCAGGAACCAGCATATTCAGAGAGCTGGCCAACCTTGCAAGGCGATCTGCCTGCACGTTGAGGTCTCGAGGTATCTGTTTCACCTCTAGATGCTGAAATTGCTTACTCAAGTCTCTAATTTGCTCCACATACCTGATCATTCTTTCCTCTTTGATCTCATAATTTCCCGAGACCTGCTGGACCACTAGTTGGGAATCAGAGTGGATGACCACCTTCTGGGCTCCCAATTCAGCTGCCATCTCCAACCCTCTAACGAACGCTTCGTACTCAGCTTCGTTGTTAGAGACTTTAAATTCAAACTTCATCGCAAAGCTAAGTTCGTCCTGATCCGGTGTTATTACAACAATTCCAGCACCATAACCTTCCATTGTCACCGACCCATCAACAAAGACTTTCCATTCAGGCCATTGCTTGGGCTGAGTAGTTTCCTGAATAAAATCTGCCAGGGCTTGCGCCTTAACGGCTGTGCGTGGCTCAAATTCCACTTCGTACTCCCCCAGCTAAATACTCCACTTCACCATCCTCCCTGAGAGATCTGGTTTGCTCAATATCTGTTTGAAGGGAAATTAGTTTTTACCACCACCTTGTGGGCTAGGAAGTATAATCTCAACCTCCTTGCTGCTGTCATCACAGCTAAAGCAGCTCTCTCCACTTCTGAGTATCTGTACTCAGCTCCTTGCAAAGCTTTGCTGATGTAGTAAATGGGCTTCTGTACGGAGCTCTCCTCCTTTATGAGGACTGCACTCAAAGAATGATCTCCAACAGATATGTACAGGTACAGAGTTTCCCTCGGAGTAGGCTTAGTCAATACAGGCAAACTTGCTAAATGAGCTTTCAGCTCTTCAAATGCTTTCTGGCAGCTCTCACTCCACTCAAATTTGCTAGCCTTCTTCAACACTTTGAAGAACGGATAACTTCTCTCCGCCGAAGTAGATATGAAACGGCTAAGTGCAGTGATTCTTCCATTCAGCCGTTGCACCTCCCTCACATTGGTGGGAGCGGCCATTTCCAGTACAGCTCGTACTTTATCTTGATTCACTTCACTTCCTCTAGGAGTCACCATATACCCCAAGAATTTTCCTGACCTGACCCCGAATGTGCACTTTGCCGGGTTCAGGCGCAGATCATAGTTTCTTACCACCGTCAGGACCTCCTCCAGGTCTCTGTCATGGTGGTCTGCTTTCAAACTCTTCACAAGTATATCGTCTACATATACCTCCAGGATTCTCCCTATCTGGTCCTCGAATATCGCATCCATCATTCTCTGATAAGTAGCTCCGACATTTTTCAGGCCAAAAGGCATTCTTATATAGGCGAACGTGCCACATATGGCTACAAAAGCTGTCTTTACCACGTTCTCAGGGGCCATCTGTATCTGATGATACCCCTGGTAAGCATCAAGCATGGATAATAACTCACGTCCTCAGGGGCCATCTGTATCTGATGATACCCCTGATAGTGGTCTTTTGGGCATGCCTTATTCAGGTCTCTGAAATCTATACACATCCTCCAGCTGCCATTGCTTTTAGCTACCATTACTGCATTTGACAACCATTCAGAGTATTGAATTCTAACAATATGACCAGCATCTAATAGCCGTTTAATCTCATCTCTGATTACCTTCTCTTTCTCCGGCCCGAAGGACCTCTTTTTCTGTCTTACTGGTTTCTTTTTGGGGTCCACATTCAGATAATGTAGAGCTACAGCTGGGTCTACCCCTTTTATGTCCTCTGGACTAAATGCGAACACATCTGCATTCTTCCTCAGGCATCTAATTATTACCTCTTTTTGTTCCTCAGTCATCTGCTTTCCCATCTTCGTGGTAAAGCCTGTTTTTTCTGGAAACAGTTCTATCGTCATCAGGTCTTCTTCGACTGGCTGTATTTTCGGCTCTAGGTCTTCACCCATACCTTTTACCTTTGCACTTTCATTTTGCAGTGGGCGTTCTACCACCGGGACTCATTTCACGTTTCGTTTGGCATGCTTTATGGATTTTACATAAGATTCTTTCGACACTTCTTGGTCACCTGAGACCTCACCCACCAGCCCTTCTCTGAGAGCTGGGAATTTCATTTTCATGTGGTAGGTGGAGACCACCACCTGGAAATCATTCAAAGCAGGTCTTCCCAATATTACGTTGTATGCTGACGGCGTATCCACCACTAGAGACTTCACCATATGAGTATTTGAGGTCTCACCGCTACCAAGTGTTACCTGGAGGGTCACCTCTCCCCTGGGCTGTATCTCTCCCCCAGCGAAACCGTAGAAAGCTGTGTTCACTGGCGCTAAATCAGCGTTAATTTTCTTCTTCTGAAAACAATCCCAGAAGAGCACATTCACTGCGCTTCCTGTATCCACAAAGATTCGTGCCACCCTCCAATTAGCAATATCAGCACTAATTACCAGCGCATCATTATGGGGTGCTGCGCCTACCAGGTCTTTGGGACCAAAACTCACGCATACATCTGGGTTCATTTCCTCTCCTGGAAACGAATCTACCACATCAATCTCCATGCCAATTGTCTCCGCTAACTGCCGAACCTCTTCGTTCACTGGGGCCTTTGCAGCCCTGACATGAGCTTTACGCGCTCAACCAGAATCTCCATTAGTGTTTCCTCCCATTATCATGCTAATGTTTCCCCTTTTTGGGGGAGGATCTTCTCGTCGCGGAGGGGTCCTCTCCCTGTGGTCAGGCTTTTTCTGTTCCGGCTCTTTTCTTTTGTAGCCCTTTTCCCTTTCTTTTTTGACAAATTGAAGCAAGGTATCATCCTTCTTCAACAGTTGCTCAATAGCATCCTTTAGATGCCTACAAGAGTCAGTATCATGACCATAGTCATTGTGATACTTGCAAAACAGCTCAGATCTCGGGTTATGCGGAGCTTCCTTGTGCGTACTGAGGTACTTGAAGTGAGGAGACTTAGCAGCCGCTTCCATAACCTCTACCAGAGATGCATTAAGAGGCGTATATTGATCAAACCGTTCAGGAGCTTTCTTCGGCCTTTGCCCCCCTCCGAGGATGACCTTCTTTCTGAGGTCTCTTTCTTAGGTCTGAGAGATTCCTCTTTAGCTTTCCTAGCTTCCTGGGCCTCTTCTAGGTTAACATATTTATCTGCCCTATGCAGCAGTTCCTCAAAATTCAATGGAGGTTTCTTGTTCAATGAATCAAAGAACAATCCTGGAGATAAGCCCTGTATTAAGGCCTGCACCTGCACAACGTCAGAAGCTAGTGGTACTTGTAACGCTTCAGTGTTGAAACGTCCCACATATTGGCGCAAACTCTTTGAAGGTTTCTGTCTCAAATCCATGAGCGAGGAGGAGGTCTTAACATGCCTTCTCGTGCTGGCAAACTGATGTAAGAACATAGATTTGAACTCAGCAAATGAACCTATGCTATTAGGTGGTAGCTGAGAGAACCATTATTGAGCTATTTTTGACAAGGTTGTGAGGAAAACCCTGCATTTCACTCCTTCTGTGTACTGGTGGAGCATTGCTCCATTCTCAAACCTCATTATGTGCTCATATGGGTCAGTGGAACCATCATATTCCAATGTCAATGTCTTAAACTTCGGAGGCAGCTGATCTTCTCTGATATCTCTCGAGAAAGGGGACTGGCTGTTAGTAGTCTTAACAGGCTTCTTAGGAGATTTCTTGGGCGAAGAGGCTTTCTTCTGAAGGTCTTTTAACTGCTGCTTGAGAGCTGCAATTTCAGCGGCAGCTCCCTCATCTTGAGGTTTCGCAACTTGTGCATCGTCCTCTGCTAATTTCATTGCAATAATAAGTAACCATAATTTCATTAGTGAATAAACCACTTTGGAAATGTTATCAATATCTGATTTCTCCATTCAATTACTAACCATTTTCTGATTCAGTTTGAGGGCTCTCATACCCATCACTTTCATACTGACCTTCCTCCTCAGGTCCCCCCTGTCAAGGGAAAGAGTACCATTCAGGACATGAGCATTTACTTTTACGTTAACGTAATTTAAACCATTTCAGTGGTATCTCATCGCTATCAAAACCTTGTAAGGCTCATCAGTACCTTCTTAGTTTTGCCTTTTGCCGTATTGGCTGACTTTTTGCTTTGGCCCTCCAGGGGGGCCAAAGCCTTAGACACAACTTGCTTCACCATGGCATTGAGCTGATCCATGGACACAGCGTAGGTGACATGTTGTTGTGCAGGCATTTGAGGTTCATGTCTCGTAACCTCTGAGCCCTTGCGGCCCCCTCCCTCTTTTCGAGGGCTGGTCGATTTGGAGGCCCCTTCCTTCTGAGGGGTAGTTATCTTTGATGGGGCCTCTTTCAGCACATTCTGGTTCTCCTCCTCAGTACGTTCTTCTGAGGAGCTATCATCGCGCACCACTCCTTCAGGTGGGGATTCTCGGTCTCGGACCGATATATTCTCCATGCTTAGATCTGCATTTCAGAATTTTCAGCTATCAGTCAAAAGATAGCGCTAGGACCATCGTCAGGTCTCAAGAGACCGTTATCAGGTCTGCAATACCCCTCTCGAAGGACCGTTATCAGGTCTTGAGGGTGTGTCTCAAGGAATTCAGGGAATACGTTGCATCATACCCCCTTTCCATACACATTCATACCCAAACTCCGTTGGGTTTTTATGAGACTTGCTCTGAAGTCTTCATACTTCCATCCACTCTATCCCCTCATATCGTGAGGATTTATGGGATTTATTTTTCGACATTAGATATTTTCGGACAATTCTTCCATACAATCAGAAAATTTTACTTACTTGTTGTCCCTTTACCAGCTTCAAACTATACTATGAAACGAGAATTCTTACGGAAACGCAGAAAACCAACAAGTTCCAGAGATTACAACGAGATTCATGAGAAGGTTTAAAATACGACAATTCTGAAATCACTCAACTCGTTTACTTTTAAACATGACAAAAATTTCTACAAATAAGAATACAAATTGCTAAAAATACTCAGACCCATCTTCTCGGCACTTTTCTTTTCAAGTTTAAACTCAAACTCAACATTACTAAGCAGACATGTAAAAAGAGTTTTGGAACAAAATTTCGATACAAAATTCCATTTCCCACAGACGGCGCCAGATGATGCGTCCAAAAATACACATCATGAAAAAGTCAGAACACATGAATAGGTGAAGAAAGACTTTAACCTGTTCGACAGCTCTTCTTCACTCCAACGGTCGGAATCGTCTTCCCTGGAGGAATCCCGGCGTAACTCTGCAAGAAAAGAAGGGTCGGGGAGTTTTCCCGGCGAACCACCTCCGAAGATTTAGTCAGTGTTCTGAGCTCCTTTTGAGAGATGAATGTAACGGGAAGAATAGGTCTGAAGAATTGGGTTTGTGTGTGTTAGATTTTTCAATATATACCCGTGTTTTCTTGTGAATGAAGTTGTATAGCTATTAGCTCCTTTTTGCCTTTTACTTTACACGTTCCACTGTTCTATTGGCCATAATATGACTGTACTTTCTAACAGTACCGCATAGTCATTAATTACGGTGCTGCGAGCTCGACAGGTCTTCGCCCGATAGAGAGCCCTAAGCGAGGGACCTCAGGCAGATATCTGACTAGATTTGAATGAGAGACTTCCCAACAGATCTCTGGGATGAAATCCTTAGGAGAGATCTCAGCTCCCCTTATATTATCAGATCCTGGACATAACATTTCAGAAAGGTTATGCGCAATATTCAGGTCTCCACGAGACCTGGATATTTTTGTCACTATCACTACGGATAATCAAGGAGGTGCACCAAGGAATAGAGGGATGCCACACGGGGTTTTGAGACCTGATCCGGCGAGTTCTGAGAGCTGGATACTATTAGCCTTCTCTGAAGAAGGACGCTGAGGTCTTCGTGAGAAGGTGTGCCAGATGCCAGAAGCATGGGCCACTGATTCATAGGCCTGCTGAAGAGTTAGGAGTCCAGTATGCAGAATGTCCATTCGATAAATGGGGCATAGATCTGGTTGGCAAGTTTCCCATGGCAGCGGGAAAGAAATGCCACATCATTGTAGCGGTGGATTATTTCAGTAAATGGATAGAGGCAGAGCCTTTATCTTCAGTAACAGAGGAAAGCATTATAAAATTCATATGGAAAAACATTTGTTGTAGGTATGGTCTGCCTAGAGTGCTGATCTCCGATAATGGGACGCAATTCTTCAGAAAAAGAACTCAGGCTTGGTGTAAAGCCAGAGGAATCGAGCAGAGGTTCGCTGCTGTTGCTCATCCAGAGACCTGTGGGCAAGTTGAAGTCACCAATCGGACCATAGTGAATGACATAAAGGCAAGGCTAGAAAAAGAGAAGTCTCAATGGGTGGAGGAGCTGAGCTCAGTGTTATGGGCATTCAGAACTGGACAGAAAACGGCTACAGGGCAGTCTCCCTTCTGTTTGGTTTACGGTGCCGATGCTGTTATGCCCATGGAGGTGAAAATTCCGACGCATAGAGTTCTATCTTATAATGAGAACCTGAATGGGGAACTGAGGGCTGATAGGCTAGATCTGATTGATGAGGTACTTGAGGAGGCGCACCAGCGAGCTCTGGATTGTAAAGCTCGCATAAAAGCAGCATATGACATGAAAGTAAAGACGAGGAGGTTTCAAGAGGGAGACCTAGTGCTCAAGAGAGCTGACGCCATGCACCCGGTGAGAAAGTTCGAACCAAATTGGGAAGGACCATTCGTGGTGACCAAAGTGTTCCCTGGCGGAGTATACGAGCTCACAAGCCATGAAGGGTACACGGAACCAAGACCATGGAACGTAAGCAATTTGAAGAAGTACTATGTTTAGAAACATGCTATGGAAAGTTTTGTCTTAAATGGGTGGAGGCCTACGTGCCAGGTCTTATGCCCATCCTTTTTTAGTAGGATGCTTACTTAGCTAGACAAGTATTTCTGTAATGGCACAAAGAGAACTTGTCCCAAATAAATAAAAGCTGAGAAGCTGTTTCCTTGAATTTTCATCTTTGTTTACATAATTACTATATTATGATGATGGGAAATTATAAGGTTGAGACAGGGCAGTAGACATGATGTTTAGAAAAATAAGACGTTTACTCTAAATGGTTTGACAGTGGGTTCAACCATCTAGAGTAAGGGGGAGTAGGGGTGTACCCTACACCCCTAAGGGGGTCCCATAATACCCTATGAAAATGCAAATGAAAACGTAAACGAAAGAAACAACGCAGAGCAAGTGATGACACAGTAATGGACATAGTGGATTAAACTGCTAAGTAGGGAGTGCAGCATTAGTAAAACAAACAAAAGTACTAAAACTGTTCAAACAACGAAGGGCAAAAGAAATTGTTCAGTGCGAAAACAAATAAATAGTGTTTGTAACATGAACTATATGACAACTAAGCCAGGAAGTTGGTGGTATCATCAGCAGGGTCAGCCTCAGCAGCGTCAGCAGGCTCATCTTGGGGAACATTCTCCAGCTGCTCATTCCCAATGCCTTGCGAAGTCCCACCAGACGGAGGCACATCTGAAGGGAATATGTGAAAAATGGATTAACTGGGGAAGTAGGGTGTTATAACAACAAGTACCAGATGAGTATATGAAAACATGAGATGCCTGATGTCTTGCCAGGGTGAAGGAAGTCCTTGGGGAAGAAATCATACATGGGCTCGGGTGGATCGGAGAAGACCGCTTGTAAGTCGCATGGTGATGTGAGAGCCTCAAAGGCCTTTTGCATGATAGGAAGCCACCAAGCTGTCCCCGGAGAAGTAGAGGTATCACCCTTGAACGAGAGAGGTGGAGGGAGATGCTTCACTATCGGATCGACCTCTACAGCTTCCTTGAAACCCAGATTATGGGCTTTAGCTAGTACAGTCATGCCGCACCTCTTTGCCAGAAAGGTGATATCTCTGCGGATAGCCATCAGGTACTCAGGGGATGCCTGAAAGGACTCCAGGAGACCTTGGTGGAGAAATTGCAGTGCTTGTTGGCCCAGAGAGGTCCGAAGGATGTGGCTGCGACAGTAATGAACCCCTTCAGTGTAGCCCGACTGGTAAGAGAGGTTGGCAGCATGGAGAAGATCCTTAGTCCCCTCAAGCTCTTTGCTGACCTGGGATAAGTGATGACTGAGCTCGGCATTGACATTGCTGAGGGAAGCATTTTCCTCGGATAAAGCAGACATTTTTTCCTAGGACATGAGCAGCTCATGGTTCTTCCTTTTTAAATCGTCATTGGCCAAGGAAAGCCTGCTAGTGGTGTCTAGGATGTCCCGATTTTGATGCTGTAGGTCCTCGTTCGCTCGGATTGCATCCGGCAACTGCACCTGGCTGGCCACCAGTGCCTCCCTTAGCTTTTCCAGTTCCTTCTCCTGGGCAGCATCCTAAAATTGCAGCAGTCGGCCATGGGTACTGAACAGCTTCAATGATGCCAAGGGAAGAAGAAGAAGGCATTAAATATACAACAGTAAAGATGTGACAGTACTTAATGATGAGTGTATTTTGGAAGGGAAAGCGTGATGGTGGTATCACTTGCACCAGGTTTTGAGCGCTTTCCTCCTGCAGCTGGCGCAAAGTGGGAGGGCTATCCTTAGCCTCCTCATCCAAGAAAGGAATGGCCTTCAGCAAGGAGAGGCATTCGGAAGGAGGCAAATTACGGAGGGAGCTGGAAGTCTGGCCCCTGAAAGCGTAACCTGATGAGTCAGCACCTCGTGGAGGGGAGCTGCCGAGAAAAGGGGTATGCTTAGATTTTTTGGTGGTGCCAGCAGGAGGTTGGGGCAGGAGAGGTCTCTTGAGGCTAATAGAGGCATCTACTTTGGATTTCTCCTTGAGAGGTGGAGAGGGGAACCCACTGGAAGTGATCGTGTCCTTGCCTGGATGCTGGGGAGAAACATTCGGACCTAGTGACTTGGTGGCTGTGGGCTTGATGATAACCCCTAAAGCAGTAAGAGAAGCTGACTGTGATCTTGCAGAGGCAACGGTAGATGAAGAAGCTGGATTGGCAGGGTGTGCAGTATCATGAGCTTGGGACTCCAAACGGGCTTGTTCCTCCAGCAGGATAGCAAAATCAAAATCTTCATCATCAGGAAGCTTCACATCCTGAATCCAACTTGTTCCTGCACCAAGCAAGGTGCGAAGAATGAAATGCATGTTAGAAAGGCTGGAGAAGTAAAAAAGGAAAAGATGAGAAGACAGTTGAAACCCACCCTCAATGGAAAAAGAGTGATTTCCGCGAGGTGCCAGCCCAAAGAAGGAAAGTACACTAGGATCAGATAACAGGGAATTGAATAGAAAGGGGGCAACCCTTGCTTTTTGAGACAACTTTGATAGCACTCGAAGAGTTATGTCAGCAATACTCGTAACAGCAGGACGGGGATGCTTCAGACGAAGTGTTTGCCATTGAGGGTAATCAAAAGGCCAACAACCCTGTTTGGGAGTAACAATGAAATACTTGTCCCTCCATTCCTTTCGCTCCGTGCGGGGTACACACAAATGCTGGTCAGGACCCTTGGGCTTAGCGCTAGCATAGTAAAAGGCTCCAGTGGGTTTTACGTCATACACCGTTTGAAAGAGAGAGGGAGTGGGGATGCCCCCGTTACCACGAAGCAAGATAAAGAAAGTCAATAAGATTTTGACAAAAGAGGGATGAAATTGGTTGGGCCATAGACTGTATAAATCACAAACTTGGACTACAAAGTCGGGGAGAGGAAATCTTAGGCCTGACCCTATCTGATGATACCAAAACGCTACCAAAGGATATCTTAGTAGATGGGGGCGGTCATACGAGGCTGGCATGCTAATATCAAACAACTCATCGCAGTTTAACATTGACTTTACTAGCGGTAATTCTACAGAAGTTAGGGAGGATTCACCTGCTATAGTGTTTTCAGTCATAGCGGGAGGAGCAGAAATCCTCAGAGAGGAAGAAGTCTCAGCAGACGAGAACGACAAATCCATCTCCTTGACCTCGTGACCAGAGGAAGGGGAGCCCTCAGTTAAGTTGATGACATCAGTCGAGTGGGAAGGAGGTGCTTGACTGGAGGGGTTTAGGATGGCTATGCGACAGGAGCGACGAGCAGAAGTTTGCTTCCTCTTCGCCCCAGAGGTTTGTTTCCTCTTCACTTGAGTGTGAACGGAGGTGTCCGATTGAGAATCCTCGTGTTGGGAAGTTTGTTGCTGGGTGTCAGATGGTGGGGGTTCGTGTTGGTCGGAAGTGGTGAATTCCTCGGAGCGAGAGGGAGTTTGCGCCATGGATGATTTGCAGTAAAAAATTGAAAGGAATAGCTAAAAGTGAAAGGTGATGAAAGTGAAAACCCCCAATATAGGAGAGAGAAGGGGGCGATTGGAAAAAAGGTGGGGGAAGTTGTAAAGTCTCCTCCACTTTTTCACTTAATACCAGTCAAAGGAGACCTGATTCAAAAGTTTGAAATAGGCAGGTCTGCATAAGAAAAAAAAAGGACTGCTGAAGGAATTGTTGCACATGACGGTTGCACGAATTAGGCTACTCTGAAATTTTCTAAAAGGAGACCTCCCGAAATATAGAGTAGGGGGAGTAGATGATAGTGACAAAAATATCCAGGTCTCCAGGAAGACCTGATCATGCGACCTGAGCACCCGACCTGAGCATTTTATATGGTGGCAATGGGGTCTCTCATGGAGACCTACTTTCAGAGAGCAATCAATAGATCTCTCGGCAAGGCCTTGCCAGAGGTCCGCACGGAGAGCTCTTAGTCAGGGCTCTCTCCCAGTTGAATACCTGACGGACAAGGACACTTTAATTAATGATTCATCCGGTACCGTCAGAGAGTACGATGCTGCTATAGCCAATGAAGTGATAGAACGAGTAAAGATCAAGGTAAAAGAGTTGGAAGCAACACAACTTCATTCTCAAGAAAACTCATGAGTATATATACTAAAAAACACAACACACATACACACATTCTTCTGAATCTTACTCCCTGTTCCATTAAACTGGTTCCAAAACAAAACCAAGAACATTGACTTAACCTTCGGAGGTGGTTCGTTGGGAAACCTTCCCGGCCCTCCTTTTTTTGCAGATTCACGCTCGGATTCTTTTGGGAAGGACGGTTCCAGTTATCCAAAGCCAAGGAGAATTGTGGAATAGGTGATTACTGCTCTCTAGTCGTTCATTCGTTCTGATTTTACATGGTGTACTTTTCTAGCCGCATCACTAGTGAACCCAAGAGGAATCGAGGTCAATCGAGGTCTCCCAGTGTTAACTAAGCCAATACCGGAAGAAACTTTTTATTTGTACATCTCTGTAGGCAACCATTCGTTAAGTGGAATGCTAATAAGGGAGAAAAACTCGGTGTAGAAGCCTATCTATTATATCAGCGAGGCTTTACAAGAAGCTGAATATAGATACTCAGACGTGGAGAGAGCTGCTCTGGCTGTGATGACAGCAGCAAGGAGGCTGAGGCTATATTTCTTAGCTCATAAAGTGGTAGTAAGAACTAACTTCCCTTTCAAGCAAGTACTGAGCAAACCGGACCTCTCAGGAAGGATGGTGAAGTGGAGCGTGGAGCTTGGAGAATATGATGTAGAAGTTGAGCCGCGTACAACCATTAAGGCACAAGCCCTGGTAGATTTTATTCATGAGACTACTCAGCCCATGCAGTGGCCTGAGTGGAAAGTCTTTGTGGATGGATCAGTGACAATCGAGGGGTGTGGTGCAGGAATTATCATAATAACACCGGACCAGAATGAGCTTAACTTTGCGCTGAAATTCGAATTCAGAGTCTCTAATAATGAAGCTGAGTATGAGGCATTTGTCAGGGGACTGGAGATGGTAGCTGAGCTGGGAGCTCAGAAGGTCACCATCCACTCTGATTCTTAGTTGGTAATTCAACAGGTCTTAGAGAATTATGAGGTCAAAGAGGAGAGAATGGTCAAATATGTGGAACAGGTCAAGAGTCTAGGTAAAAATTTCCAACATCTGAAGATAGAACAGATACCCAAGGACCTCACCAGACAGGCAGATCGCCTTGCTAGGCTGGCCACCTCATTAAATGGGCTGATGACAGAAAAAGTAACATTATTGAGAATGGCAAATCGCCGAATAGAGAATAGCGTCCACGAGATAGAGGAGAATGATGATTGGAGAGCTCCCATTCTACACTTCCTAGGAACGGGAGAACTGTCAGAAGGAGAAAGATCTGGAAATAGGAAAATTTACCCAAAATACTGCGTGATTGGAGAATATCTATTTAAAAGAGCTTACTCACAGCCATTACTTAGATGTGTAACTGAGGTCGAGGGTTTGCAAATGATTAAGGAAGTGCATCAAGGAATAACAGGATGCCATACAGGATTTCGAGATCTGATTCGGCGAGTGTTGAGAGTTGGATACTATTGGCCTTCTTTGGAAAAAGATGATGAGGCTTTTGTAAGAAGATGTCCTAATTTCCAGAAACATGGTTTATTGATTCATAGGCCTGCAGAGGAGCTGGGAATTCAATATGCAGAATGCCCATTTGACAAATGGGGCAAAGATTTAGTGGGCAAGCTTCCCATGGCAACTGGGAAAAAATGCCATGTTATAGTAGCAGTGCATTACTTTAGTAAGTGGGTAGAGACGGAGCCTCTATCTTCGATAACAGAGGATAGTATTATAAAGTTTATATGGAAGAATATATGTTGTAGGTATTGCCTGCCGAGAGTGTTGATATCTGATAATGGAACGCAGTTCTTTGGAAAGAAAACACAAGCTTCGTGTAAAGTCAAAGGGATAGAGCAAAGGTTCGCTGCTATTGTTCACCCCGAGACTTGTGGACAGGTAGAGGTCACCAATAGAACTATAGTTAACGGTATCAAAGCAAGGATAGAAAACGAGAGGTCTCAGTGGGTGGAAGAATTAAGTTCGGTATTGTGGGTATACAGAACCGGGCGAAGGATAGCTACGGGGCAATCGCCTTTCTATCTTGTATATGGTGTTGATGCCATCATGCCAGTAGAGGTGAAGACCCCAACGCACAGAATCTTGACCTACGATGAGGATCCGAACAAAAACCTTAGAGGTGACAGCTTAGACCTGATTGACGAGGTACGAGAGTAATGCATCATGAAAAATACATCATATAAAGCTAGGATAAGAAATTGAGTAAAAACCGATATCTACCTAGACTGTATCTCACTTTCTTCGCTAGTGACCAGAGCTACCTCTCGTCGGGACGAACTCACAAAGCTCTGCAAGAAAAGGAGGGCCAGGAGTGTTTCCTGGCAAACCACCTCCGAAGCTTAAGTTAGTATTCTGGATTTCTTTTTGTGTAAAATGAATGTAACAGGAAAAAATAGTCTAAGTGTCGTGTGTGTTGGGTTTTGTAATATATATACTCGTGTATTTTCTTGAGGGTGAAGTTGTGTTACTGCCATCTCTTTTACTTTTACCTTTATACGTGCTATCATCCTATTGGCTAAGGCACAATGTACTTCCTGACAGTACCGGGCGAGCATTAGTTAAAGTATATTGGTTCGTCAGGTATACGACTTAGGAAAGAGTTCTGGATAAGGGACCTCAAGGCAGATCTCTAGCGAAGGGTCTTGACAAGAGACCTCTAGACATGTCTCTGAAAAGTGATCTCCACAGGACATCTCAAGGTGAGCCTTTGGTAGGGGTTCTAATAAATTCACTACAAGAAAAATGGAAATAGACTACACGTAATAGACAACGGGGATTTCATTCGTGTTGTCTATATTAATAAAGACGACGGTATTTTTTGTCCCCGTCGTCTATAAGCGTCAAATAGACAACGAGGACTAATCCCCGTCGTCTAGGAGCGCTTTTTGACAGATATAGACAACGGGTAAAATTCCCCGTCGTCTAATACACAATAGACTACGGTACTTCCCCGTCGTCTAATACCGCCTATGTTTGGCGGTTATAGACTACGGGGGATTAAATCCCCGTCGTCTCTACAAAACTTAAAACGGTGTCGTTTTAAGTTATTTTCAATTTTCTATTTTTTTAATTAAAAAACAAAACAAAATCCCTAATTCCATCTACTTCCTGAAATAGAAATCGCGCGCCTCCCTCTTCTTCTCATTCTCTTCTCCGGTGCTCTCCCCCTCTCGCCGCCTCTTGCCACCGCTCCCCACCTATCCTACTCCCGCTCATTCTCTTCCCCTAAATTTGTCGGAGAAACCCCTGCCTCCTACCCCATCGTCGGCTCCTTCTTCGCTATCCGCCAGAACAAGGAGCGGCGCGTGCAGTGGATCTCCGACGCCATCACCTCCACGCCGACGCTCACCTTCACGGTCCGCCGCCACTTTGGCTACCAGCAGATTTACTCAGCGACAGCATCTTTAAGTGAGAGAGAAAAATGAATGCGTGACGGTAGTCAAGCCCTTGCTTCTTGGGTCTGATAACCTCTCACTTCGTTCTTAATCCTCTCCATCAATAGCGCCTGGGAGAAGGGCCGCCAGTTCTGGAACTTCCAGTTCCAATCAAAGCATATAAATCCCGTTGGCTTGGCCTTCCCTCTCCCTTTCTCGCCAGTTCTTCTTCCTCTCGCTTTCTCTCACTACAACTTCACTGTGCCAAAGCACATCTGTTGAGAGAGAAAAATGAATGCTACCAGTTTTCAAGCATAAACTGGCTGTCTAAATCACAATTTAGCGTCCAAATTTCCATTTTTGCAGGTACCTTCATTTCCGAGCTCACTATTTTTGTCTATGTCAGCTGATATCTATTTTTGCGTCGTATGCTAGCTGATCGCACTGAATTTTCTTGTTGTTTTCTAGTTTATTTGGTTTTTTGTGTAATTATTGATCATGGAGTTCATTTTTCTCGTTGTTGATGTTCATTAGGAAAATTTAATCTGCTGAATTTAATTTGGTAGTGATTTTATAGATCCTGATTGCAATTCCAGAAATATGGCTCTGTTTTTTTCAAATTTGGTTATTGTCGATTAGTTTTGAGATCCATGTCATTGGGAGTAGCCATAGATTTTGATTTTCTGCTGTTCTTGCTTATAGGAATTGGCACCAAGCTTCATACTTATCTGACTTCAATGGCTTTTGGTGTATAGCATGCTAATGAGGGATTATGACATACTAGATCCATCTATTTTTCTCTACTAGTTTGAGGTTCACTTTAGTAAATAAGAAGAATTGAGCTGATGCAGATTTAATTGAGCACAGTAATGCTTTGTGAGGTTGAGATGGAGCCATTGACTTAGAAAACTCATTGTTGTTCCCTTCCTCTAAGCACAAAATGTAACTTTAGACAACCGAATAGGATCCCTAGTGTGATCAACTCAACAATTATGAGTGTTTTTTTTTTGATAATTGAACAGAGAAAGCATTCATGGTATGCGGTTTTATTGACCATGTGAAAAATGTTAGTGTTTAATTTGGTAGGTTAATTGCATAAAACCAAATGCAGTAATTTTAGTTGAATCTTTCAAATTGAAAATGGTGGTCCATCATAGGGCAGATGTTTGGTTTATTACAGCAAACTTTCAATTTCAGATTGAAAGTGTCGTTCTCTTCATAACTCTAAACCTGCTGCTGCTTTACCATTTCCTGTGCTTAGACTTGCACATGCACTTTCACTGTTTTTTGTCAAATTTTATTTGTTCTGCAACTGATGGTATATTGTTATCTCACGGTGAGATCGATCAAAAATTTGTATCAAAATTTATAATTTTTGTAGCTGATATGCGTAAATTTTCAATCAATAATATTGGGGGTGGATCGATATTTGTTCCTTTTGCACTGGCACGTGGATCACGTACGTACTGCTAATTATTATTATGAAAAATTGGAATAAATTGTAAAAAATAATTGAGATTGAGAGAGTAGTTGATAATAATGTTTTTATCGATCCAATTCACTCTGTTTCTGTTGGTGCTTAGTGAGAGAGTAGTTGATAGAACTTCTCCAACTGAATAAAGTGAGTAATTGTGCCACTATGAGAGGTTCGAATCTTCGGAATTAATGGGGATCTGTGAACTGCCACTTCGTCCAACAGTTTATCTTAACTTAGTAGTTGGAATGCTTGGTCCTTACAATATCTATAAAGAAGGTTATGCATCTTTGGTGTATAGAATCTGAATGTGGAAGTGATGAGTACGTTTTAGTCATGTAGCATATTTTGCTAGAGTGAGATCTCAAACAAAAGGATTGCTAGGCAGAAGAACACCAAGCAAGTCTATCAACTTTAACAAAAAGATTTCACTAAATTGATCAAGACCCTTTGATGTCTGAACAGTTAGTAACAAAGTTACAGAGGGTGCTAGGCATTGACTAGGTGGTAAACCCTTAAGAAATCACAATCAACTAATCAATTGAGCATAAAGGATTTTTTTGTATACTTGGAAGACAAAAGGGCTGAATAAGTTGAGTTCAATAAATTGACCAAATCGATTTTAACTCTATATGCACATGCCAAAATACTACTTTTAGGAAGAGTTTTTCACTTGTTACCGTTATGGAGTTAGTTGCCAATAAAAAAATTATAAAAATCCATCAATACAATCATATGATATGAACCTTCATCTGGGATTTAATTAATTAATCAATCAAATTAGAGGGGATTAACATGAAATGTGGGGAGATTCTTTGGATGAAGATAGGTTATTTGACAATCTTGAAAACAGTTATTGGAACATGAAATCTATGGAGCTCGCTTAAGGAGTAAGTATGCAATCTTAATTAATACATTGAATTCTGAAAAGAATTTGGCATTTCTTAAGGGCAGTGAGACTTAATTGTCTAAAAAAAATAACATTGAATTCTTAAGGGCTGTTTATTCACACTAGAAATTTTGTATACTTGGAAGACCACTCATGTTGTCACTATCTTGTTCTGGCTTAAAGCATATACTTATATATTAGTGTTGAGTAACTATTATCAGTAACATGTTAACTGCTCTTATTGGCTGAACATTAAGGCTGTAATTTTAGAGTCGCAAGGTTATTTAACTGTAAGGCCCAAAATCTGAAATGCACACAGTTTATGGTACATGCCTGATCATTTTTCATCTCAGGATTTCCTTGACTAAAGATAATTTTCACAAAATGTTATACATTAATTTAACTTAGCAGTATACTCTCATAATAAATAACATGCAAAACTCTTCTCCAGTTAACGTTTAACTTATCATCACCAACATCAGAAACAAATCCATAATATTGCCATTCATGCTTTAAGTTGCCAATTGACATCCTTTCATACTTTTTATAGGAAAACCTAATTCAGATGTGTGGCAGCCCCTACATTTAAACTCCATAATCTAATAAGCCAGATAAAATATTTTACTTTCAAGGTTCAATTATTTTTATGATCTAATTTCATTTTTATTTTTATTTATTTCTAGTTTACCCAAGGATATTATTCAAAAAATGAAATTGATGAAGTGCGTATGGAGAGTGGGCTGATTTTGTTGAAGAATTTACCGAATAATGATGGTAAGTTTGTTACTATTTTTTAATTATTTTCATCTTGTATTAAATTTTGAGATATTTCATGTAGTAGTGATTTTTTTTATTTTAGATCATATAGATGGAAGCCACATGGATGGATGGATGGATAGGCTTGGTTGAGTTGTGATGATGGTAATAGAATGTTGAAGATATTGTTTGTTTTGGAGACCAAAACAATATAAACATTCATATTTATGTATTTTAAGACTAGTTGTAGAACATGGAATGAATGTGAAACGGTTTATTGTATGACGTTGAGTTTATAATGTAATGAAGTTTTTTGATATTTATGATTTGTGATGTTTATGATATTATAAATAGATTGCATTAGAAAATAAAAAATAATATTTGTTAATAGACAACGGAAGAAAAATATTGTTTACCTATTAGTAATGAAGACGACGGGAAAATACGTTGTCTATATCAGAAAAAACCGTAGTCTATGTATCTATAAGACAACACAAATTTCGCTTATAGACAACGGGGAATCCCCGTCGTCTATATCCTAATAGACAACGGGGAATCCCCGTCGTCTATAGCTTAAAAGACAACGGGGAATCCCCGTCGTCTATAACCGCCCCTTATAGACTACTCGACTATAGACTACGGGGGATTTTGTTAAAGACTACGCGTTTTCCCCGTTGTCTATAACCATTTTTCTTGTAGTGATTATACAGAGACCCCATATAAAACATTCAGGTCATGCTTATAGTATGAACTCTGTTACTACGTCAGTTCTCAAATTAGGTATCTGTTATGACTAAGTGGAGTGTTCAGGTCTTTTGGAGACCTGAATATTTTTTGTCTCCATTAGAGAGGAAGCTCACCAGTAAGCATTGGCCTACAAAGCTCGCATAAAGGCAGCATACGATGTGAAAGTGAAGGTCAGGAAGTTCAAAGAAGGAGACCTTGTACTCAAGAGAGCCGATGTGATGCACCCAGTAAGGAAGTTTGAGCCAAACTGGAAAGGACCTCTTGTGATGTCTAAAGTGCTCTCTGGTGGAGCATATGAGCTCATGAGTCATGAGGGATACATGGAGCCGAGGCCATGGAACATAAGTAATCTGAAAAAATACTATGTTTAGGTATGCTTTGGCAAAAAGCGTTTTGAAAATTTAGGCTGAGGGGGAAGAGGTCTACCCGTCAGGTCTCTTTTCATCCCCTTTTTTAGTAGAATACTTGCTCAGTTAGATGAGCACTCTTGTAATGGCACGAAGAGAGCCCGTTGCAAGTAAATAATAACTGAGAAGTTCTTATTTTTGTTTTTGTTTAGAATTCTTTGGCATGATAATGCACGATATTGTGAAATAAAAAGTAAATAATAAGTACAATATCTGATGAAAAGCAGTAAGATAATTATTCTAAATAGTTTGACAATAAGCCAAAACCATCTAAAATAGGGGGAGTAGGGGTGTACCCTACAGCCTTAAGGGGTCTAAAAATACGATATGAAAATGCACGGCCATGTGCAGAAAAAGAGACAGATAAACAGGAACATGATAGCAAAATATCACAATTGTTCAAGCTGTTAGATAAGTAATGCAACACAGGCAAGTCACAAACGGAAAGAAGAAATTGTTCAAATACTTAAATACATAAAGAGTTGTTCAGAGGTAAACATGAATAAAGGCTAAGCCAAGTAGGCAGTAGCATCTTCATCTTTGGCAGCTGTGGTAATGTTGGTGTTACCGTCCTTGGTTAGTTCCCCCAGTTCTTCTTGCCGGATAGCAGCAGTTTGAGAGGTTTCCCCAAGTGGAGGTGCATCTGATAGAAGGGACAAAAGGCGATTAGAGCAGGAAGGGAAAAGAAAAAATAAATAAATAATAAGGGATTACCTTGAGGTCTGGAAGCATGAAGGAAATCCTCTGGGAAGAAGTTGTAAATAGGCTTTGGAGGTTCAGAAAAAACAGCCTCCAGGTTGCATGGAGCAACGAAAGCTTCATAGGCTTGCTGCATCACGGGAAGCCACCATTCTTTTCCTGGAGGAGTAGAGGGATCACCTTCAAAAGAGGGAGGTGGAGGCAAACACTTCACTATGGGATCCACCTCTATAAACTCTTTGAAACCCAGTTGGCGAGCCTTGGCTAGCACGGTTATAGCACACCTCTTTGCCAGGAAGGTAATGTCATTGCGAATAGCCATCAGATACTTTGGGGAAGCCATAAAAGCTTCTAGAAGACCTTCGTGCAAAATTTGCAGCGCTTTCTGGCCTGGAGAGGTCCGGAGAATGAAGCTGTGACACCACTGGACACCATCCGCATAACCTGACAGATAGGAAAGGTTAGCAGCTTGTAGGAGATTCTTGGTATTCTCTAGCTCTCTGCTGACTTGGGTAAGATGTTGGCTAAGATCTGCATTGATAACACTGAGAGACGCGTTCTCTCTTGATAGGGAAGACATTTTCTCCTGGGATTGGAGAAGTTCATAATTCTTCCTCTTCAAGTCATCATTGGCCAATGAGAGCTGGCTGCTAGTGTCAAGAATGTCCCGGTTCTGATGTTAGAGGTCTTCATGGGCCATGGTCAACTCTTGCAGTTGTATTTGGCAGGCCACCAAAGCATCTCTTAGTGATGCAGCTAGAAACACACCATGTAAAATCAGAACGAATGAACGACTAGAGAGCATTACTCACCTATTCCACAATTCTCCTTGGCTTTGGATAACTGGAACCGTCTTTCCCGAAAGAATCCGAGCGTGAATCTGCAAAAAAAGGAGGGCCAGGAAGGTTTCCCGGCGAACCACCTCCGAAGGTTAAGTCAGTGTTCTGGGTTTTGTTTCGGAACCAGTTTAATGGAACATGGAGTAAGATTCAGAAGAATGTGTGTATGTGTGTTGTGTTTTTTAGTATATATACTCGTGTGTTTTCTTGAGAATGAAGTTGTGTTGCTTCCAACTCTTTTACCTTGATCTTTACTCGTTCTATCACTTCATTGGCTATAGCAGCATCGTACTCTCAGACGGTACCGGATGAATCATTAATTAAAGTGTCCTTATCCGTCAGGTGTTCAACTGGGAGAGAGCCCTGACTAAGAGCTCTCCGTGCAGACCTCTGGCGAGGCCTTGCCGAGAGATCTACTGACTGCTCTCTAAAAGTAGGTCTCCATGAGAGACCCCATTGCCACCATATAGAATGCTCAGGTCGAGTGCTCAGGTCGCGTGCTCAGGTCTTCCTGGAGACCTGGATATTTTTGTCACTATCATCTACTCCCCCCTACTCTAAATTTCGGGAGGTCTTCTTTTAGGAAATTTCAGAGTAGCCTAATTCGTGCAACCGTCATGTGCAACAATTCCTTCAGCAGTCCCCTTTTTTTTTTTTCTTATGCAGACCTGCCTATTTCAAACTTTTAAACTAGGTCTCCTTTGACTGGTGTTAAGTGAAAAAGTGGAGGAGACTTTACAACTTCCCCCACCTTTTTTCCAACCGCCCCCTTCTCTTTCCTATATTGGGGGTTTTCACTTTCATCTCCTTTCAAATTTTTACTGCAAATCATCCATGGTGCAAACTCCCTCTCGCTCCGAGGAATTCACCACTTCCGACCAACGCGAACCCCCACCATCTGACACCCAGCAAAAAACTTCCCAACACGAGGATTCTCAATCGGACACCTCCGTTTACACTCAAGTGAAGAGGAAACAAACCTCTGGGGCAAAGAGGAAGCAAACTTCTGCTCGTCGCTCCCGTCGCATAGCCATCCAAAACCCCTCCAGTCAAGCACCTCCTTCCCACTCGACTGATGTCATCAACTTAACTGAGGGCTCCCCTTCCTCTGGTCACGAGGTCAAGGAGATGGATTCATCGTTCCCGTCTGCTGAGACTTCTTCCTCTCTGAGGATTTTTGCTCCTCCCGCTATGACTGAAAACACTATAGCAGGTGAATCCTCCCTAAATTCTGTAGAATTAGCGCTAGTAAAGTCAATGTTAAACTGCGATGAGTTGTTTGATATTAGCATGCCAGCCTCGTATGACCGCCCCCATCTACTAAGATATCCTTCGGTAGCGTTTTGGTATAATTAGATAGAGTCAGGCCTAAGATTTCCTCTCCCCGACTTTGTAGTCCAAGTTTGTGATTTATACAGTCTATGGCCCAACCAATTTCATCCCTCTTTTGTCAAAATCTTATTGACTTTCTTTATCTTGCTTCGTGGTAACGGGGGCATCCCCACTCACTCTCTCTTTCAAACGTGTATGACGTAAAACCCACTGGAGCCTTTTACTATGCTAGCGCTAGGCCCAAGGGTCCTGCCCAGCATTTGTGTGTTCCCTTCACGGCGGGAAAGGAATGGAGGGACAAGTATTTCATTGTTTCTCCCAAACAGGGTTGTTGGCCTTTTGATTACCCTCAATGGCAAACACTTCGTCTGAAGTATCCCCGTCCTGCTATTACGAGTATTGCTGACATAACTCTTCGAGTGCTATCAATGTTGTCTCAAAAAGCAAGGGTTGCCCCCTTTCCATTCAATTCCCTGCTATCTAATCCTAGTGTACTTTCCTTCTTTGGACTGGCACCTCGCGGAAATCACTCTTTTTCCATGAGGGTGGGTTTCAACTGTCTTCTCATCTTTTCCTTTTTTACTTCTCCAGCCTTTCTAACATGCATTTCATTCTTCGCACCTTGCTTGGTGCAGGAACAAGTTGGATTCAGGACGTGAAGCTTGCTGATGATGAAGATTTTGATTTTGCTATCCTGCTGGAGGAACAAGCCCGTTTGGAGTCCCAAGCTCATGATACTGCACACCTTGCCAATCCAGCTTCTTCATCTACCGTTGCCTCTGCGAGATCACAGTCAGCTTCTCTTACTGCTTCAGGGGTTATCATCAAGCCCACAACCACCAAGTCACTAGGTTCGAATGTTCCTCCCCAGCATCCAGGCAAGGACACGATCACTTCCAGTGGGTTCCCCTCTCCACCTCTCAAGGAGAAATCCAAAGTAGATGCCTCTATTAGCCTCAAGAGACCTCTCCTGCCCCGACCTCCTGCTGGCACCACCAAAAAATCCAAGCATACCCCTTTTCTTGGCAGCTCCCCTCCATGAGGTGCTAACTCATCAGGTTACACTTTCAGGGGCCAGACTTCCAGCTCCCTCCGTAATTTGCCTCCTTCCGAATGCCTCTCCTTGCTGAAGGCTATTCCTCTCTCGGATGAGGAGGCTGAGGATAGCCCTCCCACTTTGCGCCAGCTGCAGGAGGATAGCGCTCAAAACCTGGTGCAGGTGATACCACCATCACGCTTTCACTTCCAAAAAATACTCATCATTAAGTACTGTCACATCTTTACTGTTGTATATTTAATGCCTTCTTCTTCTTCCCTTGGCATCATTGCAGTTGTTTAGTACCCATGGCCGACTGCTGCAATTTTAGGATGCTGCCCAGGAGAAGGAACTAGAAAAGCTAAGGGAGGCACTAGTGGCCAGCCAAGTGCAATTGCAGGAGGCAATCCGAGCAAACGATTACCTGCAGCATCAAAACCGGAACATCCTAGACACCAGCAGTAGGCTTTCCTTGGCCAATGACGATTTAAAAAGAAAGAACCATGAGCTGCTCATGTCCCAAGAAAAATTGTTTGCTTTATCCAAGGAAAATGCTTCCCTCAGCAATGTCAATGCCGAGCTCAGTCATCACTTATCCCAGGTCAGCAAAGAGCTTGAGGGGACTAAGGATCTTCTCCATGCTGCCAACCTCTCTTACCAGTCGGGCTACACTGAAGGGGTTCATTACTGTCGCAGCCACATCCTTTGGACCTCCCTGGGCCAACAAGCACTACAAATTCTCCACCAAGGTCTCCTGGAGTCCTTTCAGGCATCACCTGAGTACCTGATGGCTATCTGCGGAGATATCGCCTTTCTGGCAAAGAGGTGCAGCATGACTGTACTAGCTAAAGCCCATAATCTGGGTTTCAAGGAAGCTGTAGAGTTCGATCCGATAGTGAAGCATCTCCCTCCACCTCCCTCATTCAAGGGTGATACCTCTACTCCTCCAGGGACTGCTTGGTGGCTTCCTGTCATGCGGAAGGCCTTTGAGGCTCTCACAATGCCATGCGACTTACAAGCGGTCTTCTTCGATCCACCCGAGCCCATGTATGATTTCTTCCCCAAGGACTTCCTTCACCCTGGCAAGACATCAAGTATCTCATGTTTTCATATACTCATCTGGGACTTGTTGTTATAACGCCCTACTTCCCCAGTTAATCCATTTTTCACATATTCCCTTCAGATGTGCCTCCGTGTGGTAGGACTTCGCAAGGCATTGGGAATGAGCAGCTGGAGAATGTTCCCGAAGATGAGCCTGCTGACGCTGCTGAGGCTGACCCTGCTGATGATACCACCAACTTCCTGGCTTAGTTGTCATGTAGTTCATGTTTCAAACACTATTTTATCTGTTTTCGCACTGAACACTTTCTTTTGCCCTTCGTTGTTTGAACAGTTTTAGTACTTTTGTTTGTTTTACTAATGCTGCACTCCCTACTTAGCAGTTTAATCCACTATGTCCATTACTGTGTCATCACTTGCTCTACGTTGTTTCTTTCGTTTACGTTTTCATTTGCATTTTCATGGGGTATTATGGGACCCCCTTAGGGGTGTAGGGTACACCCCTACTCTAGATGGTTGAACCCGCTGTCAAACCATTTAGAGTAAACGTCTTATTTTTCTAAACATCATGTCTACTGCCTTGTCTCAACCTTATAATTTCCCATCATCATAATACAGTAATTATGTAAACAAAGACAAAAATTCAAGGAAACAACTTCTCAGTTTTTATTTATTTGCGACCAGTTCTCTTCGTGCCATTACAGGAATACTTGTCTAGCTAAGCAAGCATCCTACTAAAAAAGGATGGGCATAAGACCTGGCACGTAGGCCTCCACCCATTTAAGACAAAACTTTCCATAGCATGTTTCTAAACATAGTACTTCTTCAAATTGCTTACGTTCCATGGTCTTGGTTCCGTGTACCCTTCATGGCTTGTGAGCTCGTATACTCCGCCAGGGAACACTTTGGTCACCACGAATGGTCCTTCCCAATTTGGTTCGAACTTTCTCACCGGGTGTATGGCGTCAGCTCTCTTGAGCACTAGGTCTCCCTCTTGAAACCTCCTCGTCTTTACTTTCATATCATATGCTGCTTTTATGCGAGCTTTACAAGCCAGAGCTAGGTGGTGCGCCTCCTCACTTACCTCATCAATCAGATCTAGGCTATCAGCCCTCAGTTCCCCATTCAGGTTCTCATTATAAGATAGGACTCTATGCGTCGGAATTTTCACCTCCATGGGCATAACAGCGTCGGCACCGTAAACCAAACAGAAGGGAGACTGCCCTGTAGCCATTTTCTGTCCAGTTCTGTATGCCCATAACACTGAGCTCAGCTCCTCCACCCATTGAGACTTCTCTTTTTCTAGCCTTGCCTTTATGCCATTCACTATGGTCCGATTGGTGACTTAAACTTGCCCGCAGGTCTCTGGATGAGCAACAGCAGTGAACCTCTGCTCGATTCCTCTGGCTTTATCGGAGACCAGCACTCTAGGCAGACCATACATGCAACAAATGTTTTTCCATATGAATTTTATAATGCTTTGCTCTGTTACTGAAGATAAAGGCTCTGCCTCTACCCATTTACTGAAATAATCCACCGCTACAATGATGTGGCATTTCTTTCCCGCTGCCATGGGAAGCTTGCCAACCAGATCTATGCCCCATTTATCGAATGGACATTCTGCATACTGGACTCCCAACTCTTCAATAGGCCTATGAATCAGTGGCCCATGCTTCTGGTGTCTGGCACACCTTCTCACGAAGACCTCAACATCCTTCTTCAGAGAAGGCCAATAGTATCCAGCTCTCAGTACTCGCCGGATCAGGTCTCGGAACCCCGTGTGGCATCCTGCTATTCCTTGGTGCACCTCCTTGATTATCCGTAGGCCTTCTGATTCGGCCACACATCTCAACAATGGCTGTGAATAAGCTCTCCTGAATAAATGTCCTCCAATTAGACAGTACTTAGCATAGATTTTCCTTTTTCCAGCTCTCTCCCCCTCTAGCACCTTTCCTGTTTTCAAAAAATGTAAAACGGGCGCTCTCCAGTCACTTTTTTCTTCTATCTCATGAATGCTTTTTTCTACACAACTGTTAGCTATTTTTAGCAACGTAACTTACTCAGGAACCAACCCATTCAGGGAACTGGCCAGCTTGGCGAGGCGATCTGCCTGTGCATTGAGGTCCCGAGGTATCTGCTCTACCCTCAAGTGCTGAAACTGCTCACTCAGGTCTCTAACCTGCTTCACATACCTTATCATCCTCTCTTCTTTGATCTCATAATTTCCTGAGACCTGCTGAACCACCAACTGTGAGTCAGAGTGAATAACTACCCTCTGAGCTCCCAACTCAGCCACCATCTCCAGGCCTCTGACAAATGCTTCGTACTCAACCTCGTTATTAGAGACTCTGAACTCAAATTTCAACGCAAAACTGAGTTCACTTTGATCGGGCGTTATTATGACAACTCCAGCACCGCATCCTTCCACTGTCACCGATCCATCGACAAAGACCTTCCACTCTGGCCATTGCATAGGTTGAGTGGTTTCTTGGATAAAGTCCGCCAGGGCTTGTAATTTTACAGTTGTGCATGGCTCAAATTCCACATCATATTCCCCTAATTCCACACTCCATTTCACCATCCTCCCCGAGAGATCTGGCTTACTCAGTACTTGTTTAAAGGGGAAATTAGTTCTCACCACCACCTTATGAGCTAAGAAATACAATCTTAAACGCCTTGCTGCCGTCATCACAGCCAAAGCAGCTCTCTCAACATCTGTATATCTATATTCAGCCCCAT
Organism: Schizonepeta tenuifolia; assembly: GCA_029490685.1. Taxonomy (NCBI): domain Eukaryota; kingdom Viridiplantae; phylum Streptophyta; class Magnoliopsida; order Lamiales; family Lamiaceae; genus Schizonepeta; species Schizonepeta tenuifolia. The sequence goes on from CM055955.1 coordinate 109,601,512, forward strand.
GCAAGGCCTTGCTGATATAATAGATGGGCTTCTAGATAGAGCCCTCTTTCTTTATGAGAACTGCACTCAGGGAGTGATCCCCAACAGATATGTATAAGTACAAAGTTTCGTCTGGGGTAGGCTTGGTTAACAATGGCAGACTTGCTAGGTGAGCTTTCAATCCCTCGAATGCTTTCTGACAGTTCTCATCCCATTCAAACTTACTAGCCTTTTTTAACACTTTGAAAAACGAAAAACTTCTCTCCGCCGAAGTGGATATGAACCGGCTAAGAGCGGTGATTCTTCCATTAAGTCGTTGTACCTCACTTACGTTGGTAGGAGCAGCCATCTTCAGTACAACTCGTACTTTCTCCTGATTCACTTCAATTCCTCTTGGAGTCACCATATATCCCAGGAACTTTCCTGACCTGACTCCAAATGTGCATTTTGCTGGGTTCAATCGCAAATCATATTTTCTTACAACTGTCAGGACCTCTTCTAGATCTCTGGCATGGTGTTCTGCTCTCACGCTTTTTACGAGAATATCATCTATGTACACCTCCAGGATTCTCCCTATTTGGTTTTCAAATATTGCATCCATCATTCTCTGATAGGTAGCTACGGCATTTTTCAAGCCAAAAGGCATTCTCACATACGCAAACGTACCGCACACAGTTACAAAGGTCGTTTTGATCACATCTTCAGGAGCCAGCTGTATCTGGTGATAGCCCTGGTAAGCATCCAGCATAGACAGCAATTCACACCCTGACGTTGAATCGACTAGCTGGTCGATGCAAGGCCGTGGGTAATGATCTTTCGGGCAGGCTTTATTCAAGTCTCTGAAGTCTATACACATCCGCCAGCTACCATTGCTCTTAGCTACCATCACCGCATTCGACAGCCATTCAGAGTACTGGATTTTAACGACGTGACCAGCGTCTAACAGATGCCTGATTTCCTCTCTGATCACCTTTTCCTTTTCTGGTCCAAAGTACTTTTTCTTCTGCCTCACTGGCTTCGCCCTAGGATCTACATTCAAATAATACAGGGCTACCGACAGGTCTACCCCTTTCATATCTTCCGGGCTAAATGCGAATAGATCTGAATTCTTCCACAAGCACCGAATTATCGCCTCTTTTTGCTTTTCAGTCATTTTCTTTCCCATCTTCGTGGTGAACCCTGTTTTTCCCGGGAACAGTTCTACCATCATCAAATCCTCTTCCGCCGGCTGCATTCTCGGCTCTAGGTCTTTGTCCACTTCTTTTACCTTTATGATTTTGTCTTGCGGTGGGCGTTCTGCCACTGAGGCTCCTTTCACCTTTTGCTTAGCATGCTTTATGGATTTCACATAAGACTCTTTTGACGCCTCTTGGTCACCCGAGACCTCACCCACCAGGCCTTCTTTGAGAGCTGGGAACTTCATTTTCATGTGGTAGGTGGAGACCACCACCTGGAAATCATTTAAAGCAGGTCTTCTCAGTATTATGTTGTATGTTGAAGGTGTATCTACTACTAGAAACTTCACCATCCGAGTATTTGAGGTCTCGCCACTACCAAGTGTTACCTGAAGGGTCACTTCCCCTTTAGGCTCTATTTCTCCTCCAGCAAAACTGTATAAAGCCGTGTTCTTTGGCTCTAAATCGGCGTTGATTTTCATCTTCTGAAAGCAATCCCAGATGAGCACATTCACTGCACTTCCAGTGTCTCCAAAGATCCGCACCACCTTCCAATTAGCAATGTCTGCACTATCACCAGCGCATCGTTATGAGGTGTTGCGCTCATGAGGTCTTCGGGACCGAAACTCACACATACTTTTGGGTTCACTTCCTCTCCAGGAAATGAATCTACCACATCGATCTCCATGCCCATTGTCCCCACTAACTCCTGGACCTCTTTGCTCACTTGAGCTTTTGCAGCCCTCACGTGAGCTTTGCGAGTTTGACCTGAATCCCCATTGGTATTCCCTTCCATAATCATATTAATATTTCCTCTTTTTGGAGGAGGATCCTCTCGCCTTGGGGGTGTTCTTTCTCTCTGATCAGGCCTTTTCGGCTCTGGCTCTTTCCTCTTGTAGCCCTTCTCTCTTTCTTTCTTAACAAACTGGAGTAAGGTGTCATCCTTCTTCAACAGTCGCTCAATAACATCTTTCAAGTGTCTACAAGAGTTCGTGTCGTGCCCATAATCATTATGGTACTTGCAATATAATTCAGATCGCGGGTTACGCAGAGCTTCTTTATAAGTGCTGGGGTACTTGAAATGAGGGGACCTGGCAGCTGCTTCCATGACCTCCCCCAAAGGTACGTTAAGGGGCGCATATTGATGAAACCTCTCGGGAACTCTTTTGGGCCTTTGTCCCCCTCTGTCTTTTTCAGCTTTCGCCGCTGAGGATGACCTCCTTTCTGAGGTCTCTTTTTTGGGCTTAAGAGACTCCTCTTTAGCTCTCCTAGCTTGTTGGGCCTCTTCCAAATTAACGTACTTGTCAGCTCTCTGCTGCAACTCCTCAAAATATAACGGAGGTTTTTTGTTCAACGAATCAAAGAACGGCCCTGGGGCCAAGCCCTGTATCAATGCTTGCACCTTCACATCATCAGAAGCCAGGGGTACTTGCAATGCTTCAGCATTAAAGCGTCCAACATATTGACGCAGGCTTTCCGAGGGTCTCTGCCTTAACGCCATGAGCGAGGAAGAGGTCTTAACATGCCTTCTTGCACTAGCAAACTGATGCAAGAACATGGACTTGAACTCACTAAATGAGCTTATGCTGTTGGGGGGCAGCTGAGAAAACCACTGCTGAGCTATCATCGACAAGGTTGTGAGAAAAACCCTGCATTTCACGCCCTCCGTGTACTAGAGGAGCATCGCCCCATTCTTAAATCTCATTATATGCTCATACAGATCTGTAGAGCTATCATATTCCAATGTCAATGTCTTGAAGTTTGGAGGTAATTGGTCCTCTCTAACGTCCCTTGAGAAAGGAGACTGGCTACTAGTTTTAACAGGCTTCTTAGGAGTTTTCTTAGGCGAGAGAACCTTGCGCTGGAGGTCTTTCAGCTGCTGTTTAAGGGATGCAATCTCAGAAGAAGCCCCCTCGTCTTAAGGTCTTGTAATACGTGCTTCGTCTTTATTTTCCGATTCAGTTTGAGGGCTCTCATACCCATCACTTTCATGCTGATCCTCGTCCACAAGTTCTCCCTATCAAGGAGAATAGGGGTATTTAGATCACGAACATTTATTCTCATATTCATGAGGGTTCAGCCATTTCATTGGTGTCTCATTACAACCGAGATCTTACAAGACCCATTCATACCTTCTTGGCTTTGCCCCTTGCCATGTTACCAAACTTCTTAGTTTGACCTTATAGCAGAGCTACGGCCTTGGATACAACTTGCTTTACCATAGCATTGAGCTGATCCATGGATACCGCATAGGTAACACCCTGCTGCGCAAGCATCTGAGGTTCATCTCTGGTAACCTCCGAGCCTTTATGACCTCCTGCTTTCTAAGGGCTGGTCGACTTGGAGGCCCCTTCCTTCTGAGGTGTAGTTATCTTTGGTGGAGCTTTCTTCAGTGCGTTTTGATTTTCCTCCTCAGTACGTTCCTCTGAGGAGCTATCGTCACGCACCACTCCTTCAGGTGGGGATTCTCGGCCTCGGACCGATGTATCTTCCATGACTGAATCTGTATTTCCAAAATTTTCAACTTATCAGTCAAAAGACAACATTAGGACCATCATCAGGTCCTATAAGGACCATTATCAGGTCTACACTACCCCTCTCGAAGGACCATCATCAGGTCTCAGAAGGGGAATTTCAGGGAATTCAGGGAATATGATGCACCATATCCCCTTTTCCTACGCACTCATTCCCCATCTCCGTAGGGACTGAGTGAGACTTACTCTGAAGTCTTTATGCCTTTGCCAATTCTGGCCCCTCAGTTCTTGAGGATTTCCGAATTTTACTTCTCGGAATCATCTATTTTTAGCCATTCTTCCACTCAACAGAGAATTCTATTTAACTTCTACTCCACCAACGGCTCTATACCACACCATGAAATGTAGTAATTTACGAAAATACCAGAAATAAGCAAGCTTAAGATATTACACCAAGATTCGCAAAGAGTTTCGAAACATAAAAGTTCTGAAATCACTCAACCCACTCCTTTAAAAACAGAAAAAGCTCTTGAAAGGAGAAATACGAAATGACTCAAAATACTCAGATCCAGTTTCTCAATTCTTTTCTCTCTCTTTCGAGTTTAAGCTCGAACTCGATGTCATTGAAAGAAGGACGCGTAAAAAGAGTTTAGGACGAAATTCTGAAGCCAAATTCTGTTTCCCACAAACGGCGCCAGATGATACGGCTAGAAAAGCACACCATGTAAAATCAGAACGAATGAACGACTAAAGAGCAGTACTCACCTATTCTACAATTCTCCTTAGCTTTGGATAACTGGAACCGTCCTTCCCGAAAGAATCCGAGCGTGAATCTGCAAGAAAAGGAGGGCCAGGAAGGTTTCCCGGCGAACCACCTCCGAAGGTTAAGTCAGTGTTCTGGGTTTTATTTCGGAACCAGTTTAATGGAACAGGGAGTAAGATTCAGAAGAATGTGTGTATGTATGTTGTGTTTTTTAGTATATATACTCATGAGTTTTCTTGAGAATGAAGTTGTGTTGCTTCCAACTCTTTTACCTTGATCTTTACACATTCTATCACTTCATTGGCTATAGCAGCATCATACTCTCGGACAGTACCGGATACATCATTAATTAAAATGTCTTTGTCCGTCAGGTGTTCAACTGGGAGAGAGCCCTGACTAAGAGCTCTCCGTGCAGACCTCTGGCGAGGCCTTGCCGAGAGATCTACTAACTGCTCTCTGAAAGTAGGTCTCCATGAGAGACCCCATTGCCACCATATAGAATGCTCAGGTCGGGTGCTCAGGTCGCATGCTCAGGTCTTCCTGGAGACCTGGATATTTTTGTCACTATCACTCAGCCTCCCCACTTCCATCTCATGAGAGTTGTCCTTAAATTGTATTAGATGGCCATGCGCGCTGATCAGCGGCAAGGGTGTTGGAAAGGAGAAAAATAAACAAAGTAAAGTAATACTACACAATAAACTTCGGAGGAATAAGCAAACAACGCATGAACGAACAAAAACTACTTGTACTAGACAGTGAGCACTCCTTTCTTGAAGCTGCTTCAAGGAAGAGGAATTTGTCTTTGTCTCTTCCTCAGAAAGAGGGATAGCTTGCAGCAGAGAGAGACATTCAGAAGGAGGTAACTGACGAAGGGAGCAGGAAGTTTGACCTCTGAAGGCATATCCTGATTAATCAACTCCTCGAGGAGGAGAGCTCTCCAAGAGTGGAGTGTGCTTGGTTTTCTTTGAAATACCTGAAGAAATCCAAGAAGGGGGAGGCCTTTTAGGATGAGTGGAAGTGTCTTCCTTGGTTTTCTCTTTCGGGAAAGAGGAAGGAGGATCTCTAGGGGCTGCTTTATCCTTGCCAGAAGTTTTTGATGGAACACCTCATCTCAATGATTTAGTAGTTGTAGGCTTGATGATAACATTGGTGGAAGAAGGTGGAGCTTGCTGTGACTGTGAAGTTGGAGGCATAGCAGGGGAAGCCTGGTGAGAGGCATGTGAAGGAGTAATATCCTCGGACTCCCTTCGAGCTTGCTCCTCTAGCAAAATAGCAAAGTCAAACTCGTTGTCATCAAGAGAAAAATGTTAAGTTAACTGGAAGGTAAGATGAAACCCACCCTTAAGCGAGAAGGAATTATTCCCACGAGGTGCAAATCCAAAAATGGAAAGCGCACAAGGGTCAGATAAGGAAGAGTTAAATTGAAAAGCTGCAACTTGAGCTTTGTCCATAAGCTTGGACAACACCTTGAGATTAATAGCAGGGATGGAAATGATGGCAGGACAAGGTTGTTTCAATCGAAGCACTTGCCATGGACGATAACTAAGAGGCCAATCGCCCTGTTTTGGAGTAACCACAAAATATCTCTCCTGCCATTCTTTACCAAGGCTACGAGGGGTGTACAAATCTGAGCGGGACCCTTTAGTCTGGCACTAGCATAGTAGAACGCATCCATGGGCTTTACATCGTATATAGTTTGAAACAAAGAAGGAGAAGGATAACCCCCATTGCTATCTCTAACTCTGGAAGGGTTAGAGTGGATTCACCTGCTATGGCGTCAGGAGCGAAAACTCGAACAGTGGAGTCTTGCGCTAGAGAAGAAGCCCGAGTAGAAGGGGTAGAAGAGTTGGTTTCGTGGAGGTAGCCCGAGTAGAAGCCCGGTATGGAAAGATTCGTCGGCCACATCTATAACCTTCTTGGGATTCGTGGAGGTAGCACAGCTTGGTGGAATTTTGAAAGCTAGGCGGCGGGAGCGATGAGTGGAACGCTGCTTGTCTTCCTACAGAGCATGAGAGGAGGTGTCCGACTGGAAATCCCCACGAGAAGGGGAAGGTTGATGGACATCGGAAGCCTGAAACTTAGAGTGATCGGAAATGGAGTCTTCTTTGGAACGTGAAGTAGAGTGAGCCATGGTGAAAATTACAGTAAAACTATGTGAAATAAGGCGAATAGGGAAGAAACGGAGTAAAATCCCTAATATACAAGAGAGAGAAAACAGTTGAGTAAAGGTAGGGAGGGAACTGTAGAGTCCCTCCATCATTCAATTAAATAATGATAAAAGGACAACTCACTTGTCACGCCCCGACTCTCGAGGTGCGACTTAACAACAATAACAACAACTTAAACAACTAACAATTTACTCAAATAAGGGAACATGCTCGGGGAAAAACAAAGATGGAATATAAGACAATCGAATTTGGTCTTCAAAAGCATAAAGAATCAACTACCGAGCATTTTAACTTCACCTACAACAGGAATTTAAGCAAGTAATTCATGCCGATGGGAAGGGAATTCCAACAAAAGGGGAAAGCATACGAATATATATATCAAGTTAAAGAACCATGTTCAACAACAATTCAAGTTACGAGCCCATCGCTCGGAATTACAAATTAAAGAGTTAGGAATTCAACAAGTATTCAAAGTCTTCGAGCACAACGCTCGGAATCAAAAACATGAATATTAAAGTATTATCATCAACAGACACTAGATCAAAAGGATTGCAGCGGAAACTTGCATCAAAACCCAACACTTGCACGTATGAAGACGTACAAATGCCAGTCCGAAATTCTACTAAACTCAACCAACAAAACCAAACCACACCACCAAGTATCCACACCATCGCCATCCAGTCAACCTGCATGTTTAGAAACACACGCAGGGCTGACTACTTCGTACTCAGTGAACACAAACCAAAACATTTGAATAAAGATGCTTCTTAAAGCTATAATAATTGAACTTGCCTTGCCGAACATCACAAGTATATAATCAGTTTTAAAAACAGTTTACTTGTGCATGTCAAAACGTTTTTCTTTTAAATTATTAACTTTATTCGAAAAGATTAACTTTATTACTCAACATCGTACGCTTTTCTCGTTCTAATTAATAATGTCATCGTCTATATTCTATTACTCGAGCTTTCTTTCAAAGGCTTTAATCAAAACTTGGTTTACAATTAACAACTCAATCATTCAATTATTTTTCACAACATAACTAACATCATGCATTTAAACACTTATTCAAACATATAATGAATTCATATAAATCAAGCATACTTCAAGACACATTAACATTCATTCAATTTGGACCTTAAAATCTAACTCGATTATGCATTTCCTTTTATGGAGGCTTAAACTATTTATTCTATCTTCCTTACTTATAGACAATACTTCGTTTTACATCCGTTATCTCATAAGGCATTTTATAACCTTTATTCAATTAACAAAATTTCTCTTTAATTATTATTGACTCTTATAAAATTAGGATTTTCTTATTCATCTTTAATTCGATCCTTACTTCTTATCTCGATTATTGTTCCTCTAATTATTATCTCGGTTTATCTTTTTATTCGCTTGGTTGGAAACAATGTACTCAATTAATTATTTAATTAATCTTCTTTTCATTTAATTCTTGACATCTTATTTTATTCTCATTTTCTCGATTAACTTATACGAGTATCTATCTTAACTCGTCTAGCATATTTTTTTTCTTTACTCGATTTAACTTCCTTTTTATTTCTTATTGATTAATTCTTCTTAAACTTGGTTTTCTCTATTTTTGCTTATTTCTTTAATAATTTCTTCTTTACTTGTTTTAAACTTTTAAGCTATTTCTTACTTAATAATTTCTTTATCTTTTGATAAACATTTTTATGAATTAGCTCACTTTATTAGTTACATTACAAAAGATCTTTTTGTTGTAGTTTTAGTAAAATTTTCAAGTCTTTAAATTTTAATACCAAGACATTTTAATTAATATATCTTTTCATACATCTTTCATCTTTTATTTAATTAAAAGTTTTTCAACTTTAAATCTTTTTATCAAAACTTCTATCTTCATTCCATATTCAAATTAACATTAATACATACTTGAACATCCAATCTTTTTATTATTTTTACAATTAATTTCTTTCAAAACTTCAACATGCAAACTTATTTTCCTAATTTAAACACATGCATGATTATATCAACATAACATACAATCATTTCATTGATCAAAACATCACTCAATTCATCAACAAAATCAACAAAATAAAACCTCTATTTTTCTTCAAAACTCACGGCACACACATGCGTATTTTGTGCATTTTATTTCTCAATTTTTCATGTATAAAATCTCATTCTCAACATGATAAAAATAACAAATCAATCATCATAATAATAATAACTCAAAGAATTCATATTTTTCCTATTTTTACTAAAATTTTCGGCACTTATCAAATTTTTCGGGTTTTAGTTTCTTTTTCTTCTCTTAATTCACCGATTAAACTTATTATTCGATTCTCCTAACGAATTCTTCTCACTCGATTAGCACATGCATATCCTAAGTTTGCCTAAACATAATTTAAATAACATGCATTCATAGATCTTTCTTTTAGGACTTATAGACATACATATTTACAACTAATCAAATGAATTTCATACTTAATTTAAATGGGAATCCTTCTCTTGGCTCTTGGAATTGAATTGGATGGAAATGGTAGCTTCAAAGCTTGAACTTCAAAGCAAGAAGGATGTATTCTTGAATCCTCAAAGAAAAAGGAATAACATGGAATTATTCATCCATAGGGTTTAAGAATCAAAATAAAGAAAAGTGTTGGATGATTCTTGAATTTAACTTCAAGAACTTGAAAGATTCTTACCTTTTTTTGAGAATATGGATGAAATGAATGGAGATTGATACTCTTTACTTCATTTCTATGGATGGAGAGCTTGAATCCATGGTTGCATGTGGAGAAAAATCAAGAGAGGTAAGAGAGGGAGAGATTGCCGAGAGAGAGAGAGCTTGGGAGAGTTTGAGAGTTGTTTTCTTTCTTGCTTGGGAGAGAGAGTTCGAAATGAGAGAGAGAGGTGGAGTGAATGAATGTAGTCTTCCTTCTTGTCTTAGGTGAGTGAAATTGAAATCCAACAAAGGGAATAAAGTGTACTTGTTGGAAGTTGTAGTAAGACATGACTTGATAGATGATGTGATATTAACTTGCATGCAAACTTTTGGTAATATCATGGAGAAAACATAATCATGATGCTTAGTCTTGGAAATTGAAGGATGATGGGAGAGGAGGTGTGAGGTGGCGTGAGAGGGAGAGAGGTGGATGACACGTGTCGTCGTCGTGTCGTTACGGGTGTTAATTATCCGGTCGTAAAGGTTTTCCGGATAAAACGATTCGTATTAATTCCGTTTTTGTTTTATTAACGGGTCTAACCTCTTCTCGTCTCACTCTTGACACTAACTCATCTCAATCCTATTTCACATCTCAATTTAAAAGATTAAAGGTTTCGATCGTTTTAGTCCTTTAAGAATTTTAAAAGAATTTAATCGGCTTATTAATCCGTTTATTAATCCTTTTAAAGATTAACTCCTCACTTCCCTTCTCAATTCTCGGATAAGTTCTTACCCTATCTTAGTGATCTTAAAAGAAATTCTAGGTTCGAAGGGTCTAATTCCATTCTATTCTAGGTTCATCGGCGTAAACATATTTCTCGGCGATTAACGTTATGTTATCTCAATCAAACAAACTTCTCGGGATTTTTCCGGAATTTAAAATCATACTCATTTTCATAATAATAACCCATCAAGCATATCACATCATCATCATCTCAGATAAATAGAACAGATAAATTCACACAAGATTCACAAGGTAATTTAAACGTTTTATTCAATTCTCTTCGATTAGAAAAGAAAAATTTTACTCCCAAATTCTCATCTTTTAACTCACTCGGTTAATTAAAAGCTTTCTAAAGGCATAAAAACTCGGGGTATCACATCCTCACCCTCTTAAAAAAAAATTTCGTCCCGAAATTTACTGACCTTAAGAAAATAACTCGGGATACTTTGCTTTCATTTTTTCTTCGAGCTCCCAAGTGGCTTCTTCAAGATCATGATGACACCATTTGACTTTCACTAAGGGAATCGATTTCGTTCTAAGCTGCTGGACTTTATAATCTAAAATCTCTTCGGGTTTCTCTTCGTAGCTTAGATCGGGCTTCATCTCAACATCTTCTCGATGTATTACATGTTTCGGGTCAAAGACATATTTTCTCAACTGCGATACGTGAAACACGTTATGCGAACTTCCAAAACTAGGCGGTAACGCTAAACGATACGATATGGATCCAATCCTCTCGAGGATCTCGTATGGTCCTATAAAATGAGGCCTAAGCTTTCCTTTAACTCCAAAACGATAAACTCCTTTCGAGGGGGATACTTTCAAAAGCACTTTATCTCCTTCTTCAAATTCCAACTTGGATCTTCGATTATCGGCATACGACTTTTGTCGACTCTGAGCTTCTTTAATCTTCTCACGGATTTGACGTACAGATTCTATCATTTCTTCAATCGCTTCTTGCCCTAACACTTTCCTTTCACCGACTTCATTCCAATACAACGGCGATCTACATTTCTTTCCGTAAAGGGCTTCATACGGGGCCATTCCTATCGTATTCTGATAGCCATTGTTGTATGCGAACTCAACAAGAGGTAAAACTTTTTCCCACTCGACTCCTTTATCTAACAAGACGGCTCTTAACATATCTTCAAGAATTTGAATCGTTCGCTTGGATTGACCATCGGTCTGAGGGTGGTAAGCAGTGCTGAACTGCAATTGGGTTCCCAACTCTTTGTGGAAACTTTCCCAAAAACGGGCGGTGAATTTCGAATCTCTATCTGAGGTAATCGTCTTCGGAACTCCGTGCAACTTCACAATTTCCTTGATGTAGATCTCGGCTAACTTGGCTGATCCATAGGTATGTGGAATAGGTATGAAATGAGCAACCTATCCACGATTACCCATACTACTGTATTTCCTCTTCTTGATCTTGGCAATCCTGTCACAAAATCCATTGTGATTCCATCCCACTTCCACTCTGGGACGGGTAACGGCTGTAGAGGTCCATACGGTCTTTGATGTAAGGACTTCACTTACTGGCAAACTAAACATCTTTCAACAAACAATGCCACATCCGTCTTCATTCCATTCCACCAAAACTGGTTCTTTAGGTCTTGGTACATCTTCGTGCTGCCGGGATGAGCTGTATATGGGGTTTCATGAGCTTCACTCATTATTTCATTTTTCAACTTGTCATCGTTAGGTACACAAATTCTTCCTTGATACAACAACGCGTTATCGCTTGACTCTGCAAAATCTTTAACTTCTCCACTTCTCACCTTCTTTCGTAGCTTTTCTAATTCCTCGTCTCTTCTTTAGCCTTCTACGATATGGGTTCTTAAGTCAGGCATCGCTACTAAGGTAGCAATTACTTGATCTATTGTCGCTGGCGGTACGATTACTTCAATCTTCATCTTCGCAAATTCTTCAATCAGCTCGACTTCATCGGTTAAAAGAAATCCTAACTCGATTCTATCCAAAATTTCCTTCCTTCTCTTTCTACTCAACGCGTCGGCTACTACGTTCGCTTTACCGGGATGGTAAGATATCTTGCAATCGTAGTCTTTTACTAGCTCAAGCCATCTCCTTTGTCTCATGTTTAACTCCTTCTGCTCGAAGAAGTATTTCATGCTCTTGTGATCTGAGAATATTTCACACTTTGCTCCATAAAGGTAATGTCGCCTTATCTTCAAAGCATGAACGACGGCTGCTAATTCCAGGTCATGAGTTGGGTACTTCTCTTCATGAAGTTTGAGTTGCCTGGAAGCATATGCAATCACTTTCCCATTTTGCATTAACACGCATCCGAGTCCTTGAGCAGATGCATCGGTATAAACAATATAGTCCTTATCTGGCTCGGGTAGGGCTAGAACTGGGGCTATCGTCAATCTCTTCTTGAGTTCTCAAAAACTTTTCTAACACTCTTCCGTCCATGTGAACTTCGCTTCTTTCTTCAACAGGCTCGTCATCGGCTTCGCGATCTTAGAAAATCCTTCAATGAATCTCCGGTAGTATCCTGCCAAACCAAGAAAACTACGGATTTCATGTACTGACGTCGGGAACTTCCAATCTTGCACAGCTTTCACCTTCTCCATATCCACTTGGATGCCTTCGGACGAAACGACATGTCCTAAGAAATTTACTGCCTTCAACCAAAATTTGCACTTACTGAATTTGGCATACAGCTTTTCCGTTCTAAGTGTTTCTAACACGATTCTTAAATGCTCTTCATGTTCAGCTTCACTCCTTGAATACACCAAAATATCGTCTATAAAGACAATCACGAACTTGTCCAAATATTCGTGAAAAACTCTATTCATCATATCCATGAACACTGCCGGGGCATTTGCTAATCTAAATGGCATTACTATGAATTCGTAATGTCCATATCTCGTTCTAAAAGCAGTCTTTGGAATATCTTCTTGCTTGATCTTCAGTTGGTGGTATCCAGACCTTAAATCAATCTTGGAGAAAACACCGGTTCCTTTTAGCTGGTCAAACAAATCGTCTATCCTTGGCAAAGGATATTTGTTCTTCAACGTAATCTTGTTTAACTCTCGGTAGTCTATGCACATCCTTAAACTAACGTCCTTCTTCTTAACGAACAAAATCGGAGCACCCCAAGGCGATACACTCGGTCGAATATAGCCTAAGTCCAACAATTCTTGCAGTTGGATCTTCAACTCTTGAAGTTCCTTTGGGACCATTCTATACGGTGCCTTGGATATCGGGGCTGATCCGGGTTCTAAATCGATTGAAAACTCTAGTTGACGATCAGGGGGTAAGCCTGGTAACACCTCTGGAAACACATCCTTGAATTCTCTTACGATTGGAACATCGTTGATACTTAACTCGTGATTCTCGTCCTTATTCAGATAGACTAGGTGCGCTTGGGTTCCTTTCTTCCGCATCAATCTCTGCGCTTTCATGGCTGAAATTATCGGCACGCTCTTCTTCACTCTCTTTTCCATTCCGAAATCTATGGTTAGCTCTTCTCCAGGGGATTTAAACTATATCTGCCTCAAATCGCATCGAATCGTCGCAAAATTCTCGGTTAGCCAATCCATTCCTAGGATTATATCAACGTCATGCATCTGGATCACATTCAGGGATTTCGCGACTAACTTACGGTTTCCGACTTCAAATTCTAGATTCGAGCAAACATGCGAAACTGACGCAGACTTTCCTAAAGGGGTTGCGACACTAAGCATTTGATTCGATTCTTCTACTTCTAGTTCTAGGTTCTCTACGCAGATACTAGATATAAACGAATGCGAAGCTCCGGTATCGAACAAAACAATTACAGGTATGTTGTTAAGCTTTCCCATACCTGCCAGATTTCCTTTCTCCTTCTCTTGCGGTTTCTGTTCAATCGCGTACGTTCTTTGGAAAAGCGGTGGTTCTTGCTGAGGAGGTTGCTGCCTTGACGTGGAACAAACTTCTGCAGAGGAGTTGCCTCGATAGCTTTCATCTGCGACGGCTGGAACTGGTTTGGTCTTCCGCTTCTAAACCCTTGTTGCTTACTTGGGCACTGGTTAGAGAAATGACCAGGCTGACCACAAGTGTAGCAAACATTGCTTCCACTCTTACAAACGCCTTGATGCATCTTTCCGCATTTCGCACAGGGAGGGAATCCTAAAGGTCCGATGGGTAGGTTGCCTCGGTTTGTCTACGGTGCCTTTCCCTTCTGGGGCTGCGGTTGGCTCTTTCCTTGCCACTGCTTCTTGGTTGGTTGGTTTCCACTATTCCACTTTCCTTTCCTCTTTCCGTATTGGCCGAACTGGGGTTGTTGAGCAGACGTGGTCGTGATCATCTGGCTTTGGGTTTGGGGATTCGCTGAGGGTTGCGATCCTTTTTCCGGTTGCATTGCCAACTCCATATCTAAAGCTCGGTTTAAAGCTTCAGCGTACGTCAAACCACTTTGGCTGGCGAGAACTACTCGAATATCTTGCCTAAGTCCTGCTCTAAACAACTCGCACATCTTCTCGTCGGTGTCGACCATATCGGGTGCAAAATGGGCTAACTCACAAAATTCTCGGTCGTACTCGGCTACAGATCTTTTTCCTTGCTTCAGATTGGTAAACTCGTTGGATTTCTGCTTACTGTAACTTCTTGGCACAAACTTTTCGTACAACGCTTCTTTAAACTGATCCCATGACAACTCTTCACGTTCTTTGGGGGAGTACATTCTCTGCTTTGCTTCCCACCAATAATCGGCTGTCCCTTTCAACTGGTACGCCATGCATTCCAAACGCTCACGATCGGAACAAAGGAGGAAACGAAAAATTCGCTCTAAAGAACGAATCCAGTCTTCGGCATCAGCCGGACTGCCTTTACCGTTGAACGTCGGGGGATTTTGTTGGAGAAACAGCTCTTCGACTCGTCTCTCGTTTTGAGGGGGCGGAGTAGGGTCACGCTACCCTTCTGGATTGTCTTCGGGAATCCTGACGTTTCTACGTCTTAGCGGCATTCTAAAGAAATTAAAACAAGGGAAAAACTTTAACCACTCTAGATCTTTAGCTTACAGGGAACCTTTGTCGATTCTGAACACATTTCTCTTTTAGGAGGAACACGATTCTCGATCGGTACTTAGATAATTAATAACAATTTAAAACTTTCTCAAATAATTCATTACTTCAATTTCTCATATATACATGCATCTCATTCAGTTTCTAGTAATCGTCACATATTCATATCATCATATATTCATATCATCATCATAAGTTCTTGAAACAATCAATCATAATCACAGAGCAAATATCATCACTTCATATTCAAATATTCAATTTGATTTAATAACTCAGAAAATTTCAACTTCAATTTAAAGAACTTAATGTTTCAACTTCCAAACGCTTAACAGCAGCCTTCTCGAGGACTTATAACACTTAGAGAATTTACTTTGAAAACATTTCCCTTTTTCCTAATCAAATTATGATAGTCTTCATCACAGGTTACAACACAACTAAAAGAAAAATAAAAGAGCTCATCTCTCAACACACTCGAATTAAAAACAATTGAATTCAACAACTTTCTTGGAACACTCCTACACACAGGAGTCATCTTCACTTGGTCCGTTATCATCATACTGTTCCACTTCGGAATCCACTCCGTAGTGCTCTATAGTCTCCTCATCTTCTTCAGGGTCCTCTTCCTCCTCCTCTTCTTCCTCTTCACGCATTTGACCTTCAAACCGCTCATCATCTTCCTCGACATTATCATCCTCTATGGCGAAACACTCGCACTCAGCTTCTCTCAAGGCTTCTTCGCAATCTTCCAGGGTATAATTCATCACAGCTAGCTCGGATTCAATCCATGGCGGGGTATTAGGATTCTCTTCTTGGTGACGGTGGAGAGCTACATCGGTAGAGATGCCAATCTGGGAGTCATGTTCGTCAGCTAGCCTTGACGGAGAGATAGGTGTAAAAGGGGTAGGAAAAACATTGTTAGGTAGAGTCTGAAGATATCTGGTTCCTACAGTTGTTGCGTCAACGGTTTCACTTCCATTCTCTTTATCGTCGCTTGAGCGGGCTTGACTAGAGGATTCTGCTCTAGGGTGGCTTAAAAAGGTCGCTTGCGGATGATTCAAATAAGCAGCTATTTGGTCCTTATATGAAGAAGAATTTTCATTACATCCATTCGGCTGCAATGTTGATAAATCAGAAAACAAAGAAATCAAGAAAAAAAATTAAATTAAAAGCACACCACTTACAAATGGATAATCTGCGAGGGGGTTCTGAGGTTGAAGACTAGTTCGTGGCGGCGAATTGATATGGAGAGAAACAGTTCCACTTGGAGAAATTGGTAAAGGATTACGGACAAAGTCATTCAATAAGCTTGGAGTATCATCTTCATAAGGTTCGGGCAGAGGAGCGCCGTAAGACATAAAACGAGCTGAAATAGCGAAGATAAAAGCATTTACATCGCCGTATAGGGTTCGGTCGAAATAACGGTAGCCTAGAAATCGAGGGACAAGAGATGCTGCCCAGTCCTTCCATTCTGCTGGTAGAGCTTGAATCAGGTGCTTCATGCTTTCTAACAGTCCTACGTCCATATATTGAACCTTTCCCCAAATCGTATGGTATCGTGCTAAGAATTCTGCTAAAGACTCGTTATTTTCCATTCTCGCGTACAAATACTCTTGCATCCAATCAACGTTGTCCATCCTATACGAATTTTAAACGCATAAGCACACTTAACAAATTATCGAACATATTAAGAATTCTACTACATACTCATTTCTGCGTTCCAAAGAGGGATTTTTGGGCAATTCCAAATCACGTAACCAATCGCACACACGTCTTATTCTTTTCGATCTTTTCACACGCACTCGCAAAGGGGAAGACATTCTAAAGCAATCTAGTTATTAATCAATTCAGCAAATTCATCTCAAAACATCACGGCTTGATAAATAACTTTAAAGAAATTCTCAACATTTAATAACTCAAACATCATTTTAACTTGAAAAGAAAACTTTTAGAAAAAAGACATACCTGGTTGCCGGATGAGATGGAGGATAACTTGGTGTGGTTTACTGACTCAAATAAGTCTAGGAATTAAATCTAGACTCAACTCATCAAAGAATAACAGACTTTAGAACAAATAAAAGCCTTGCTCTGATACCAACCTGTCACGCCCCGACTCTCGAGGTGCGACTTAACAACAATAACAACAACTTAAACAACTAACAATTTACTCAAATAAGAGAACATGCTAGGGGAAAAACAAAGATGGAATATAAGACAATTGAATTTGGTCTTCAAAAGCATAAAGAATCAACTACCGAGCATTTTAACTTCACCTACAACAGGAATTTAAGCAAGTAATTCATGCCGATGGGAAGGGAATTCCAACAAAAGGGGAAAGCATACGAATATATATATCAAGTTAAAGGACCATGTTCAACAACAATTCAAGTTACGAGCCCATCGCTCGGAATTACAAATTAAAGAGTTACAAATTCAACAAGTATTCAAAGTCTTCGAGCACAACGCTCGGAATCAAAAACATGAATATTAAAGTATTATCATCAACAGACACTAGATCAAAAGGATTGCAGCGGAAACTTGCATCAAAACCCAACACTTGCACGTATGAAGACGTACAAATGCCAGTCCGAAATTCTACTAAACTCAACCAACAAAACCAAACCACACCACCAAGTATCCACGCCATCGCCATCCAGTCAACCTGCATGTTTAGAAACACACGCAGGGCTGAGTACTTCGTACTCAGTGAACACAAGCCAAAACATTTGAATAAAGATGCTTCTTAAAGCTATAATAATTGAACTTGCCTTGCCGAACATCACAAGTATATAAGCAGTTTTAAAAACAGTTTACTTGTGCATGTCAAAACGTTTTTCTTTTAAAACAGATTGCGCAGTCAAATAACATATAATATAACAGTATGTATCATCTATCACAACAATCTCACTGTGCCGAGAAGTAGGCCTCCTTCTCAAACACTGTGACCGGCCTAACCGGAGCAAGGCTCACAGTCACCTCAACATATACCACACGTGGGTTCCTGCCTTTCACAGGATAATAACATCTCCATATAAATAGATGATAACACATACCAAACTTCAATAAAAACGGCAAGTCAATCACATTTGAAAACATATCATAATACTTAATAGCATAAATAATTTTCATCGATAGTTTTGGTTCAGAAAAGCCCACCTGACTTCCGAAGAACTAGCTAGGTGGTCTAAGGCTATTTTTCCTTGCTTAATGATCCGTCCAGCTCGATCCTTCACAGTTCGACATCGATAGGAAGATAAGATATATGAAAGACGGACACAAAGCGTTGGACTTTAACTGACGGACTTCTATTTGAGTCGTCTCTCTCTTCGCTCTAACTTTTCTAAAGGATCTCGCGTTCTCGTCTTTAAATTATTAACTTTATTCGAAAAGATTAACTTTATTACTCAACATCGTACGCTTTTCTCGTTCTAATTAATAATGTCATCGTCTATATTCTATTACTCGAGCTTTCATTCAAAGGCTTTAATCAAAACTTGGTTTACAATTAACAACTCAATCATTCAATTATTTTTCACAACATAACTAACATCATGCATTTAAACACTTATTCAAACATATAATGAATTCATATAAATCAAGCATACTTCAAGACACATTAACATTCATTCAATTTGGACCTTAAAATCTAACTCGATTATGCATTTCCTTTTATGGAGGCTTAAACTATTTATTCTATCTTCCTTACTTATAGACAATACTTCGTTTTACATCCGTTATCTCATAAGGCATTTTATAACCTTTATTCAATTAACAAAATTTCTCTTTAATTATTATTGACTCTTATAAAATTAGGATTTTCTTATTCATCTTTAATTCGATCCTTACTTCTTATCTCGATTATTGTTCCTCTAATTATTATCTCGGTTTATCTTTTTATTCGCTTGGTTTGAAACAATGTACTCAATTAATTATTTAATTAATCTTCTTTTCTTTTAATTCTTGACATCTTATTTTATTCTCATTTTCTCGATTAACTTATACGAGTATCTATCTTAACTCGTCTAGCATCTTTTTTTTCTTTACTCGATTTAACTTCCTTTTTATTTCTTATTGATTAATTCTTCTTAAACTTGGTTTTCTCTATTTTTGCTTATTTCTTTAATAATTTCTTCTTTACTTGTTTTAAACTTTTAAGCTATTTCTTACTTAATAATTTCTTTATCTTTTCATAAACATTTTTATGAATTAGCTCACTTTATTAGTTACATTATAAAAGATCTTTTTGTTGTAGTTTTAGTAAAATTTTCAAGTCTTTAAATTTTAATACCAAGACATTTTAATTAATATATCTTTTCATACATCTTTCATCTTTATTTAATTAAAAGCTTTTCAACTTTAAATCTTTTTATCAAAACTTCTATCTTCATTCCATATTCAAATTAACATTAATACATACTTGAACATCCAATCTTTTTATTATTTTTACAATTAATTTCTTTCAAAACTTCAACATGCAAACTTATTTTCCTAATTTAAACACATGCATGATTATATCAACATAACATACAATCATTTCATTGATCAAAACATCACTCAAGTCATCAACAAAATCAACAAAATAAAGCCTCTATTTTTCTTCAAAACTCACGGCACACACATGCATATTTTGTGCATTTTATTTCTCAATTTTTCATGTATAAAATCTCATTCTCAACATGATAAAAATAACAAATCAATCATCATAATAATAATAACTCAAAGAATTCATATTTTTCCTATTTTTACTAAAATTTTCGGCACTTATCAAATTTTTAGGGTTTTAGTTTCTTTTTCTTCTCTCAATTCACCGATTAAACTTATTATTCGATTCTCCTAACGAATTCTTCTCACTCGATTAGCACATGCATATACTAAGTTTGCCTAAACATAATTTAAATAACATGCATTCATAGATCTTTCTTTTAGGACTTATAGACATACATATTTACAACTAATCAAATGAATTTCATACTTAATTTAAATGGGAATCCTTCTCTTGGCTCTTGGAATTGAATTGGATGGAAATGGTAGCTTCAAAGCTTGAACTTGAAAGGAAGAAGGATGTCTTCTTGAATCCTCAAAGAAAAAGGAATAACATGGAATTATTCATCCATAGGGTTTAAGAATCAAAATAAAGAAAAGTGTTGGATGATTCTTGAATTTAACTTCAAGAACTTGAAAGATTCTTACCTTTTTTTTAGAATATGGATGAAATGAATGGAGATTGATACTCTTTACTTCATTTCTATGGATGGAGAGCTCGAATCCATGGTTGCATGTGGAGAAAAATCAAGAGAGGTAAGAGAGGGAGAGATTGCCGAGAGAGAGAGAGCTTGGGAGAGTTTGAGAGTTGTTTTCTTTCTTGCTTGGGATAGAGAGTTCGAAATGAGAGAGAGAGGTGGAGTGAATGAATGTAGTCTTCCTTCTTGTCTTAGGTGAGTGAAATTGAAATCCAACAAAGGGAATAAAGTGTACTTGTTGGAAGTTGTAGTAAGACATGACTTGATAGATGATGTGATATTAACTTGCATGCAAACTTTTGGTAATATCATGGAGAAAACATAATCATGATGCTTAGTCTTGGAAATTGAAGGATGATGGGAGAGGAGGTGTGAGGTGGCGTGAGAGGGAGAGAGGTGGATGACACGTGTCGTCGTCGTGTCATTACGGGTGTTAATTATCCGGTCGTAAAGGTTTTCCGGATAAAACGATTCGTATTAATTCCGGTTTTTGTTTTATTAACGGGTCTAACCTCTTCTCGTCTCACTCTTGACACTAACTCATCTCAATCCTATTTCACGTCTCAATTTAAAAGATTAAAGGTTTCGATCATTTTAGTCCTTTAAGAATTTTAAAAGAATTTAATCGGCTTAGTAATCCGTTTATTAATCCTTTTAAAGATTAACTCCTCACTTCCCTTCTCAATTCTCGGATAAGTTCTTACCCTATCTTAGTGATCTTAAAAGAAATTCTAGGTTCGAAGGTTCTAATTCCATTCTATTCTAGGTTCATCGGCGTAAACATATTTCTCGGCGATTAACGTTATGTTATCTCAATCAAACAAACTTCTCGGGATTTTTCCGGAATTTAAAATCATACTCATTTTCATAATAATAACCCATCAAGCATATCACATCATCATCATCTCAGATAAATAGAACAAATAAATTCACACAAGATTCACAAGGTAATTTAAACGTTTTATTCAATTTTCTTCGATTAGAAAAGAAAAATTTTACTCCCAAATTCTCATCTTTTAACTCACTCGGTTAATTAAACGCTTTCTAAAGGCATAAAAACTCGGGGTATCACATCACTCGAAAAATTCAAAAGAGGCAGGTCTCTTCTCGAGATCACAGACAGAAGCTTCTGGAGAACTCCTATTTAAAAATTTAACGACGAACCTAGTAGATAAAAAACATTCGCAATACTCTACATTTGTAAAGAAGTGATCTTTCAGAATCTAGAGTAGGGGGGAGTAGATATTCTATCACAAAAATAGCCAGGTCTCGAGGAGACCTGAATTCCCTACTTAATCATAATAATGTCTACCTGAGGGGATAATAAGAACATTATGGGCAGTTAACTAGTCCCAAAAGGTCAACGAGTTCTCTGGGGAATAAAGTATGTAGAAAAGTTTAGAATAGTCCTCCTAGTGGAGGTCTCGAGATCAGGTCCTGGTGTCAGATACCCCCTTAGATCAAGACCTGAAGTAGAAACTCAATCATGTCTCCCACCATTTAATGAATCTGACAGGTACAGAGTACTTTACCTTAACAAACTCAGACTTGTCGGATGGTACGTCCCCCTAACCATGAATGATGGGAAGACGCGTGTAAAAGACCGTGCAGTAGATATCAAAATAAAGCAACTTCATCCTCAAGTAATTTCACGGGTATATATATCGAAAATATCTATGGTATACAGATCCAACTTTTTCGCTCACTTTCTGTTACATTCATCCTTTCCTCAAAAAAAAACCCAAAACACTAACTTAAGCTTCAGAGGTGGTGCACCGGGAAACACCCCCGGCCCTCTTTTTATTTGTAGAAATCCCGTCGGAGTTATCCTTTACTGAAGAGATTCCAGCCGTGCAAGAAGGAAGAAAAGTGTGGTCTAGGTAGATGTCCATGTTCATGTTTTTGTGTACATTGATTTCTATGATGTATCTTTTCTGGATACATTAGAAGTAATATTCAGCGAGAGCTGAATTTTGAATTTAGATTAAGGTCATGAAAAGACCTGAATCCAGAATGTGAAAAACGATCTCAGCATGAGGTACGACAAAATTTTTCTGAATTTGAATTAAGGTCACGAAGAGACCTAAATCTAAAATTTGTAAAATAAACCTCAGCATGAGCTGAGGTAAAAATTGAATGAAGCAAAATCCAATGAGAACTGAATGGTGAACGGGGAATAAGGTCAAGATAAGACCTGAATTCGAAATTCAAAGAAGAGCTTCAGCATGAGTGAGCTAAATATTAAATGAAATTAAATTCAACGAGAACTGAAAATATGAGGGATAAGCTTCAGTAAGAGCTAACTCGAACATGGCTAAATGAATTTTTACAAGAGCTAATGTTCGTCGTTCGAGATATATGGTTCTGGGAGTCCTGAATTGAAAGATTGGATAGATGAATTTTATGAAGACAAGTTCAGAGAATCAATGACATATTGCTCATGGAGAGTGAAACTCAAAAGTAACTACCCTCATATTAGCCATTATACTAGCTGAAATTTGAGTTTGCTTTATCGTGGGTTAAGAATTAAATGATAAAAGATTCAATGGGAGCTGAATTGTGGATTTGAGAATAAGGTCGAGAATTAAGAGACCTATATTAAGGATTTAAAAGATGATTTTCAGCATTGAGCTTAAAGTTGAATGAAGGTTCGGCAAGAATTGAATTCTGGATTTTGGATTAGGGTCAGAAAGAGACTTCAATCCAGAATTCGAAAGAAAAGCTTTAACATTAGCTTAGTAAAAGGTTGAGGAATTAGGGTGCAGTGTGAGCTAAACTCCGAGGCTGAAAAATGGTCAAGAAGAGACCTAAATTTAGAAATTGAAATTGAATTTTAGCATGAGTTAAACTTTGAGAGGACTCAGTAGAAGCCCGAGTTCTCAGCCAATAGAAGAAGCTCTAGCGTGAGCTGAACTTTGAATAAGACAGGTATGAGCTGCCTGAACCCTTAGCCTATGAAGCTAGCTCCAGGGTGAGCTAAGATCTAAGAGATCTCAGTGGGCACCTCAGCTATCAGCTTAAGATACGAGCTCCAATGCGAGCCAAGCTCTAAGTAAGGAAACCAAAATATTAGCATGAGCTGAACATCAAGAGATACCGACAAAAGCCCAGGCTCCTGACTATGGAAGAAGCTCCAGTGTGAGCTAAACTTTGAATGAACTAGGTAGGAGCTGAGCTCTCAACCAAAGAAGTTAGCTCCCGCGTGAGCTATACTCTGCTTGTTTTAGTCAAGCTCCAGCGTAAGTTAAACTTTGAATGAGCTAAGGATGAACAAAGCTCTTAGCTTTAGAAGTTAACTCTGACAAGAGTTGAACTTTGAGAAAATTCGGCAGGCGTCTGCGCTCTCAGTCAAAGAAGTGAATTTTAGCACGAGCTGAACTCTAAATAGTTAAATCAGGTGTCAGCAAGAGTTAAGATTTGAGAGAACTCGGTGGGATCCTGAGCTCTCAGAGGTAAGTTGCAGCATGAGCTGAACTCTAAGTATTGAAATAAACTATCAACAAGAGCTAAATTTTGAAGAAAATCGGCGAGAGTCTGACTTCTCAATCTGAAAAGGGAGCTAAACTCTGAATGTTGAGGATCAGTAAGTTGAGCGGGGGATGAACTTAAACTCAAGTCCCATGCCTAAGAGATAATTAAGCTTTACTAAAAATTGATGATAAAATGAACCTCTACAAGATAAGGAATGGCCGCATACCGAGCCATTAGCCTGAGCTGCAATATGAGTTAACACGAACATCGACTTGGCCTAAGCCAATAGAAGTGGGCCTAATCGTGACGGAGTACCATGAAATGTAGAAAAAAGCCTCATAAAAGGCTGATCCGTAAGAGTGAAGTTTAGGTATTAGCAAGAGCTGAAATTTAGAGATAGCATGAGTTAAGTTCCAATGAACTAAGGTTCAACGAGAAGCTGAACTTTGAACCAAAGTTAAGGTCGTGAGGAGACCTAAATTCAGAATTCATGAGATGAGTGTCGGCATAAGTGGAGGTGAATTTGGATTAAAGTCAGCAAGAGATCTGATTCCAAAATTTGTGAGATGATTTTCAACATTAACTGAGATATAAATTTAATGAAATAATATTTAGGGAGAGCTGAATTCTGAATTCGGATTAAGGTCATGAGGAGGTCTGAATTCATAATTTGTAAGAAAAACTTCAACATAAGCTGAGGTAAAAATTTAATGAAGTAATATTCAATGAGAGTTGAACTCTGAATTCGTAGTAAGGTCAAGAAGAGACCTGAATTCAGAATTTGTAAGAAAACTCCGACATGAGTTGAGGTAAAATTTTAATGAAATAATATTCAGTGAGAGTTGAATTCTAGATTTGGATTAAGATCACGAAGAGACCTTATCCCACGTTCACCATTAAGTTCTCA
This sequence comes from Schizonepeta tenuifolia, assembly GCA_029490685.1. Taxonomy (NCBI): domain Eukaryota; kingdom Viridiplantae; phylum Streptophyta; class Magnoliopsida; order Lamiales; family Lamiaceae; genus Schizonepeta; species Schizonepeta tenuifolia. The sequence goes on from CM055955.1 coordinate 109,626,147, forward strand.
TTGGATTTTGCTTCATTCAATTTTTACCTCAGCTCATGCTGAGGTTTATTTCATAAATTTTAGATTTAGGTCTCTTTGTGACCTTAATTCAAATTCAGAATTCAGCTCTTGCTGCATACTATTTCATTAAAATTTTGTCTCAGCTCATGTTGACACTCTTCTTACAAATTCTGGATTCAGGTCTTTTGTTGACCTTAATCCGAATTCAGAATTCAACTCTCGCTGGATATCAATTTATTTAATTTAAACCTCAACTAATGCTGAAATTCTTCGATTCAGGTCTTTTCTTGACCTTAATTCATATTCAGAATTCAGCTCTCGCTAAATATCATTTTATTTAATTTAAACCTAAGCTAATGCTGAAGTTCTTCGATTCAGGTCTCTTCCTGGCCTTAATCCATATTCAGAATTCAGCTCTCGCTGAATATCATTTTATTTAATTTAAACCTCAGCTAATGCTGAAGTTCTTCGATTCAGGTCTCTTCCTGACCTTAATCCATATTCAAAATTCAGCTCTCGCTGAATATCATTTTATTTAACTTAAACCTCAGCGAATGCTGAAATTCTTTGATTCAGGTCTCTTCCTGACCTTAATACATATTCAGAATTCAGCTTTCGCTGAATATCATTTTATTTAATTTAAACCTCAGCTATGTTGAAGTTCTTCGATTCAGGTCTCTTCTTGACCTTAATCCATATTTAGAATTCAGCTCTCGCTGAATATCATTTCTTAGGCTGAGTTCTCATGAAGTTCATCTCTAGCAGCAAGGTATCTACATGTATTTGCATGCGCTATGCATTTTTCTTACCGGGATTCTAAATTTGGTAGTGGCCATTTTTCAAAAAATTTCATTTTCATGAGGTATTATGGACACCCCTTAGGGGTGTAAGGTACACCCCTGCTCTCCCTACTCCGAGTGACTGGAGCTCTCTCTTGTCATTCGGAGTAAAGTTAGTTTCACATGTATTCGTCAATATTTCTCATGTCGTATAGCCGGTGACTTAGAGTCAGATTGCTGAAATAATGAGCCACCATGGGCTTAGAGAGTAACATCAATCTCGAATTATTGAAAGTATTGTCCTTGCTATGGCTAGATGATGTGGTCATGATAGCCTAGTCAAGTATGCGCTCGAGAGCTTTCTTCAGCACTCGAGGTATGATGACGATTATGATCTTTTTTTTTGTCGTGGAGTAATCACGTCTCCTACTCTCTCAGGTGCTTTGAAAGAACTGTTTTTCAGTGACTGATCATGTAACTTGCCATGTGCTGCAATTCATGTAGGTTGTCGTCTCATCGCGAAGTAGCCGCATATTCTGCCTTTTCATGTGCTTCAAGCGAGCCAAGAGGCTCGTATTTCATCATAAGTAATTATTTAACATGCTTTCTGTTGCGATTCATGCAAGCTGAGAGGCTTTTGAGTGTGAGTAATCACATAACATGCTCTTTGTTGCTATTCGTGCAAGCTAAGAGGCTTTTTAATGTGAGTAATCACATAACATGCTCTTTGTTCACGTTATTATCAAAGCAAAATGTTTCACTCAAGCACATTGATTTAGTCACATAATAACTCAATATATCAAACATGTTGTCACATATTCGATTCACACTTCAAGACACATTAGTCATTACTCGACTTTTGTTTTTAGAAAGATTCTTAAGAAAATTCGTCTTTTTACAACTCATCTCGTATTCTCGACTCAAGACTAATTTTAATTTATTAACTCAATACCTTCTATTTATTTATTTTCAAAACTTGACTTACTTTAGTATTTTCATACTTTGTCATTTCTTATCTAAATAAGAAATTATCTTTTGAATTATTTATTTTTATTCCAAACTTCTCGATTAGTTTAACGAACAATCAAACTCAACTCGATTAAAATTTCATACTCGTTTTATAACTTAAATTCTCAAGTTTTATTTCAACTGCTATTTCTTGATTGTTATAACTTCTAATTTTCTTCTCTATTTAATTCTCAATTACCAATTTCTCTAATTCTCGATTCATTTAACTCGATTTACTTATCTTAACCAATTCTTTTCTCGACTCCAATGATTTATTTAAGGAAATTATTAAATTCTAATTTATAACTCATTCCTCAATTAATAACTTTTCTCTTTTTATTTTCTATTTTCTATTTAATTTTTATTTTAACAAATATCTTGATTATTTTATTATTTAAACAACTAATTTCTTTTTGAATTAATTTAATTGAAATTCAAATCTTCAAATTTCATCTCAAGAACACCTAGAACACCTACTAGGTATTCTTTTCTATGTATTTTTAAATTTTAATATTTTTAAAATCTAAAACTTCATTCTTTCATCACATTAAATCCTATTATCATCTAGTGGTGATCAAATTTAGCTAAGAAAAACCTTTCTTTTTCTCCCTTTTTGTTCGATCAAAATTATGATCTAGGAGGGAATGTTTGATCCTTTTATTTTGAATATAGATCCTTGATCCTTGAGAGTTTCTAAGCATGCTTCAAGAGAGAAAATCACGATCATTTCTTACTCATATGGATCGAAACTTTTATAAAAATTTGTGGGGTTTATGCCTAAAGTTCTCGGTCATAAATTTGACGATTAATTTGTCTCTTATAAATTATTTTAAGCTTATGCGTGTGATCAGTTTGAGAAAATTAGATCCTATGCTCTATATTGTGAAGAAGTTGATGGTTTTTTTAGTAGGATAATTGGGGATTTTTGTTTTGATGATCTTGATGATTTAATTGATGATGAGTATGATGAATTTGAGTGAAATGGAGCATAAACTTGAGATCAATTTGAGAGTATGAATTCTATTATTTATTTCTTGATACTTTCAAATTATATATGCATGAGAAATTGTGATTCTTGTGTTCTTGAGTTCATGATGATCAATTGATGATAGATTTGTGGAACTGATATTGATTTGGGCTTGATTAATTGATCAATTGAAGAGTTTGAATTTCTATTTCTTTTACCCCAAAATTTTTGAAACATTTGAGTATGAAACTTTGGGATTTTTTTATGTTTGATTGAGATGATGAATCGAGTGATGAATTTGATTAATTAGAATTTCTATAACAATGCTAGAGTCTTGAATTTTTGAATTTGATCAAAGTATGAGAACTCTATGAAATTTTCGAAACATTAAGATTTTAGGATTGAGAATTTTTTTTCTTGATCTTGTATGATGAAATTGAAGTTATATTTGAGTAATTGGATTTATTTTAAACATCTTGGCTAAGAAAGTGAAAAAGTCAAGCATGTTTAGCTAAGAAAGTGAAAAAGTCAAAGATTTTGATAATTTGGGTTTGATATTTTGTTATTTTGATGTTGTATGATCTATGAGATGATTCTTTTATGAAATTGGAATTAAAATAAGCATGATAGCATTTTGAATTTCGAAAATCGGATGTCAATTGCATGAGATCTTAAAAATTTCGAATCGTATGAGAAATTGAGATTAGGGTTTTCAATTTTTAAGTCGAAAGTCGAAATTAATTGAAGAATTGTTCAAATAGATTTATTCTAAGCTATTTGAAAAAGTTTCAGAATTTTCCAAGTATGTTTGCGTGATTTCTCACAAAACGTGCTCACTTACCTCCGAGAATTTTTGTATGAGATCTCGGAATTTGAATCTGATTTCAAATTTGGATTGCATGATTTATTTTAAGAGAAATGAAGCCGTTGCAGTTTTAAAATATGAACTTTCATTTTTAAGTTGAAAAGTTGAGTAGTATTAAATCAATATATGAATGAATTAGAGTTGTGATTGATGATTTGATTCAGTATTTGAGTTCGTATGATTATTTGAGAATTTATGGAATTTTTCTGGAATTGAATGAGAAGTTTTGAATATTTATCATTTTTCGCCTATTTAATCAAGTAAGTAGTTTACCTGTCTGCGTAAACTCGGTCTGAGAAGTGATGACTTGTCTATGCATGATTCATATTTAAAATGATTGTAAATTAATCTCATATCCTTTTGGAGATTGTTTGAGGCGTGAAATTGAGAATGTTTGATCGTAGCATGAATAGTAATTTCTCGTTTTCGAATATTTGGCTAAGTGTTGATGTGATTGATGTTTGTTGAGAATGTTTAGTATCGTTGTTTGAGTTGATGTCAGTCTGTTGGAATAGTACTTTAGTAGAAGTTGAGAGTCAAGAAAGTTCGATAAGTTAAATCAGGAAATATTAGAAAACCCGAAGTCTAGGTAACTGAACCTAGATTCTCGTTTTCAAAGTCGAACTCATCCTTATAAGTGAAGTCCATAAGTAAGGAGTGAGAGAGAACGACTTCTCCCGAGCAAGCCAATCTAGGACACGTGGGCCTTTTAACCGAGAATTGATGAATATGATTATTATTATCATATTATGTGAGCTTTTCAAATTAATTGACTTGCTAATTATTTCAGTTTTAGTGTGATAATCATCTGCTTGAGTTTGACGAATTTGGTCTTGTATGAGACGGGATGACGTGTACAATAGTAGTGATTGTGAGCCTTTCTTCAGTCAGTTCGGTCGCGGTGTTTGAGAAGGAGGCTCTCTTATTTGATGTAGATTGATTCATACCTGAGTACATATATTTGACTGCGCAATTGCTTCAATAAAAGAAAATAATTTTGAGCATACACAAGTTAATTGTTTTATAACTCTAATACTTGTGATGCAGCAAAAGAGGCAAGTTCAATTTATAGCATTATCGAGCATGATTTCAATTTATTTTGGCATGTGTTCACTGAGTATGAAGTACTCACGAAGTACTCAGCCCTGCATGTTGTTTTCTAAAATGTGCAAGTTAGCTCGGATGATGATGGTGCAGTGTGCTTGGCGACTGTCGTTGTATATTAGTCGAGTCAGGTTTAAGCTGAGTTATGTGTCTTCATACATAAAACTTTGGGACTAGATGTATTTCCAGTGCAACACTAATATTTGAGTTATGTTTTTATTATAACTCTGATGGTGTGGATAATGAGCTTCAGTACTCGACACAATACTTTTTATATTCTCTCGACTCTTACTTAATATTATTAGCATGTTATTAATTGTTATCGCTTTTTTCAATAGATATTCGCTTGTTCCTGAGCATGTTCCCTTGTTTATTTTCCATCGTTTCACCCTCATTGCCCCTCATTTCTAGTCGTTTAATACGTTAGGAATTGAGCTGTGATAGGAATCGTGATTCAAGATGTTGTGCCAACACTTTGGATTGTTGGACCCAACTGTAGCTAATGAGAAGAAAGAAGTATCATATTTAGGGAGAAGCTCAGCTTGAGGGGGAACTGAACCAGTTCGCAATGACTCTATAGTTCGAACTCAATAAGGAGTCAAAACTCAGTTGAACTGACGACTTGAGTCAACTGAGTGTATGCAGAACTGTGGACTCAGTCAATTACGGCATTGACTGATAGGTATGAACTGTATCAGCATGCTACTTAAGAGTTAAGGCAAATGATTTGAATTTATTTCAAACATTCTCTAGCGTGTTGAACATATTAACTAAGCCTCCGGTCGCATTCAATGGAAAGTATGGCTACACTCGATAGCCTATACTTTTAGACCGAGAGTGGGCTGACATGAATTGTTCAATAACCTTCACTCGCGCATACCCCACACCACTGGACACAAATTCCATCACGTGTTCATTTTTTCGAACAGCCGCAAGATTTCAGCCATTCATTCCGAAGAGGCGGCAATGCATCTCAGCCGTTGATCTAGGTTATCCTCTACCTATAAAAGGGCAGTCTGTAAACCCCTACACTCTTTCGATCTCATATCTTTGCCATATTTGCACAAGTTTCTTTCTACAAATTTTCTTCTGTCTGTTGTTGTGTTCTTTATATACTTTCAGATTGAAGAGATGGCACCCAGGGTAGCAACCAAAACCACCAACATTATGTTTCCCACAGGACTCTCTCTTGAGTTCGAGGCTATGGAACTCAGATTATGTTCGAGCACGTGCTCTTCCTTACCCATGAGGAAGTCCTAGAGATGAAGGACACCATTCAGAAAATTCAACAATCTCAGCTATTGAAGTGGGTATCACACGAGCCAAAATTTCTCCTCCCGTCCGCCACCGCAGAATTTTTCTTGAATTTGAGGAAGGAAGACTCTGGGAGACTGAAATCTCATGTCTCTCTCTCACCAAGCTAGACGATGTACACTAAGACTTAACATATTATGGATGAGGATCATTGTCTGGAAGATGTGTTCGCACTTTCTACAGATGGAAATGACTTTCCCAATTTTTTCGACTCCACCATGACCAAATTCATCAAATCCATCACCATCGGCAATGTTGAATTCAAGACAGGGATGTTATGTAAACATTTTAGGCCTTCTCTATGCCTCTTGTTTGATGTTATGGGGAACTGTGTTCACCTGCTTGTTGGGTTAAAAGAATATATGAGTTGGCTCAAAATACGGCCCATAATGGTAATCTACCAAGAAAACTTCATCGACTGGTTGGGCCATTTCAAACACCAGTTCGATGTTGAGTTATGGAAGATAGTCCAAACCACCAACCGATACTCTTGCAATGCAAAGTTGTGGTATGGGACAAATGACTTAGCCCTCATCCTATACTCAGCTAGAGATTTGGATGTAAACTAGGCAAAGATGGATACAAAGGAGTTAATGGACAAGGACACGCTCTTTGGAGAACTCAGCCGCATAAAAGTGGTTCTAACCATGCAGTACAAACAAAATCCCTCTAAGGCTTCTCCCACCAAAAAAAATGAGCCAGAGCTATCTAGCTTGCCAGGAGAAGGTGACCGAGTCCCCAACTAGCTCAGCCGATAAGACAGCTACACAATCTCCTACAACACCTAAAAAGAAGGGCCGAGTCGAGAAGGAAAGGACTGGTCCTCCTGCTCTCAAGCAGGAATCTCCTAATAATGAGCCTAAGGCAGTTGGGGAGCCTTAACTGGAGAAGAGGAAGAAAAAGAAGATCTTAGTAAAGTCTGTTGAGACTTTGTTCAAGAACGTCGAGTTCACACAGTTCGGCCCAATGACAACGAGCAGGTTTGTCCAAGATGAAGCCAATCTTTTAGCTCAGAAGAGGAGAACTGTGATCAATTTAAGCTCGTTGCTTTTTGAAGAGTTCAATCGACAACTAAAGGTAACTTCAGCTGATAGGGTGACTGAAGCAATCAATAAGGACCACATAATCGAGTCACTCAGCTAGGAGCACCAAGCTGAGATAAGTTCTCCTACAGTTGTACTATCCCCCAAGGCTCTGAAAGTTCGGGCTCCGGAGAAACAACAACCATCTTCGGAGACACATCAACCATCTCCTATCATCTTCTCCGCTTCATCAGCTCAAGAAGAGTCCATAGAGGCCTAACCTTAGGAAGCTCAAACCACCAACTCCCCAGTCTTCAGTTTCGAGTAAAAATATGACTTGGAAGACCTGACTCCTGAAGAGTTGGAGAAGAAGGCTCTGGAGACCAAGTTCATAACCCTCTACCTTAAAGTTTTCAGAGAAGCTCTCACAGTCCACCCCGAGCTTTAGCACAAGCCCAACTTGCTGATTGCCGTAGGGGACTTGTTCATGTACATCTCCATTGGCATGGGAGATTATTTCCTGTTCGAGGAAATACTGAGGATGCAAAGCCTCACTGAAATGCAGACATCTGAGGCACAACTGAAGGATGTCTTCAACTTCAGCTCAAGGTCAGATTCAGTGCAGAAAAGGGATGAATTGATTAATTAGTTCCTGGCCTCCCACACCGAAGAACATGAGGTTGTGACTCCACGCCGTCAGGAGTTACATTACCTCAACATTGAGGAGTGCGGGTGGGTGCACCCTGCAAAAGCTGAACAATAAGCCCCTCTAAACACTGAGGACAATGAAAATGAGGCAATGGTGATTGAGGAGCCACCAAAGACTGATGCAATTATCGACAAACGATGCGAGATGGTCATCATTGTGGCTGATATACCTAGCATTGCACAAGACAATCTCTCCAACGCAGACTTCCTAATTGTGTCTGAAAGAGTCACTACCTTGAAAGAGTAAATTGCCCATCTTGCGGCAATAATGAGCATCTGTTCGCTGACTGTGAAGCTCACAAAAAATACTTCCAGGATGCAGTCAAGCTGATTAGGAATGATGCTCAAACAGTTCACCACTTACTTCACCGTGCTGAAAGCAGCTGATGTGAGGCCCTTGCTGCTGTCAAAGCAAAGTTCGACGCGCTAGGAACCACGATGGTGAATGAAGTGCATGAGGAAAAAACTAAGCAAGACTCCAAAATAGCAGCTCAGCTGGAAGAGTTCTCACCCACCTTCACCTCTCAGCAATCTTTTGACGAGTTAGTCACCAAGGTCTATGGCAACCGAAGCATCTTGGACCGATGGGAAGGCAGAACTCCTGGAATCCCAAACCCAGTCCAAGCAGAAGACATCTCATCTTCTTATTAACGAGCTGACTCAGTCCAACAACACCCGCGAGAAATCACTTCGCTAAAGGATGCAGTCGTCTCCCTTATTGTTGATGCCAAAAAGGGGGAAGAAAGAATGATATAAGAAGCAGCGGTGAAGACTGAGGTAGAGTGGGCAGAGAAACTAGCTGCTGAGGAGACAACTGACAAGAAAGGTGTCGAGCTAGCTGCTAAGTTAGATAAGGATGAAGATGAGATTCCAACTGACCAGAAAATGCTCGATTTGGCAAAGATTGTTGGAGCTTCAGAGGAACAACTTGTCAACCTAGCCTAGATTCTGAATTTTACAAACCAGCAGAAGACAAAGCGATGTTAGCTCCAAGAAGAAATGTAAGCAGAACTGAACAAGCTGGAAGGCAAGAACAAGATTGTCTATTGGAATAAACTTCATGCCACTAAACAGAGAAATAAGACAAGGTGGAGTCGAACGATGAGGAGAGAGGATACAAAGAAACAAAATCTCGAACTGAGATTCCCCCACGTGGATAAATGGATGTCGAAGCATCTAGGCGATGATTGGGAGGATCTCAAGATAGAGTTCGTTCGAGAATAAGACTATGAACTCTTCTACAGTTCGATGGGAGCACTTGAGGCATTTGACATACATCTGAGGCTGTTTGCTATTGATGACTCTCAAGTTGGGAAGGGTGTGATAAGAGTATTGAAAGGAGCTGGAAACTATCCGCCTAAAGCTCCCGCTGGCAAAATATTCAAGCCACCAATATTCCGAACTCTAATCAGATCAACTACAGAGTAATTAATCGAGAAGCTGAAGACCTGGTTGTGCGAGTAGAGATCAATGAAATGAAGAAGAAATGAAGCAGCAAAGAGAAGACATTGCAACTGATGAATTTTGCATCTGTATTTTTATCTTCAAAAATTCAGTTGTAATGAAATCTCTCCAACTTATTATATTTCAAAGATAAGTTGTTTTTGCCAAGAAATTTTTCGACTCGACTTGATGACTACTATTTTATTGTCCAAGTTTTGAGTTGAAATTGTACTTGTGTTAACCCTTTCTTTAAATCATATAGACTAGGATTGAGTTTCTTCGGAAATTTAGGTTGTGTCAGTTTAAGATTTTTGCGTCATCAAAAGGAGAAAATTGTTGAGAATTAGTAAAATTTTGATTATTACCAAAACCTAACTAACCCCAACCGAGTAGACGTGCCTTAGAGTCTTTTAGCTACGCTCCATGTTTGAGCATAAAGATTTTATCTTTATAGGACTCGAACAAAGTGGAAGATTGAAGATTAAGTTCAACTGATCAAGTCAGAAGATACCTCGATTGACTCCGGAACATGAGCAACACAGTTAGCTATTCAGTTGTTCTCAGAACAGTGGCAGTCATAAATGAGAAGAAGATAGAAGTGAAGACTTGGATCAAAATTCAAATTCAAACACCACAAGGTCACGTGAAAGTTTGACAGACTGTTGTTTCCTAATTTGGGCACACAGAGAACTTGGGCAGTTCAAAAATAAGCTTCACAGTTACCATTTAAGGAAAGTCTGCAAATTTGTGAGAAAACCCCATCGCTTTCATGGCAGAGGTCAAACTGGTAGTTCAACATTTCCGCCTATAAATAGAGGCCCATTGTCAACGTGAAGACTACTGATTCCATTCAATAGATTGCTAGTTTACAACACTAAAAAGATTAAAGCTTACAAATGTTAGAGTTCTCCTCTTTTCTTGTGCTCTTTTCAAAGGTCACGTGAAAGTTTGACAGACTGTTGTTTCTTAATTTGGGCACACAGAGAAGTTGTACAGTTCAATAACAAGCTTTACAGTTTCCATTTAAGGAAAGTCTGCAGACTTGTGAGAGACTCCATCGCTTTCATGGCAGAGGTCAAACGGCTAGTTCAACATCTCCTCCTATAAATAGAGGCTCATTCTCAACGTGAAGACTACTGATTCGATTCAAGAGATTGCCAGTTTACAACACCAAAAAGATTGAAGCTTACAAGTGCCAGAGTTCTCCCCTTTCATTGTGCTCTCTTTGAAGTCCTTAGTTCTCATAGAATTCCCTTTCTTTGATCAAGCCTTAGAAATTCCATCAATCGCCTCCAAAGTCTATTCACTCCCTAAGAGTCTAGTCTTAGAAGAAGAAATCACAACTTGTTGTGCGTAGATTTTCTTAGTTGGAAAAACCCCCAAAACCCTATTCATCCCTTAACCAGGTTCAAAAGGTTCTCGGTTTCTTTGTACCCGCAAAAAAAGAGATTAGGTTTTGTTGAGCCTGCAAAGGTTGCTTGGTACCCGAAAACCAAGTGGTTATGTTTGACTTGTACGCGCAAACAACTTAGTTGATTACCAGCAAGCAAGTTGGTCGTGGACGTAGGAGTTCAACTCTGAACCAAGTAGAAATTCCCTTGTGTTTATTTCTTCTTTAAGTTTCTGTTCATTCACTAACTTCGAACAAACACTCAAGCATATTTACAAACTGCACTGTAGACTTTTGGAACTTGATCTTCGCATCGGATTTTCAGTTAAACAAGTTAAATCATTTTACACCAAACTTCTACACCGCACTTAAAACCTCAGTTAGTATACATACAATTGACCCTCAGTCAAAGAAGTCAACTTTATACCTAACTACATGACTACTCCAACTGAGTTTTACAGTTGCCGAGAAATTAAAGTCTAGTTTTAAGCAAAAATCTCTATTATTGTATTCCCCTCCCTCCCCCCCCCCCCCCCCCCACACCAATTAACCCGTATCAGGACCATCAACCATGAAAGAAGCTATCATCAGTGTTTAAGTACATTTCTAGTTGGTGTTTTGGCAAATTAAAACACCAACTTTAGGTGCCTTTCGAATTTAAACCCAAGTATCAAACTTTGGCAAACTAAATCATAAACTTTTCAACTTTAGAAATTTAAACCCGAACTTCAAACTTTGACGAATCAAATCAAAAACTTTTCAATTTTTGCAAATGAAGCACCCCCAATTTATCTAAAAAAAATTTCTAGATACAACCTATTAAATTTTCCAAATTATATCTAAAAAATTCCATAAATTAAATTTTACACAAAAAGTGAACAATTCTATTTCGATATCATGCATTGATAATTGCATGATTTGATAAATCAAAGAGATGCAAAATGATTTGATAAAATGTCCAGATTGGGATTTTTATATTTTTGGTTAAATTAATTTTGCCATGCTTTTTTTGAAAAAATACCATGTGTGAAAATTTAATTTATGCAATATTTTTAAATATTATTTCAAAAATTTAATGGGTTGTATCTTGAATTTCTTTAGATATATTGGGGTGCTTCGATTGCAAAAATTGAAAATTTTATGATTTAATTCGTCAAAGTTTAAAGTTCGGGTTAAATTACAAAACTTGAAAAGTTTATTGCTTAATTCGCCAAAGTTTAAAGTTCGGGTTTAAATTGCAAAAGCACCTAAAGTTCGTGAGTTAATTCGCCAAAACCTCTTTTTAATTCGTGAGTTAATAGTTTTTACTATGCATCATTAATGTAATGACTACGAACAATTTAAAATTTGTTTTATTATTAATAAATTCGTGAGGTTTGCAGGTGAAATTTTAGTACTTATATAGATATGAGAAACTACAATTGCCCACTATTTTCTTCGATAAGTCTTGATTTTGGTATAAAATTTTACCTCATAATGTATTACGTTAATTAGACTAATGAGACATATTTTGAAATAGCCATAATGATCATTAAAATATAAATTTTGGCCCACCTTCTTCAAAAATATAAATTTTGGCCATTTTTTTCAATTTGGGACGAAAATACCCTTAATGAAATGCGGAGCGGGTCGGGTTTGACGCGGGCGGGTGCGGGTCGATTCGGGCGGGTATGAGGTATTTGGTACTTTTGGTACGAATTTAGTCTTATTAGTACCAATTGTTCTAGTACATCTGGTACGAATTTAGCCTTATTAGTGCTAATTATTCCAGATTTGGTACAACTGGGACGAATTGTCAAATTAGTTCCAGATGTTTCAAGTTATGATATGGTACTCTTGGGACGAACATTCCAATAATTTCAAGTTATACTACTCCGATTTTGCGGCTCCGCCTTCGCTCCGATTACTAATATAAGGATAATCGTCGGGCAACAATTTAGATTTTTTCGGCTAGCTCCGAGGCCTTCGGCTCCCCTCGCTCGAATCTTGACTAAAGAATAAGCGGCAAACAAAAAAACGAAGAGGCAAACAAAAATTTAGAAATTAAAAAAAAACAGAAAAAAGGAAAAAAATCTAGAAAATAAAAAAAAAACAGAAAAAAAGAAAAAGAAATCTGGAAAGTAAGAAAAAAAAATTTGAAAAATAAAAAATAAAACAGAAAAAAAAAGAAAAAAATTCTGGAAAATAAGAAAAAAAATAGAAAAAGAAAAGAAAAAAAACTGGAAAATAAAAAAAACAGTAAAAAAAGAAAAAAAATTGAAAAGGAAATTAAGTGTCAATAAAATGGATCAAAGAGTGATGGATCACAAATAAAAGAGGGAAAGGGGTATTTAGGTCCTAAGTTCAAAAAAATGGCTATAATTTATATTTATGAAGAGGGTGGGCCATAATTTATATTTCAATACTCATATTGGCTATATCACATGATATTCTCTAGACTAATTTTGTGTAAATTGTGACGTAGGAATCAATTAAATTTACAAAACTGTCACCAAAATTGATTAGAGATTTTAGAAGATTTTTACCTTATTAAATTTATATACTCTATGTTGGGAAATTTATTAAAGTTTTGATTGATTCCAAAACCAACTGACCCCAACCGAGTATATGTTGCCATAATCTAATGTTAGTAGTTAGGCTCGCTGTTTGAGCATTGTTGAGATTTTATATTTACAGGACTCCAGCTGAAGATGACAATAAGGCTTCACTCGGATAGAACATCAGTTGTAAGAAAGACAACTGAGCGTTCATCGGATGAGAGTTAAAAAGGGAGAAGATGTAAGAGAACATCAGATGGAAGAAAGTCATCTGAGCGTTCGAAGCCAACTGATCAGATTCAGAACATCAGAAAGACAACTGAGCGTTCAAGATTCAGAACATCAGAAAGCCAACTGAGCATTCAAGATTCAGAACATCAGAAAGCCAACTGAGCGTTCAAGATTTAGAACATCAGAAAGTCAACTGAGCGTTCAAGAGATAGAACATCAGTTGCAGGACTCGAACTGATAAGATCAACAAGATGAAGTTCAAAGCAGCTGAGAGTTCAACTGTTCCCATTCAGACAGAACATCAGCTAAAGACCAATCAGATGAGGATCAATCAGATGAAGATCAATCAGATGAAGATCAAACGACTCAACCGACTATCAAATGTTGGAAGTCAAAGGTTGAACTTTGAATTTCAAATAAGGAAGTCACGTGAAGGTTTGACTCTCTGTCATTACCTCATTTGGCCCACCACAAGGCTGTCTCAGATGAAAAGCAGAAGCACTCAGTTGCCAAATCCGGAAAGTCTGTAGAGATGAGAGACAAGCCATCACTTTCAAAGAACAGAGATCAACGGCTCTTCCAACGGCTAGTTGATTCTCTCCGCCTATAAATAGAGGCCTTCATTCATTCAGCAAGACTGAGAAGACAGACGAGATAGACAAGTGCAAGAGAAAAGAGATAGACGAGCGAAAGAACTACTTCATTCTGCACTCAAGCAAAACCTCTAAGAACATCATTAGTTGAGAGTTCTAGAGAGTTAGATTCTGTCTTTGTAGTTTTAGATCCAAGCTTAAGAACATCACTTGTTGAGAGTTCGTAGAGTGTTAGATCTTAGCTCACTTCTAGTTCAAGCTATTTAGTTGGAACCCCACCCTTTCTTTCACCTGAAAAGGTTTTAAGGACCATACTCTTCCCATAACTGAGAGGTTGATTAGTACCCGAAAACTAATCTGTAAGGTTAATAAGTACCCGTAAACTTATCTCAACGGTTGCAAAGCCCGCGTAAGCTTTGTGGTTTGTCCAGAAGAACTTGGACTGAGTTGTGTGGACTTACAACTCCCCGTGGACGTAGGAGTTCTCTCCGAACCACATTAAATCTTGTGTGTTGTGTTTATTTTCAGTTACTTATTGCATATTCAACTGACTAACTAACCTGCATACAAACTGCATTATTACATATCAACTATTTTGGTTTTTGACCAACCTTGCATAAAAGCGTGAGTGTTTCTTACTCGGTTGTGATCCCAACTGAGTTGCTTTACTCGGTTGTGTTAATTTTTAGGGGGTTGTTTTAAAAAGTTTTATCTGGTGTATTCCCCTCCCCCTCATACACCAGAACTCGTATTGGGACCATCAAGCAGGACTAGAATGTACCTCAGTATCATCCTGGTCGGCTCCAAATGCCATGAGGCATTGATCCTGACCGATAGTATTGTTGGTGGAAGTCAGCTCATCCTCATCTTCAGTGTCGGTGAAGATGTCCATGTCATCAGCTGCTTCTTCTGCAACCATGGCCTTGTTCTTTACACTTTGCTTGGCCCTCAATGCTTCTCTTTATTTCTTCAAAAGGTCTGGACAATCAGCTTTGAAATGTCCCTCTTTGCCGCATTCAAAGCAACTGTTGGTCACAGGCTTTGAGTTCTCTCGAGTTCGGTTGGATTTATAAAACCGTTTGTATTTTCCGAACCGAGTATCCATGTCAGCTAGCTTCTTTGATAGGGCGGCGATACTCTGTTTCAGCTCTTCTCTGCTAGGCTCCTTCGTAGCTGTGTTAGCAGATCGTGTTGGCCTTGATGTTCGCGGCTTGGAGTAGTCAGCTCGGAGTGCTACTGTTTTTTGTGGTTGAACCAACATCCTTATGTCGATTCGTCTGAACCGAGGACTGAGTTGACCTTCGTCAGTTTACCTTGTACTCATTTTCTTTTAGAATTGAGAAAAACCTTTCTGTTCCCATCTCTCCAAGGTCAGCTCGGCTCTCATGGATATTGGTGAAGGTATCCCACTCAACTAGTAGAGCTTGTAATACTTTGAGGTTGATTTCTCTCAAAGTATATTTTCCTTTTCGGATGGACTGGATCCTTCTGATGATGTCCATGAACCGGAGCTCTAACTGATCAATGGTTTCATCAGTTCTCAGACAGAAGTTGTCAAAGTCTTGACAGGCATGAGAGAATTTGTTCTCCTTTGTTTCGTCACTTCCTTCACCCAGAGATGCCAAGATATCCCACATCTCTTTAGCGGTGTCGCACTCTTCTATCCAAGGAAGATAGTCTTGTCCAACTGTGGACATGATAGTGCTCTGAGCCCAGATGTCCAGCTGGCTTACTTTAGCTTCCTCTGGAGTGAAGTCTTCTGGCTTCTTCTCAACTAACTCCTCATTTGCATCCCCATCATTGGGATTTGTAGGAGTGCGAGTGACTCTCTCTCTGATGATGATCGGTCCGGATGTGAGTACTTGTTGCATTCGATGATGCTTTGACAGTAGGATCTTCTTCATCCGAGTTCTCCAGGATGTATAGTTCGCAACCGAGAACATGACCACGATCTTGTCTTTAACATCCATCTGCACATAACAATAGAAGAAAAATGCAAGCAGATATGCACTAGCGTGATAAAGAGATCTGTTCAGTTGACCACTGAAGAAAAACACCTCGAATTCACACCTTGTGAAACAGAGTCAGCAGTCTTTTGAACCACTGCTCTGATACCACTTAATGGTCCCGATATGAGTTCTGGTGTATGGGGGGGGGGGGGGGGGAGAATACACCAGATAGGAAATTTTAAAACAACTCTCGAAAATATCTCAACCGAGTAAAAAGACTCAGCTGGATTCACAACCGAGTACGAGAACTCAGTTGGAAGAGTGGTGCTGTGCGGAATGTGGTGGATAAATAACAACTCGTATAAATATAATTCATGCTCAAATGCAATGGTCGGTCAATAACTAAGACAGTTGATATGGAAAAATGCAATTTGTATGCTGGTTAGTCGGTCAGTTGAATATGCAATAAATAACTGAAATAATAAACACAAACACATAAAGATTTACGTGGTTCGGAGAGAACTCCTACGTCCACGGGGAGTTGTGAGTCCACACAACTCAGTCCAAGTTCTTCTGGACAAAAACCACAAAGCTTACGCGGGCTTTGCAACCGTTATGATAAGTTTATGGGTACTTATCAACCTTACAGATAAGTTTACGGGTACTTATCAACCTATCTACTCAATTACGGGAAGAGTAGGGTCCTAACAATCCTTTTGAGAGGATGTGTGAAAGGGTGGGTTTCCAACTAATAGCTCGAACAAGAAGTGAGCTAGGATCTAACACTCTATGAACTCTCAGCTAGTGATGTTCTCAAGGTTGGATCGAAAAACACCAAGACAGAATCTAACACTCTAGAACTCTCAACTAGTGATGTTCTTAGAGGATGATTGCAGTTAAGCTCTTTTGCGAAATGAACTCTCAACTGGTGATGTTCGCTCGTCTATCTCTTTTCTCTTGCACTTGTCTATCTCGTCTGTCTTCTCAGTCTTGCTGAATGAATGAAGGCCTCTATTTATAGGCGGAGAGAATCAACTAGCCGTTGGAAGAGCCGTTGATCTCTGTTCTTTGAAAGTGATGGCTTGTCTCTCATCTCTACAGACTTTCCGGATTTGGCAACTGAGTGCTTCTGCTTTTCATCTGAGACAGCCTTGTGGTGGGCCAAATGAGGTAATGACAGAGAGTCAAACCTTCACGTGACTTCCTTATTTGAAATTCAAAGTTCAACCTTTGACTTCCAACATTTGATAGTCGGTTGAGTCGTTTGATCTTCATCTGATTGATCTTCATCTGATTGATCCTCATCTGATTGGTCTTTAGCTGATGTTCTGTCTGAATGGGAACAGTTGAACTCTCAGCTGCTTTGAACTTCATCTTGTTGATCTTATCAGTTCGAGTCCTGCAACTGATGTTCTATCTCTTGAACGCTCAGTTGACTTTCTGATGTTCTAAATCTTGAACGCTCAGTTGGCTTTCTGATGTTCTGAATCTTGAATGCTCAGTTGGCTTTCTGATGTTCTGAATCTTGAACGCTCAGTTGTCTTTCTGATGTTCTGAATCTGATCAGTTGGCTTCGAACGCTCAGATGACTTTCTTCCATCTGATGTTCTCTTACATCTTCTCCCTTTTTAACTCTCATCCGATGAACGCTCAGTTGTCTTTCTTACAACTGATGTTCTATCCGAGTGAAGCCTTATTGTCATCTTCAGCTGGAGTCCTGTAAATATAAAATCTCAACAATGCTCAAACAGCGAGCCTAACTACTAACATTAGATTATGGCAACATATACTCGGTTGGGGTCAGTTGGTTTTGGAATCAATCAAAACTTTAATAAATTTCCCAACATAGAGTATATAAATTTAATAAGGTAAAAATCTTCTAAAATCTCTAATCAATTTTGGTGACAGTTTTGTAAATTTAATTGATTCCTACGTCACAATTTACACAAAATTAGTCTAGAGAATATCATGTGATATAGCCAATATGAGTATTGAAATATAAATTATGGCCCACCCTCTTCATAAATATAAATTATAGCCATTTTTTTGAACTTAGGACCTAAATACCCCTTTCCCTCTTTTATTTGTGATCCATCACTCTTTGATCCATTTTATTGACACTTAATTTCCTTTTCAATTTTTTTTCTTTTTTTACTGTTTTTTTTATTTTCCAGTTTTTTTTCTTTTCTTTTTCTATTTTTTTTCTTATTTTCCAGAATTTTTTTCTTTTTTTTTCTGTTTTATTTTTTATTTTTCAAATTTTTTTTCTTACTTTCCAGATTTCTTTTTCTTTTTTTCTGTTTTTTTTTTATTTTCTAGATTTTTTTCCTTTTTTCTGTTTTTTTTTAATTTCTAAATTTTTGTTTGCCTCTTCGTTTTTTTGTTTGCCGCTTATTCTTTAGTCAAGATTCGAGCGAGGGGAGCCGAAGGCCTCGGAGCTAGCCGAAAAAATCTAAATTGTTGCCCGACGATTATCCTTATATTAGTAATCGGAGCGAAGGCGGAGCCGCAAAATCGGAGTAGTATAACTTGAAATTATTGGAATGTTCGTCCCAAGAGTACCATATCATAACTTGAAACATCTGGAACTAATTTGACAATTCGTCCCAGTTGTACCAAATCTGGAATAATTAGCACTAATAAGGCTAAATTCGTACCAGATGTACTAGAACAATTGGTACTAATAAGACTAAATTCGTACCAAAAGTACCAAATACCTCATACCCGCCCGAATCGACCCGCACCCGCCCGCGTCAAACCCGACCCGCTCCGCATTTCATTAAGGGTATTTTCGTCCCAAATTGAAAAAAATGGCCAAAATTTATATTTTTGAAGAAGGTGGGCCAAAATTTATATTTTAATGATCATTATGGCTATTTCAAAATATGTCTCATTAGTCTAATTAACGTAATACATTATGAGGTAAAATTTTATACCAAAATCAAGACTTATCGAAGAAAATAGTGGGCAATTGTAGTTTCTCATATCTATATAAGTACTAAAATTTCACCTGCAAACCTCACGAATTTATTAATAATAAAACAAATTTTAAATTGTTCGTAGTCATTACATTAATGATGCATAGTAAAAACTATTAACTCACGAATTAAAAAGAGGTTTTGGCGAATTAACTCACGAACTTTAGGTGCTTTTGCAATTTAAACCCGAACTTTAAACTTTGGCGAATTAAGCAATAAACTTTTCAAGTTTTGTAATTTAACCCGAACTTTAAACTTTGACGAATTAAATCATAAAATTTTCAATTTTTGCAATCGAAGCACCCCAATATATCTAAAGAAATTCAAGATACAACCCATTAAATTTTTGAAATAATATTTAAAAATATTGCATAAATTAAATTTTCACACATGGTATTTTTTCAAAAAAAGCATGGCAAAATTAATTTAACCAAAAATATAAAAATCCCAATCTGGACATTTTATCAAATCATTTTGCATCTCTTTGATTTATCAAATCATGCAATTATCAATGCATGATATCGAAATAGAATTGTTCACTTTTTGTGTAAAATTTAATTTATGGAATTTTTTAGATATAATTTGGAAAATTTAATAGGTTGTATCTAGAAATTTTTTTTAGATAAATTGGGGGTGCTTCATTTGCAAAAATTGAAAAGTTTTTGATTTGATTCGTCAAAGTTTGAAGTTCGGGTTTAAATTTCTAAAGTTGAAAAGTTTATGATTTAGTTTGCCAAAGTTTGATACTTGGGTTTAAATTCGAAAGGCACCTAAAGTTGGTGTTTTAATTTGCCAAAACACCAACTAGAAATGTACTTAAACACTGATGATAGCTTCTTTCATGGTTGATGGTCCTGATACGGGTTAATTGGTGTGGGGGGGGGGGGGGGGGGGGGGGGGGGGGGAGGGGAGGGAGGGAATACAATAATAGAGATTTTTGCTTAAAACTAGACTTTAATTTCTCGGCAACTGTAAAACTCAGTTGGAGTAGTCATGTAGTTAGGTATAAAGTTGACTTCTTTGACTGAGGGTCAATTGTATGTATACTAACTGAGGTTTTAAGTGCGGTGTAGAAGTTTGGTGTAAAATGATTTAACTTGTTTAACTGAAAATCCGATGCGAAGATCAAGTTCCAAAAGTCTACAGTGCAGTTTGTAAATATGCTTGAGTGTTTGTTCGAAGTTAGTGAATGAACAGAAACTTAAAGAAGAAATAAACACAAGGGAATTTCTACTTGGTTCAGAGTTGAACTCCTACGTCCACGACCAACTTGCTTGCTGGTAATCAACTAAGTTGTTTGCGCGTACAAGTCAAACATAACCACTTGGTTTTCGGGTACCAAGCAACCTTTGCAGGCTCAACAAAACCTAATCTCTTTTTTTGCGGGTACAAAGAAACCGAGAACCTTTTGAACCTGGTTAAGGGATGAATAGGGTTTTGGGGGTTTTTCCAACTAAGAAAATCTACGCACAACAAGTTGTGATTTCTTCTTCTAAGACTAGACTCTTAGGGAGTGAATAGACTTTGGAGGCGATTGATGGAATTTCTAAGGCTTGATCAAAGAAAGGGAATTCTATGAGAACTAAGGACTTCAAAGAGAGCACAATGAAAGGGGAGAACTCTGGCACTTGTAAGCTTCAATCTTTTTGGTGTTGTAAACTGGCAATCTCTTGAATCGAATCAGTAGTCTTCACGTTGAGAATGAGCCTCTATTTATAGGAGGAGATGTTGAACTAGCCGTTTGACCTCTGCCATGAAAGCGATGGAGTCTCTCACAAGTCTGCAGACTTTCCTTAAATGGAAACTGTAAAGCTTGTTATTGAACTGTACAACTTCTCTGTGTGCCCAAATTAAGAAACAACAGTCTGTCAAACTTTCACGTGACCTTTGAAAAGAGCACAAGAAAAGAGGAGAACTCTAACATTTGTAAGCTTTAATCTTTTTAGTGTTGTAAACTAGCAATCTATTGAATGGAATCAGTAGTCTTCACGTTGACAATGGGCCTCTATTTATAGGCGGAAATGTTGAACTACCAGTTTGACCTCTGCCATGAAAGCGATGGGGTTTTCTCACAAATTTGCAGACTTTCCTTAAATGGTAACTGTGAAGCTTATTTTTGAACTGCCCAAGTTCTCTGTGTGCCCAAATTAGGAAACAACAGTCTGTCAAACTTTCACGTGACCTTGTGGTGTTTGAATTTGAATTTTGATCCAAGTCTTCACTTCTATCTTCTTCTCATTTATGACTGCCACTGTTCTGAGAACAACTGAATAGCTAACTGTGTTGCTCATGTTCCGGAGTCAATCGAGGTATCTTCTGACTTGATCAGTTGAACTTAATCTTCAATCTTCCACTTTGTTCGAGTCCTATAAAGATAAAATCTTTATGCTCAAACATGGAGCGTAGCTAAAAGACTCTAAGGCACGTCTACTCGGTTGGGGTTAGTTAGGTTTTGGTAATAATCAAAATTTTACTAATTCTCAACAATTTTCTCCTTTTGATGACGCAAAAATCTTAAACTGACACAACCTAAATTTCCGAAGAAACTCAATCCTAGTCTATATGATTTAAAGAAAGGGTTAACACAAGTACAATTTCAACTCAAAACTTGGACAATAAAATAGTAGTCATCAAGTCGAGTCGAAAAATTTCTTGGCAAAAACAACTTATCTTTGAAATATAATAAGTTGGAGAGATTTCATTACAACTGAATTTTTGAAGATAAAAATACAGATGCAAAATTCATCAGTTGCAATGTCTTCTCTTTGCTGCTTCATTTCTTCTTCATTTCATTGATCTCTACTCGCACAACCAGGTCTTCAGCTTCTCGATTAATTACTCTGTAGTTGATCTGATTAGAGTTCGGAATATTGGTGGCTTGAATATTTTGCCAGCGGGAGCTTTAGGCGGATAGTTTCCAGCTCCTTTCAATACTCTTATCACACCCTTCCCAACTTGAGAGTCATCAATAGCAAACAGCCTCAGATGTATGTCAAATGCCTCAAGTGCTCCCATCGAACTGTAGAAGAGTTCATAGTCTTATTCTCGAACGAACTCTATCTTGAGATCCTCCCAATCATCGCCTAGATGCTTCGACATCCATTTATCCACGTGGGGGAATCTCAGTTCGAGATTTTGTTTCTTTGTATCCTCTCTCCTCATCGTTCGACTCCACCTTGTCTTATTTCTCTGTTTAGTGGCATGAAGTTTATTCCAATAGACAATCTTGTTCTTGCCTTCCAGCTTGTTCAGTTCTGCTTACATTTCTTCTTGGAGCTAACATCGCTTTGTCTTCTGCTGGTTTGTAAAATTCAGAATCTAGGCTAGGTTGACAAGTTGTTCCTCTGAAGCTCCAACAATCTTTGCCAAATCGAGCATTTTCTGGTCAGTTGGAATCTCATCTTCATCCTTATCTAACTTAGCAGCTAGCTCGACACCTTTCTTGTCAGTTGTCTCCTCAGCAGCTAGTTTCTCTGCCCACTCTACCTCAGTCTTCACCGCTGCTTCTTATATCATTCTTTCTTCCCCCTTTTTGGCATCAACAATAAGGGAGACGACTGCATCCTTTAGCGAAGTGATTTCTCGCGGGTGTTGTTGGACTGAGTCAGCTCGTTAATAAGAAGATGAGATGTCTTCTGCTTGGACTGGGTTTGGGATTCCAGGAGTTCTGCCTTCCCATCGGTCCAAGATGCTTCGGTTGCCATAGACCTTGGTGACTAACTCGTCAAAAGATTGCTGAGAGGTGAAGGTGGGTGAGAACTCTTCCAGCTGAGCTGCTATTTTGGAGTCTTGCTTAGTTTTTTCCTCATGCACTTCATTCACCATCGTGGTTCCTAGCGCGTCGAACTTTGCTTTGACAGCAGCAAGGGCCTCACATCAGCTGCTTTCAGCACGGTGAAGTAAGTGGTGAACTGTTTGAGCATCATTCCTAATCAGCTTGACTGCATCCTGGAAGTATTTTTTGTGAGCTTCACAGTCAGCGAACAGATGCTCATTATTGCCGCAAGATGGGCAATTTACTCTTTCAAGGTAGTGACTCTTTCAGACACAATTAGGAAGTCTGCGTTGGAGAGATTGTCTTGTGCAATGCTAGGTATATCAGCCACAATGATGACCATCTCGCATCGTTTGTCGATAATTGCATCAGTCTTTGGTGGCTCCTCAATCACCATTGCCTCATTTTCATTGTCCTCAGTGTTTAGAGGGGCTTATTGTTCAGCTTTTGCAGGGTGCACCCACCCGCACTCCTCAATGTTGAGGTAATGTAACTCCTGACGGCGTGGAGTCACAACCTCATGTTCTTCGGTGTGGGAGGCCAGGAACTAATTAATCAATTCATCCCTTTTCTGCACTGAATCTGACCTTGAGCTGAAGTTGAAGACATCCTTCAGTTGTGCCTCAGATGTCTGCATTTCAGTGAGGCTTTGCATCCTCAGTATTTCCTCGAACAGGAAATAATCTCCCATGCCAATGGAGATGTACATGAACAAGTCCCCTACGGCAATCAGCAAGTTGGGCTTGTGCTAAAGCTCGGGGTGGACTGTGAGAGCTTCTCTGAAAACTTTAAGGTAGAGGGTTATGAACTTGGTCTCCAGAGCCTTCTTCTCCAACTCTTCAGGAGTCAGGTCTTCCAAGTCATATTTTTACTCGAAACTGAAGACTGGGGAGTTGGTGGTTTGAGCTTCCTAAGGTTAGGCCTCTATGGACTCTTCTTGAGCTGATGAAGCGGAGAAGATGATAGGAGATGGTTGATGTGTCTCCGAAGATGGTTGTTGTTTCTCCGGAGCCCGAACTTTCAGAGCCTTGGGGGATAGTACAACTGTAGGAGAACTTATCTCAGCTTGGTGCTCCTAGCTGAGTGACTCGATTATGTGGTCCTTATTGATTGCTTCAGTCACCCTATCAGCTGAAGTTACCTTTAGTTGTCGATTGAACTCTTCAAAAAGCAACGAGCTTAAATTGATCACAGTTCTCCTCTTCTGAGCTAAAAGATTGGCTTCATCTTGGACAAACCTGCTCGTTGTCATTGGGCCGAACTGTGTGAACTCGACGTTCTTGAACAAAGTCTCAACAGACTTTACTAAGATCTTCTTTTTCTTCCTCTTCTCCAGTTAAGGCTCCCCAACTGCCTTAGGCTCATTATTAGGAGATTCCTGCTTGAGAGCAGGAGGACCAGTCCTTTCCTTCTCGACTCGGCCCTTCTTTTTAGGTGTTGTAGGAGATTGTGTAGCTGTCTTATCGGCTGAGCTAGTTGGGGACTCGGTCACCTTCTCCTGGCAAGCTAGATAGCTCTGGCTCATTTTTTTGGTGGGAGAAGCCTTAGAGGGATTTTGTTTGTACTGCATGGTTAGAACCACTTTTATGCGGCTGAGTTCTCCAAAGAGCGTGTCCTTGTCCATTAACTCCTTTGTATCCATCTTTGCCTAGTTTACATCCAAATCTCTAGCTGAGTATAGGATGAGGGCTAAGTCATTTGTCCCATACCACAACTTTGCATTGCAAGAGTATCGGTTGGTGGTTTGGACTATCTTCCATAACTCAACATCGAACTGGTGTTTGAAATGGCCCAACCAGTCGATGAAGTTTTCTTGGTAGATTACCATTATGGGCCGTATTTTGAGCCAACTCATATATTCTTTTAACCCAACAAGCAGGTGAACACAGTTCCCCATAACATCAAACAAGAGGCATAGAGAAGGCCTAAAATGTTTACATAACATCCCTGTCTTGAATTCAACATTGCCGATGGTGATGGATTTGATGAATTTGGTCATGGTGGAGTCGAAAAAAATTGGGAAAGTCATTTCCATCTGTAGAAAGTGCGAACACATCTTCCAGACAATGATCCTCATCCATAATATGTTAAGTCTTAGTGTACATCGTCTAGCTTGGTGAGAGAGAGACATGAGATTTCAGTCTCCCAGAGTCTTCCTTCCTCAAATTCAAGAAAAATTCTGCGGTGGCGGACGGGAGGAGAAATTTTGGCTCGTGTGATACCCACTTCAATAGCTGAGATTGTTGAATTTTCTGAATGGTGTCCTTCATCTCTAGGACTTCCTCATGGGTAAGGAAGAGCACGTGCTCGAACATAATCTGAGTTCCATAGCCTCGAACTCAAGAGAGAGTCCTGTGGGAAACATAATGTTGGTGGTTTTGGTTGCTACCCTGGGTGCCATCTCTTCAATCTGAAAGTATATAAAGAACACAACAACAGACAGAAGAAAATTTGTAGAAAGAAACTTGTGCAAATATGGCAAAGATATGAGATCGAAAGAGTGTAGGGGTTTACAGACTGCCCTTTTATAGGTAGAGGATAACCTAGATCAACGGCTGAGATGCATTGCCGCCTCTTCGGAATGAATGGCTGAAATCTTGCGGCTGTTCGAAAAAATGAACACGTGATGGAATTTGTGTCCAGTGGTGTGGGGTATGCGCGAGTGAAGGTTATTGAACAATTCATGTCAGCCCACTCTCGGTCTAAAAGTATAGGCTATCGAGTGTAGCCATACTTTCCATTGAATGCGACCGGAGGCTTAGTTAATATGTTCAACACGCTAGAGAATGTTTGAAATAAATTCAAATCATTTGCCTTAACTCTTAAGTAGCATGCTGATACAGTTCATACCTATCAGTCAATGCCGTAATTGACTGAGTCCACAGTTCTGCATACACTC